>CM068376.1:248401704-249001704 GCA_034769895.1 Magicicada septendecula | reverse complement strand
GAGCTGAATTAAAAGCGTATTGAATCCAGGATAGATTTTGGTCCCACGACGTGTGATCGTTCGCATGATAGGCTATTAGCGCAGATTTGAGGTTTCGTAGATACCTTTCAGCAATATTGCCTTGCGGTCGATATTCTGTAGTGGTTATATGGTCTATCACTAACTTGAAACACATATTCCTAAATTCTTTTGCTTTAAACTGCGGGCCGTTATCAGATACTATACGTACTGGAGTACCGTAATCTTTAAATAATCTTTCCTGTAGTATTTTAACTGTTGTCGACGCTAATGCTCGTCGCATGGGATACATCCAAACAAATTTGGTGAACGAATCTACACATATCAGTAACATGGTATTTCCTGATTTGGATCGTGGATACGGACCTGAGAAATCTAGATAAAGTTTCGAAAAAGGGGTCTTTGGGATTTCTGATATCAATTGGCTTACTTGAGTATTTCTGGCGGGTTTGCTAAGGGTGCATAATGAACATTTCTTTACGAAGGTAGCTATTTCGCAGTTCATATTGTTCCAATGATATTCCTTTCGAATACGATGTATCGTCTTATTGATTCCCATATGGGCTCCTATGGTAGATGAATGGAAGTATTCCATTAGCATGAGCTTAATTACATCCGGGGCTATTATTCTTAATTCCTTTCCGTCTCTTATTTTGAGACACAGTACATTCTTACTCAATACGTACTTCTCGGATTTAATACCTTGGGTAAGTTGTTCTATAATAGGCTTCAGTAAGGGGTCTTGTTGTTGATATAGGGCAATGTTTGTAAAGGCAAGGGGGAATTCAGTAATTACGGCGTTCGCACTTGCTATTTCCGGCTTCACTACGTTTTCGGAAGTTTTAGTGGGTGACTGGAACATACGGGACAGGGTATCGGCGACTACATTTTGAGTACCTTTAATATGCTGCACTCTGAATTTGTAGCAGTTTAATTTCAATATCCATCTGCCAATTCGTCCTAATTGTTTAGGGTGATTCAATAACCATGATAACGCCTGATTGTCGGTTTCTAAAAGAAATTCTTTATGTTCTAGGAAGGGTTTAAACTTTTCGAATGCAAAAACAATTGCTAAACATTCCAATTCATATGCAGAATACTTTCTTTCTTGATCACTCAGTGTTCGTGATGCATAACTAATTGGTAGTCTACAGTTATCTATCTCTTGGTATATCACTGCACCTAACGCTACACTGGAACTGTCGGTTTGCACGACGAATGGTTTTGTGAAATCAGCTAATTGCAAAACTGGGGGAGATATAATGCTTTCTTTAAGTTGCTCAAACGCGTTTTGATGTATTGAGCTCCATTCGAACTTTGTTCCCTTCTTTCGTAAGGAGTTTAGGGGTGCTGCTATTTCGGCAAGATGGGGAATGTATTTGTGGAAATAATTCACCATACCTAAAAATCGGGCTATACCTTTTGCATCTCGTGGGGGTGCAAATTCTCTAATAGCACGGGTACGTTCGGGGTCAATGCTTACCTTTCCATTCGCTTTCACTATGTGTCCTAAGAAAGAAAACTGAGGGACAGCAAAACTTACCTTATTTGGGTTCACCGTTAATCCTGCTCTTAGTAAACGAGATAACACTTCACGCAAATGTCTGAGATGTTGTTCCATTGATTCACTGTATATTACGATGTCGTCCAAATAGTGGTACACATATTTAAATTTAATGTCGTGAAATATCTTCTCCAATAGTCTACTACATACGGAACTTCCTTGAGATATTCCAAAAGGTACCCTAGTAAATTGGTACAATTTAAAAGGAACTGCAAACGCGGTTAGACGTTTGGATTCTTCTGAAAGAGGTATTTGGTGAAAAGCTTGATTTAGATCCATTACCGTAAAAACCATTGCTTTAGTAAAATAATGAAACGCACTATGGATGTCTGGAAGAGGGATTGATTCAAATTCTATTCTTTTATTTAATTGCCTGTAGTCTACAACTAGTCGGTGTTTATCTGGTCAGTAGGGGGAAAATGACAGTTCTAACGCACAAAGGAATGCCGCCTTTCTTAAAAAACATAAAAAACGATAAAAAACAAGATCAAAGAGATGCCGCCGTTCCCGCGGTCCAAGATTTTTTCCCACGCTCTCCCCACCACCCTGGACCCGCAGTATCCGCGAATTTCCGCGATCGCGAAAATAATTTTTTATATGCAGCCTTTCGCGAGCCTAAATCACTTTCACTTTCTAATTTCCGCGAATATAATTTTTTATATGCCGCCTTTCGCGAGCCTAGATCACTTTCACTTTCTACTGGACCACAGCATCCGCGACTTTTTCGCTGATCTGTGTCAAGATCCGCGACTTTTTCGCGTATCTGGACCACAGCATCCGCGAATATAATTTTTTATTTTTTTATATGCCGCCTTTCGCGAGCTTAGATCACTTTCACTTTCTATCATTATAGTGTATATATTAAATATATGATCGGGGAGTACCAACCTTGCATGAGTTCAAATTTGTTATAATGTATATTAAATCTATATGATCAGGTATACCAACCTATGGTGGGGGGTTCCGACTTGATGAATTATAGTGTATATATTAAATATATGATCAGGGTTACCAACCTTGCATGAGTTCAAATTTGTTGTGTGTTATAATGTATATTAAATCTATATGATCAGGTTTACCAACCTATGGTGGGGGGTTCCGACTTGATGAATTATAGTGTATATATTAAATATATGATCAGGGTTACCAACCTTGCATGAGTTCAAATTTGTTGTGTGTTATAATGTATATTAAATCTATATGATCAGGTTTACCAACCTATGTATGGGTTCAAACTTGATATGTGTGTGTATTATAGTGTATATTAAAATATATGATCAGGGTTACCAATCCTGCATTATTGTGTGTGTGTATAGAACAGATCTGCCAACATTTTTCTTCGGTGGGAAATTCAAACTATATTATAGTAAATTGTTGACGACGACTTCGATATCAACTCTCTCTCCCCTCCTCTCTCTTTGTCTCTAGACACAGTTGTCATCAGTTTTACATAAGCGTCGTGCTACTTATGGATTATTGTAATTAGCGATACTAAAATGTAATCACCAGGAAATATATATTTATCACCTATCTCGTGGCATCCTTTTTTGACACATGACAGTCATTGACTACGATTTAGAAATTAATATACTGCCAAGTCTGTGTGTGTGTGGTAAAGTGTTACGCATAAAAAAATCTCCTTGAAATAAGGTATTTTCAAAAGTTTTGTGTACACACACATTGTATAATAATTTTCGTAATTGTAAGATACAACCTGCAAATTATTAAAATGTCTCTCTCACACATTTCTGATTACTATACAAATAATTGGATGCATATTCGAAGATTTCCCTTATTCAAACGATTTGTATGTGTGTACACGAACTTAAATACAGACGATTGTAATTTTAAAAATTCATTTTTTTGCATTAAATATATATCGTAAACAATGAAATAATAATATTTCGTCATTGTAAGATTTTAATAAAACAATTATCAGTTTAAATAATAATTTTCATGATTGTAAGATACAACCTACAAATTATTAAAATGTCTCTCTCACACACATTTCTGATTACTATACAAATAATTGCATACATATTCGGAGGTTTATAACGAAATAAATTTAAAAAAAACCATAATTTGTTTTAAAAAATTAAATATATATATATTTTACAACACTGTACACAAACTTAAAATATAGTTTACAAACCGCTATAATACAATTATTCAAAAAATACATTTTACATTGATTAAATATATATATCTCACAAACAAACATTGTTATATATAAAATAAATACAATATTAATAATAATGTTTTAAATGATTAAATATATATTTACAGCACTGTACACAAACTTAAAATATAGTTTACAAACCGTTATAATACAATTATTCAAAATACATTTTTCATTGATTAAATATACATATATCACAAACAAACATTGTTATATAAAATAAATATTAATAATAATTTTTTGACATTGTAAGATTTTAAAATAATAATTTCACGGCTGTAGATACAGTTCACAAGGAAGTTTATCTGTAACATAACAATACAGTCGATATTAGAATCACTGATACGATAATATTCAATTATCACATGCACACACACACACACACAGTTAGTGGAAAGAATCAAATGTGTTAAGTAAGTAAACTTTTTCAAGTATATGTCATTTTTCATAAGTTAATGTACTTTCAAATAATTTCTAATCAAACCAAACCAAATATTATTCACTGGAAATTTGTAAATACTACTTAGAATCAATGATACATTTATCGCATAAAGGTAATGTACTTTCAAATAATTTCTAATCGAACCAATTATTATTCAACGAAACTAAATAGAATCAATGATACATTTATCATGTACATACAAATTCAATTATTAAAGTGTTAAGTACAGTGAGTTGAAACTACACACACACACACACACACACACACACACACACACACACACACACACACACACACACACACACACACACACACACACACACACACACACACACACACACATCAATAAATTGTTTGTTAACACGATTGCTACTTACGACGTTAGGACTCAATCTCTACTTGTGTTGTTTGATTTCTCGTCCCTCGATACACTAAATGTAGTTCTTTAGGTTTGATATGTCTGAGCTCCTCATTCGTGAAGACACCTGCATACCTCTTGGGAAGATAGACACGATAGTGACGGTCGCCATCCTCCAACGTAGCAAGCACAGAGTTCCCATATTTTGTGTCCACATTTGTTAAGACCATGATGGGATATTTTTTATTCACTATCAATTCTGAACATCGTTTGTACTCGATAGCACTTACAGCATTAAACTTTACAAGAAACGACATTATTAGAAGACACTAGTGAACACGTCTGTATCAAACCAGAGAGAACCAAACAATGACAGAATATTCGACACAAAAGGACAGTACAATGTGATAGTGGTGGTGGTGGTAACGTCGGTGTCCCACTTTCATTTGCATGTATGAACATGTCCCACAGACGAAATTAGAGACACCAAAAATATAACAATGTCATTAGGAAAGTCCATTTTCATAAGAAAATAGTCACTGCTTACAGCTATGCATGTATGTACATGTCCACAACAGAATGAGAGAGAGAGATATAAATGTCATCATTCGCGGTGACCTACTTTCTAAATTTGTTACATTAAAAATGTTTGTTTAAAGCAAAAATCATGAATCATCCATTCCCGAATAGCATGCACCTTATAGTTGGCACAACGGTCAGAAGAATTGAAATGTCTAAGACATTCTGTTCCATGAATTATATACGGTATGTTTTTAGGACAACCAAAGTCATCGAGATTGATGATATTATTGTGTATTATCTTTGATTGCAAAAAACGTTTTTTCTCAAAACCCTTCACAAACACATATTTATATATACGTGTATGTGATGTTAACAATGAAACAAGATTGTCGTATGGTGTCTCTCCTTCGCTCCATCTAAGTCTATGATAATTTGTTGTTAACCAGTGGTTTGTCCTAACGTATTTGGGATTCGTAACGGATGTAGCAGGCGGTGTCAAAATCCAATGTCTACCAGCAAATCTCAGAACGTCCATGATTGACAGTTCCTTCACAATATATTTTCCGTTGTCGTCGAAAAAGCACTGGAAGTCGATTATAACCGCAGTGTTATCCATAATACTGTAAGACAAAGAAACCACACACATTACAAACTCTATATATATTATGTTTAAACATACAAATATCGTTGCGATATTAATATGTGAACTTACGTTTACAGACGTCTGGACTGAAGCACCGAGAGACATCAACTGACGAAAGAAACAAGTGTTGAGGAGGGTTACTATACATGGAGACGAATTTTTTTAGTAGGTGGGGAGGTGTCGTCGTCGTCGTTCTCCA
The DNA here is from genome assembly GCA_034769895.1 of Magicicada septendecula. Taxonomy (NCBI): domain Eukaryota; kingdom Metazoa; phylum Arthropoda; class Insecta; order Hemiptera; family Cicadidae; genus Magicicada; species Magicicada septendecula. Next base: position 248,995,779 of record CM068376.1, on the reverse strand, counting down.
TGTTGATGCGTTGTCGTATCCGATAATGACCGTATGCAAGTGTATCATGACCATTGTCTAATATATAACGCTTATCATCATACGGTGACAACGCTTGCTTATTTACACGCATCGTGTACAGCGTATGATGATCGCTACGTAAACAAAGCGCACTGGTAGAAAACTGACAATGATCAGTGAGACACTTGCGATACATATCGTGTCGCAGACTCCTCTTAATCGCAACTCGAGGCACACCTTTACATACACGTTTTTGACACTCTTGGGTGGGATCTTCGTGGGCCACAAGGAACGAATAACATTTCGCACGGAGACCCACGAATTCTCTAATAGGACGACCACACGTTTCATCCTTGAACAGGCCGACAACCTTTTTGTTCTTAAGGCTATAACAAGGATGAGACGTAGGGTAATCCGATGTGTCAAAAACGTGTAGGTCCTTCTTCATGTCTGCATACAAGTCTGATGTTTGAATGCTATACATCAGACTGTCTGTATCTGTCATTAATAATTTAACGTTGCAACCGTACTTGGCGACAGCATAACGATAATGAAAGTCGTACATTATCGTTTTGCTAACGTCAAGCACCGTGAAGCCGACATACACGGGACGGGAAAGAACAAGGGATTTTTTACGAAGTGAGAGCCCCACCAGATCGTTCGTATAACGAATCATACGTTTTAGCCTAGGTGTGGAAACTAGTTTTTGAAGCCGTCGTTCATTCGAGACTAGTTCAAAGTCTATATGTTTCCGTACGTTCTCCAGCGACTTACCGTATACGGCGTTGTTCATCAGTTTGAAAAGGTCTTTTTCAAAGCTGTTGACGGCTGCTTGCCTCTTGCGGGTGTTGAAATCGATAAACGGTTTCAACCAAGCGCTTTGCTTAAAACACAACACCCTATGAGTCGCTTTCAGCTCTAAGCCAAGACTTAAATACAATTTCAAATTTCGATAATGGAGAACGTAATTTTGTTTGTCCTCCAAAGTTGTTAAAAACTTCTCTACGGATGACCCTGATTCGTTATACGATGATCTGTATATACTCTCGTGTAAACGTTTGGAAAAGGGAGAAAGGATATCGGGTGTTACGCGCTGGCGCACAGGTGCAAGTGGGTAGTCGGAATGCAGGTCGTGTAAGGTATCAGGATAGTGTAGGTCGACTTCGAGGATGTACCCGATGTCGGAATCATCACTCACATTACGTACGTCCAAGGACTCGATTTCGTTACGATCGAGCCATCGGAAGTCTGCGTAAGGGAGTGGTTGCGACATGGCTGCACCGTATAAATTATTACAGTCTGTATACAAAATGAAGGAGGTCGGTTTCGATACATCGTACTGATCTGGAATCAGAGGATTGTTAGCGACTGCGTGACGGTTGGATATCATCGCGCAGCCTCCGCGGACCCCAGACTCAAGGAACAGATGCAGATTTATCTCTGTTAACAGCTCTAATTCGACCCCTGTCACTTTTAGCATCGCGTTCCAAGCGAGTCCGGGAAGCGAGTAAAAATGACACGGGTCCAAGCAGTAATCGCGTAAGGCCATGTCTCGGAAACTTTCAAAGACATCGGCCAGCAGCATTACGTCTGTCAACAAATACAAATCGTGGTAATCGCCAAACGTACGCAGATTGAATGCACTCCACACGTTTTGTGCGTGCTCGTAATCTGCGTCCGAAATAGCCGATTCCAACAACCGGTTATCAAAGTGTTCACGAGCGGGTAGACTTGTTTCGTTGAATCGATCAATGCTGTCAACGTACTCGTAAGGGTATACTCCCTTGCGTACGAGCAGATTGGTCTGTTCGTCGAAACCCCGTCTAAGCATTTCCTCTCTGAGCAAAGGAAATTGGCTCCCGGACGTGGACAGATTGGTAACGAGTGTGTCCAGAGAGCGATTAAGAAATTGAAAAGAGTCTACGAAACGCAAGGGACCCAGGGGGAACGACACGTAACGCTCACTGGATGTTGCAATGCAGGATACGTGTTGGTCCTTATATTTTCCTAAACCCTGCATTAAATGGTGACAGTCGTAGCCACGAAGGTTGTGAAAGAAGACGGGGATATGACGAGGCATCTTGTAGCTTAGATTACAGCTATTGTGAGCTGCTCCCAAGAATTTCCCCGTAAGATGACAATGATTGCGTACCTTGTCATCGTCTGTCAAAGGGCGCTCACACAAATGACAAACGGTGGCGTTAGTGAACGCAACATTGTCATCATCGGACATAATTATTTGCACGTTATGTCGTACTACCTTCATCATATCCTCGGCGTCTTTCATCAACCACGAGAAGAAAGTGTCTACAACGTTTTCACCTCGATAAATTTTAGCCTCTCTCCAGAGTCTGTGTGTATGATCCACGATAGCATAGGAGAAACCTGACGGAATATGCATCGCTTCGTATGATGTGGACGATACAGGAGGAGAAGTTATTTTCTGACGGGCACCGTTGCTATCGACAGAGTAGAATTCGCCTAACTCGTGCACTGTCGTCGGGACGTTGTTACCAGGTGAACACGATTGAAGCGGAGTGATGAGAGACTCGAAGTCGGCGTAGACGGTAAAGGGTACTTTAAGACAGTGCGCGTAATTTTTAAATGACATAAACTTCTCCTCCTCTGTAGGCATTTTGGTTTTCTGCTCGCCGTGAGGTGTGCAGTAGGGGAGATGATCGGACAGACCATGTTCTGTGGAGAAACGATGCAGGCAGTAGTCGCAGTAAAATGATTGGCCGTCGTGTTTTGTAAGGGATGATAACAATCTACTCATGTTACTGATAAGACAGTAATGTTTTCGGCTATTTGTATCGGACAGAAGCAAAAGATTAACGTGATGTAATCTGTCCTTATTGGGGGTAATTCTTAACGGATAAACCTCATTTTTTGATTCGTTTCTGATATTGTCGTCTATATCATAGCCGAAAACGTTTATAGAAATGTTGGGATTCTGTGTTTCAAATTTAGAAAGTGAGTTTATAGAAACAGGGTACTCGATACCGGACATATTTATTGTGTTTTTGAATAAGAGGTATTTTGAAACACGTTCTTTATCTCTTACTTGAGGGTGTATGTGAGCTAGTACGGACCATAGAAAACACATTTCATCTTGGGAGTTCTTGATGTTGACTACTGCCCTGGTGAGTGCAAGTTTTCGCGGGGTTGGAAGGTAGGAGGATGCTGCTAGAGGTCTGTACCGTCCAACAACTAGTTCCAGCTTCAGTACAGCATCCACCGACCATCCGCTCCCGTCACGGGTAAAATTGGATATGCTATTCATGATTTTATCATAGGATTCATCGAGTAGACAGTTCAACTCGTCGTTGTCGTCCGTGAGCAACGTACGACAACGTCCGTGGAAGACGGCGTCTTTGGTTACCTCTTTTTCTTCACCGCTGTCACCGTCTAACGCAGTTTTAGTGAAACGTATCCTGCACGCAATATGCCATTTGATACTGCGTAAACGTGCTTGTTCTGCCAGAATATCCTTGCACAATAAAGGTCGCACCTCGGTCATTATCGGTACTATATCTTGATCTTCTTCTTCTTCTTCCGTGTACACAGGCAGATAATTAAAAGTTGTGAGACATCCTCTAATACTACTGTTTCGCACGATATAAAATCGTGTCATATCTGAAACAATAGAAACACATGTATTAGCTAATAGGAATGATGAATAACACACACACACACACACACACAAATTCATGTTTGAGGTAAATAGATAGTACACGTTAGTAATAGGCTAGTTTATTGCAAACTGTGAAGATGGCAGCTACTCCTGATTTTAGCATTGAAAGTGAAAGAAGAAAATCGTTCAAGTATTGGGAAGTGACGTTTGTCAGTCCCGACGAGTTAGCGTTTGCCGGGTTTTACTAAATATCAATTTGTAACATACAATTTGTAGCACAGTAGTGTTCAGCAACACGAACGATTGTGAAGTTCACCGGTTATATATTGTGATGGCAGCGGTATGCGAACATCTGCTCTCCGGTACCAGCGGTGGACACAGCGAGCCAATCAGACATCAGCAGCCACCGAGACGTAACCAACTTCGTGTTCGGAGCTAGCCAATCAGCGATGCCAGTTAGTTAATAAAACCTGAGCCGACAGAAAATTTTGAAAGTTCCGCGTCAGCGATGGATTTCGCTGGGTCGGCAGCTGACTCTACAACCAGTGTCGGAAGAAGAGGAGGACTGCAGTACGCCGTGAACAGCAGGCGCAGCCGCCGAACATCTCAGCGCGGCACTACCAACATCGCCGTTCTCACAACTCGGTCCTTTTTAGGACCACCAAAAACACTAGAGTGTACGATTGGTGCCAGTTGTCATGCGGCAAGCCTTTTGTCCGATGAAACCTTCCACAGTTGAAACCTGCTCTACAAAACGCTTCACACGAAGCGTTATGTTAAGAGAGAGAGAGAACGCGCATATAAGTAGTTGACAACACGCACACATAGTTAATATTTGTTAATTATTTAATACAATGAAAAATGAAGTCAACGTTTTGACGATGAGTGAGAGAGAGAGAGAGCGGGCGTTGTAAGTACGTACACAGTTAATATTTGTCGAATATATATAAACTTTCTAAAATCATATACATGCGCGGTAATGATCACAGAGAGGAGAAACGGTTTGAACATAACGTTTGACAACGAGAGAGAGAGAGAGACAGATAGACAGACAGACAGACAGATATAGACAGTCGGACGGACGGACGTAACGAGTGTGTCCAGAGAGCGATTAAGAAATTGAAAAGAGTCTACAAAACGCAAGGGACCCAGAGAGAACGACACGTAACGCTCACTGGATGTTGCAATGCAGGATAGTGCATGCATACAGCGAGAACGAAGAAGTCCCGCTACCGAGTGAAATCACTGGTCTCGACTCTGTTATCGTATTCGATGATGTATCGTGTGAAAGACAAAACAATATTCGAAAGTATTTTGCTATGGGGAGACATAGCGGTGTGGACACATTCTATCTATATTGTCCGGTGACAATATATAGTGCATGCGTTGATGTGTGTGTAGGAAAAATTTACGAGGGTACACCTGGTCTGTATGAACTTTTGTTTATGAAACTATCGAAAAAATACAATAAGAACGATATGAGGAAATACAGGCCCATACTACTAGCAACCAACAGACATATGATGAAATTAATTTCTATTTTTAATTTATTTGTGTGTGCGTATGTTTGACTGTAGTGCAGATTCTAATTTACAAAGTTTTGATGAATACTATTTGAAAGGGGGGAGCTCTCTCTAGTTGACATCTCCGCCGATGTAATGACTCTCAAATATAAAAATGTAAACATAAACAGACGGTGTTTGTTGACACGTAAACATTGCACACTTAAAATGTAAACATAAACATTCCGAGTTCGTTGACACGTAAACTGTTTTTCCTTTCGTGAGTAATCGTTCGTTAATAAGATATGAATTAGCTTAATCGATTAAATGGTAGACTAGTAATGGTAAATGTGAAGGTAAGAAGGTAAGTATGTAGGTTCGATTCCTGTTAATTCATATTTTGTTAAAAATCTTTTTTATAAATATTGAGGAGAAGGGATAATAACATATTCTTTTATAATTATTAACAACGTTGTTTGGTATTTGTCATTGTAAAGTACAATCGGAAACCATGACGCCACTTAAATCGGTAATATCTTTTTTTTAACATTATGGACAAAATGTTTAACGGATAACACAACACAGTTTCAATTGGATCAAGTTAAACGTTACTTATATGAATATGGATATCTTTATACGAAAGATAAAACGTCATTGCAATTAGTAAATGATTCAGATGTTTCCAATGCCCTCCTTATATTTCAAGAATATTACAAATTACCTGCTGACGACAAATTAAATAATGAAACTCGAAATTTAATGTTAAAATGTAGGTGTGGTAGTACCGATATTCTTTCTGATTATAGAAAGAAATCAGCTAGAAAAACCACGCTTTGTTGTGTTAGCGTTTCAGACAGCAAGAAAAAATGTACTGCCAGCACGCGCTGATGAATTTGATCACTGTAACGTGATCAATGCGAGACTGTTTCTAAACGACAAGTATTATCCTTACGATAATTTAAACTTGGATATTGGGAAAGACCGTTTTGCATTATTGTACAATATGTACACCAGTTTTCAAAGTTCGTATAATCTTGGAGCTGTGTGTATGTATGTATGTATTTTAATAAATGTATATATATATTACACACACTTTATTATTATTTGTATAACCCACTCCATAATAATTTGATCATACATATACACGCACACACACACATGTATTAAATTCAATAATGCGTTTGATAATGTTTTAATGCAAATAATTTTAGGAAAGTCTACATTCCGCTTTCATAAGGAAATAGTCACTGCTTACAGCTATGTATGTCCACAACAGAATTAGAGAGATATAAATGTCATCATACGCTGGGACCTACTTTCTAAATTTTTTACATTAAAAATGTTTGTTTAAAGCAATATTTCAGAGAATTGTAACAGACATAATAATAATTTGATCATACACACACACACACACACACACACACACACACACACACATACATACATGTATTAAATTCAATAAATAATGCGCTTGATAATGTTTTTACGTTTAAATAAATCTGTACACTCACCAACTAGTATGTGTGTTGTCTATACACCCTTAATGATGAAAGTTGTGTGTGTATACTACAACAGTCTTTCAACTATTTAAAAAAATGCAGTGATAGCTTTCACGCAGGCAGTCAAATGCGAAATTGCCACTATAAAAAAAAAAAAAAAAAAAAAAAATACGGTAAGAATATATTTCAGACAATTGTACCAGACATAATAATTTGATCATACACACACACACACACACATGTATTAAATTCAATAATGCGCTTGATAATGTTTTAATGCAAATAATTTTAGGAAAGTCTACATTCCGCTTTCATAAGGAAATAGTCACTGCTTACAGCTATGTATGTATGTCCACAACAGAATTAGAGAGATATAAATGTCATCATACGCTGGGACCTACTTTCTAAATTTGTTACATTAAAAATGTTTGTTTAAAGCAATATTTCAGAGAATTGTAACAGACATAATAATAAGTGATCATACACACACACACACACACATGTATTAAATTCAATAAATAATGTGCTTGATAATGTTTTTACGTTTAAATAAATCTGTACACTCACCAACTAGTGTTGTCTATACACCCTTAATGATGAAAGTTGTGTGTGTATACTACAACAGTCTTTCAACTATTTAAAAAAAATATGCAGTGATAGCTTTCACGCAGGCAGTCAAATGCGAAATTGCCACTATAAAAAAGAATAAATACGGTAAGAATATATTTCAGACAATTGTAATTTGATCATACACACACACACACACACACACACACACACACACACACACACACACACACACACACACACACACACATTGAATCGTCAATGAATTTTCCTAGACAGACAACCGCCTACTGTATGATACTACATGATTCGCTTGTAGAATATACACCATTGTCCAACACAGTACATAGACGTGTTTAAGTCTTATTTTATACATATTTTGTAAATACTAGTTTTAAATATATATATATATTTTCATCATATTTGTAACGTTATAATATTGGAGCTATGTGTGTGTGTATGTATTTTTAATTGTAAAACTAGTTTAGATATATTTTAATACTTGTAACAATATAATCTTGGAACTGTGTATGTTTTTTTTTTTAAATTGTAAATATTAGTTTAGATATATTTTCATACTTGTAACAATATAATCTTCGAGCTGTGTATGTATTTTTAATTGTAAAACTGTTTAATATAATCTTGGAGCTGTGTGTATGTATTTTAATAAATGTATATATATATATATTACACACACTTTATTATTATTTGTATAACCCACTCCATAATAATTTGATCATACACATACACGCGCACACACACATGTATTAAATTCAATAATGCGTTCGATAATGTTTTAATGCAAATAATTTTAGGAAAGTCTACACTCCGCATTCATAAGGAGATAGTCACTGCTTACAGCTATGTATGTCCACAACAGAATTAGAGAGAGATATAAATGTCATCATACGCTGTGACCTACTTTCTAAATTTTTTACATTAAAAACGTTTGTTTAAAGCAATTTTTCAGAAAATTTGTAACAGACAATAATTTGATCATACACACACACACACATGTATTAAATTCAATAACACGCTTGATAATGCAAATAATTTTTACGTTTAAATAAAAATCTGCACATACATTAAAATTAGAATTAAATAAAATCTGTACATGTGCGTTGTCAACACTGAAGGCGTACAAACAGTCTTTCAACTATTAAAAAAAAGATGTATCAGCACACGTTGGTGAGAAATTGCCACTATAAAAATACAGTAAGAATATATTTTCAGAAATTGTAATTTGATCATACACACGCGTACACACACATGTATTAAATTCAATAAATAATGCACTTGATAATTTTTACGTTTAAATAAAATCTATACACTTACCAAAAGAAGATGTGTATACTGGAAGACACGTACAGTATCAGCCAAACTAGTATGTGCGTTGTCTACACTGAAGACGTACAAACAGTCTTTCAAAAGAAGATGTGTATACTGGAAGACACGTAATACGTGCAGTACAAGTCGACAAATAAGAAATTGCCGCTAACTTACTTAGCGTATATATAGTGTACACTGTAGTGGGGAAAGCACGTGTGTGTGTGTGTGTGTGTCCGTTTTCAGAGTAATTACTGTAAGCGGTGTTAATGCTTGACAGGTGTCAAATTAGAAAGTAGAGTTGTCCGTTTTTAGAGTAAATACTTTATAATCCTAATCACTGCTAATGACTAGCAGGTGTGAAATTAGAATGTAGGACGTCCTCTGAAGGTTAATGACCTCTGGTTTAATTTAGTGAATAATAACTATATCTAATTCAGTATCGTTGTGTGTGTGTGTGTGTGTGTGTGTGTGTGTGTGTGTGTGTGTGTGTGTGTGTGTGTGTGTGTGTGTGTGTGTGTGCATAGACTTGTTTCGCTGTCAACGTACTCCGAATATGCATGCAATTATTTGTATAGTAATCAGAAATGTGTGTGAGAGAGACATTTTAATAATTTGTAGGTTGTATCTTACAATCATGAAAATTATTATTTAAACTGATAATTGTTTTATTAAAATCTTACAATGACGAAATATTATTATTTCATTGTTTACGATATATATTTAATGCAAAAAATGAATTTTTAAAATTACAATCGTCTGTATTTAAGTTCGTGTACACACATACAAATCGTTTGAATAAGGGAAATCTTCGAATATGCATCCAATTATTTGTATAGTAATCAGAAATGTGTGAGAGAGACATTTTAATAATTTGCAGGTTGTATCTTACAATTACGAAAATTATTATACAATGTGTGTGTACACAAAACTTTTGAAAATACCTTATTTCAAGGAGATTTTTTTATGCGTAACACTTTACCACACACACACAGACTTGGCAGTATATTAATTTCTAAATCGTAGTCAATGACTGTCATGTGTCAAAAAAGGACGCCACGAGATAGGTGATAAATATATATTTCCTGGTGATTACATTTTAGTATCGCTAATTACAATAATCCATAAGTAGCACGACGCTTATGTAAAACTGATGACAACTGTGTCTAGAGACAAAGAGAGAGGAGGGGAGAGAGAGTTGATATCGAAGTCGTCGTCAACAATTTACTATAATATAGTTTGAATTTCCCACCGAAGAAAAATGTTGGCAGATCTGTTCTATACACACACACAATAATGCAGGATTGGTAACCCTGATCATATATTTTAATATACACTATAATACACACACATATCAAGTTTGAACCCATACATAGGTTGGTAAACCTGATCATATAGATTTAATATACATTATAACACACAACAAATTTGAACTCATGCAAGGTTGGTAACCCTGATCATATATTTAATATATACACTATAATTCATCAAGTCGGAACCCCCCACCATAGGTTGGTAAACCTGATCATATAGATTTAATATACATTATAACAAATTTGAACTCATGCAAGGTTGGTACTCCCCGATCATATATTTAATATATACACTATAATGATAGAAAGTGAAAGTGATCTAAGCTCGCGAAAGGCGGCATATAAAAAAATAAAAAATTATATTCGCGGATGCTGTGGTCCAGATACGCGAAAAAGTCGCGGATCTTGACACAGATCAGCGAAAAAGTCGCGGATGCTGTGGTCCAGTAGAAAGTGAAAGTGATCTAGGCTCGTGAAAGGCGGCATATAAAAAATTATATTCGCGGAAATTAGAAAGTGAAAGTGATTTAGGCTCGCGAAAGGCTGCATATAAAAAATTATTTTCGCGAAAATTCGCGGATACTGCGGGTCCAGGGTGGTGGGGAGAGCGTGGGAAAAAATCTTGGACCGCGGGAACGGCGGCATCTCTTTGATCTTGTTTTTTATCGTTTTTTATGTTTTTTAAGAAAGGCGGCATTCCTTTCTGCGTTAGAACTGTCATTTTCCCCCTACTCTGGTCCTTTCGGTACTAAAAAGGAGGGTGAAGAATATGGGGACGTAGAGGGTTCTATGACTCCTTGGTCCAATAATTTATTGATATGGTTTCGCATGACTTCCATCTTGGGAGGCGACAACTTGTACGGAGGTAGTCGTATTACTTTCTGATCACTCAGATTAATTTTATACTCTATTAGGTCCGTAAGTCCTAGTTTTGGTGTAAGAACCGAGGAAAATTCTTTTATTAGTTTTACTATTTTGACTCTATCTCTTCGTTCTAGGTGAGATAAATCTGAATCTTGGTGTATTACATGTACAGTAGATGAACAACGTTTATCTTCATTACTATAAAATTTATGTTTTCTTGCACGGTCAAATCTGAAATAAAATTCTCGCTCGTAGATGTCAAGAATCATTCCTGTCTTACTAATAAAATCTGCACCTAATATTAAATCAGGTCCTAATTCTTTACATACTAACATTGTAAATATCCAACTTAGGTTTTTTATTTTAACCTTAACGGTAATGCTCAGGTTTATATTTATTTTACGTTTATCAGCGGTAGCACACTTTATATTCACAGGTTGGTTCCGTTTTACTAGATGATGTTTAGCTAACATGTCCGCTAATTCTTGGCTGATTAAGCTTCTACTAGATCCCGAATCAATTAAGGCGATGGGGGATGTAACGCCTAAGTCGACTCGTATTAATGGTAGTAGATTTTTTTTCCATTTACATCTATTAATCGCATTACACTTTTCACGAAATTCTCGCACATAGGGGTCGATATCTTTCGCACCTTTTTTGTTTTTCACTTGGTTACAGAATAATTCATTCTTATTATTATTATTGGTTTCTTTTATTTTATCCAATTTTGAGTAGCTGCGGAAAACACAGGTTTTCGGGTCTCCCTGCCTTACATGTTTTTTTGAATTGGGGTTATTCCGTTCCAATGGCTTACTTTTGCACTCTCTTCTTATGTGCCCATATTTGCCACAATTATAACAGGTGGGTTTCTGCGAGGTGGGTACTTTGTTTCCGCTTTATCTGGGTTTACAGTTAACTTACCAGCTTTGCGCACATGGTGAGGTCTACTAGAAACTTGTCTTTCATACGAGGTTGTTACATCAGGCAGTAGTGCTCGCAATTGATGTCTATTAGTTCCAGAGGTTTTCATTGCTTCTCTATTTTGATCTGAGTACCATACATTTGAAGAATGGATACTGCACTGTTCTAGATCAGCAATAGTATTGGGTCTATTCATCAATGATAGTCGAGATCTTTCTTCGGGTGACACTCCTATTAAAATGGTGTCCACCAGTTGTGTTTCATTCCAGCTTACACGTAGTAGTCGAGAGGACTCCCTAATATCGGAGATGTAGTGAGCTAATCTCTCCTGATGTCCTTGTACTCGGAGTACTGTCTTCCTTTTTATTTCTTCATAGATGCCGGTGGGAATAAAGTATTTTATTAAAGAACTATGTAGCTCTTCTACTGGGAAAGTAGAGGTTAGGGCTTCTAGCACACGATTTTTTAACGGGGATTTACACTTTGGTAACAGAACTTGTAAAATTTGCCAGTCATTCAGCTGCTGTAGATCCTTTATCTGAAGAAGATAACTAATAAATGTTAGTAACTTGGAAACATTTAAACCATCTGTATAAGGGATTTCGGTTAAAATCTTCTCCACAGGGTGAGTCATTTTTCCGTATAGATCTGCGTTATAGTTCACGTGGGTAATTCCTCGATGAGGGTGATTAGATTCATTGGGGGTGTTGGTCAATTCATTATTTCCGGGACGAAACTGAAAATGCTCGGGAGGAGGGACATTTACATCTGTATCAGTATTTTGTTCTGGGTTCGCTTGCACTTGCGATACGATAGGTGAGTTCCGATCCGAGTTAGGCGGAGGTAAACCAGTGGTGGGGGATTGTACTGGGGAGGTGTGTAATTTCATTAATGATTTCTCTATTTCGTCCATCCTGAATGAGTCGGATTTTCGTCTTAAATCGTTGATAATTGAAGGTAAGCGGCGTAGAGCTTCGTCTGCTAGCTTTTGTACATCAACGGGTATTTCTGTGAGATTCGGCCAGATCGACAAATTTTTTATTCGCCTGGTTAAATGCTCTATTCTCTGGGTAGTCCGCAAAATTTTTGCCGGAGATTTCTCGTCTTGGAGTGTTTGAGACAATAAGTATAGTTCACTATACTTGGCATTACAAATTTCTTTCTCGCTTTCATAATCGAGTTGGCTTAGATTGTTTAATTGCACGGGCGCATCAAATCCACATTCGCGAATTGAACTTCGTAATTCCGCGACTGTTACATCAGCATGGGGTAGTGCACGCAAAAGGGCTTCGTAAGACAGCTCGTCTTTTAATAACAAATCCGGGTTAAATTGGGCCATTTTGTTCTAATACATTAGCACGTACTTAAAATTAATACTAGTATATTACACATATATTACATATACATATAATAAATTCATAAGTAATAAATTTACACAAATTAGAAAAGAACAATTTCTCTTCTAAGGGAGATACAGAAATCACACACACATATCTTTCAAGGTTAAATAGCCGATCAGCTGTTTACTGGAATGTAGGTCAGAGGGTGGCCTACATATTTAGTTAACAAAGGAGGGTTGAGCGTGTCAGTGAGAGAGGGGGTTTTACTCTTATTGTTCTCCACAATGCGACTGAATAACACAACTACTGTATACGTACTCTAAACCGGTATAAACACGAGAGAAGGGGAGCGCAAACGCTAGATTCTATTATTATTATTCCGCTTAGACAACACTTTGGCTCCGTTCATTCATAAACTTTTCTCAATTAAATAATTACTTATTTTGTTCACAAGTTTTAAATCACGAACTTCTACTTAATTACTTTATTATTATTAACAAAGTTATTTTTAATCATTTTTTTTTTTTATAACACATACTAGTGTATGTAAGCTAGATAGTTGGACATACACTGTGCAGAATGATTCAGGAAACAACAGGTCATAGATTGTCGTAAACAAACCTGTTACAGATTGTTCGGTTGACCAAAATTGTTATGCTTGGTCACAATTCATGTATGCAAGTACTTATATCGAATTATGCAGGTTCCTACTGGCCTATAGAATGCAAAAGCTACATGCATTGTATGACGCTAAGGATATTTTACTTATACATACTACCATCTACGTAACTTAATACACTATTAAATATGTTTTGAACATTACATTTATTGAAGTAACTTTCTGAGTGCATATATCAATATTATATATTTAGTTGTTGATCATACAATTTATCCACGCATCGTGAATGCAATTTTGTTTGTGACACTATACACACAATTAAAACTCTTTCCTTTGTTTCCTTTATTTTTTTGAATGACGCAATTTTGTTTGCTTAAAACACCTTTATAAAATTTAGCATAGTGGTGCACTTTTGTGACACTCTGTAAACAATTACCCTTTTATTTTTTTACAAGCTAGCAGAGTGGCGCACTTTTGTAACGTCTTTTCGTTGCGTTACAAATCCAGGGAACCCCTCGTAATTAAACTCCGTTAATTAGATGGGCTGCCTACGTTGTAACAGAATTGATCACAAATAATTAATATAACAAATTACTTACTAACTGTGTAAGGAAACAATGGCAAGGTATACAATTGATTTAAGCACTCCTCATATGTGTGTAACAAGAAGACTTCTCTTTATTTAACATTTAAAAAACATTTACTGACAGATCCCATGACATTACTAATTCAATTATTAAATTATTTGAAAGGTTTCTTTAAACTTTGGGATCAAACTTGATTCTATATAGCTATACCTCGGATCCGGGTCAACTTTCTGTATTTCTGTAGTTAAGACTTTCAATTATACTCATTTCATGATATTAGCTTGCAAGACTTTCTTTTATTCAACCATTGGAAGAATGGTATTATTGCTTGAATTATATTACTCTACATTAGCATATAAATTGTTACAACGTATGAAGTTAGAATAGTTACATGAAATTCTTAGATTTAATTTATAAGTCTTTACAAAGTTAATAGTTTCTGAAAAGTCTCTTTCAAGATGTGTTGTGTAACAAATATTAGTAACCCTCGATAGACAGGCTATCGAGTCACCTTTTAATTGGTATGCAGAAGACTCGTCCTGGGGTATCCGTCTTGGGAAACAGGAACAGCTACGTCGTCATCTCGGTCTGGCCTTCCTCTGTAAAGGGCTCCAAAAGTTCGCAGGTTGAACAATATGTCGTGTAGATATCTACGATGATCTTGTAGATTCTCGGATGTCCTGATCTGCATATTCTGTCACGTGCAGTAGAGTTTGTGGCTTCTGATACTTCACATCTCCGGGTATGACTTTGGAATTGTTGTTATTTGTTGAAGCACGAAGTCATCTTGTGTTACACTCCTTTTTTACGTTTCGATTTTTTTTACTTTAAATTTCTTGTCTATTTACATGACTATATTAGTTAACACATCCAGATGCTTTAAACAGCTACATCTGGTACACCAACTTAAGGTGAGACAAAATATAGTTAACATATTTTAAGCGCACAGCTCCTACGTCTATACTGTACGAAGTCACCATTGCAAGAGAGAGAAATTCCGCTCCCTTCGCCTGGTACTGGGCAAAAGTTAGTGGGACAATTTCCGCGTGAGAATATAGTTCCTAACTATATTTAAGTTAACATTTTTATTTATACAAACTATCCCTAAACAAATATACATAATTTAAATCAGTTGTTTTAGCGACTATTTATGTCTTCAGATTTTTTTATTATTAACATTAATTTTTTTATCTTATTCTAACTCACACAAGATTCGGAAAGCATGTCGAGTCTGGAATCAACAGGACAGCGCCTGCTTACAAGCAAAGGGTTAAATACGATATTAATAACTCTTTACAATTTATCTTTTTATTAGAGTATCTTATAACTAATTAATTACTGCTCCCTCTCATACTGAGTACATACAGGTATTTTATATTAATACAGTGAGATTTAAATGGCTTAAGAGCTCGCAACCTTAATTTTTTTTTTAATTTTTATTTTCTTGATTATTTCTTTTATTTAAATCGTCACAGTAGTTACAGAATTATAACAGTTTTATTAAGGGTACATTTAACATCATGTACACAAAGAAGACAATCAGTTAAATATCTTGTGGATTTGTTAAGACTCATGTAAAGTTCAAGCTAGATTGTTTCCTCGCTTAGATTGAGCAAACGTTTTAATCACCTCACTGAAATCAAGTCTTTGCAGAAAGTCACTTTCAATGAACAAGAGGGCTACACTGGTCAGTTTATCGTGGGGCAAATTTGAGCGTAAATAATTCTTCACCTTCTTCAAAGCTAAAAAAGATCTTTGCCACTGCAGTTAGTGACGGGCATAGTAAGGAAAATGTGCAAAGCTAAGTCAACATTAGGAAACATTGATTCTAAGTTTAGCCTTTTCAACAAATTCAACTGTGGTTTCGCATCAGATCGCTTTTTCTTCTTTTCTTCTCTTTCTTGTTCTGGGTTGACAAGTCCATAGTCTTTTAAAAACTGAGCTAAATGCACACACTCATCAGGAAATGTCTGATCCAAGTCAACAGCATAATTTTCTAGGAGGTGATTAGCTTTTTGTCTTATTATGTCATTATTTAGTTAAGAAAGTTCAGGTAATTTCCATAAGAACCCAAACTTGTCATTGTAAATCATTGTATATCACTGTAAATTGATTTTCTTCTGTTCAAATTAAGCAGAAGTGAATCGAAGGCAACACAGTAGTTTTCAATAATGAAAGATTGCCTCCCATCGTTTCCATCTAAAGCGGCAGCAGCAGTGTCTTCAAGTGTTTCATGAAAGCGCGCTTTTCGTATTTTTTTTCTTGTTACATCTTTTTTGTAGACATTTGATTTGTACATCTCCTTTGCCTTGCTTTCCAATCTCTCAAATTCTCTCTCATCCCAAAGCGTGGAAACAAATGATTGCAAGTAGCTGTATAAGCCAATCACACTATCTTTGTCAACTCTCAGTCCTTGAAGCTTCTCACTGACATCGAGATGCCACAAGGTGATGCCATCATTTCCAAAAGGTGATGCCACAAACAAATCATGATTGTTATCTCCAGGTTTTTTTAGTTTTTCTGTCAAATTCCTTGCTTCATACTCCACATCCTTTGTCTGGTTGTTATCCATACTAATATCTTCCAATGTGGAAATAATTTCATTGTATGATTTGTAAAGGGCTTTACTTGCATCTGCACATACACTCCAGTGAGTTTTAGACAACACTGTTAGCACAAGAGAGTCATTTTTCAAGTGAGACAACAATATCTCCCATCTGCTTGTAGAAGAGGAAAAGAAATTGTAAAGCTGCTGTTCAAGAGAGAAAAAAACAACTGAATAATCACTGCTGTTCACTGCTGCAGAGCCTACTAGTTGTAAAGTGTGGCCTGCACCAGGGACATAGGTCACCAAAGGATTCATTTCAATAATTCTTGATTGTAGACCTTTGTAGCAACCCAACATGTTACTCTGGCATTGTCGTAACTTTGCACCCTACAGTTGTTCAAATCAAGACCCAAAGATTCAATAAGTATAGTTACAGCTTCCACTAGGTTTTCATCTTTATGCCCAGTATTTGGTAAAAATTTTTATCATATTTATTATCCTTTTTTACTTCCATATTCCTTAAGGAATGGAAGTATGGTGATGGCAAAAAAAATCGCGTTCGAGATTATTGCAGATTCTGATTCTACTACACTCAAAACATGAAAAAAAGTCGTTTTCCGAAAAGTGTCTGTGTGTGTGTCTGTCTGTCTGTCTGTCTGTGTGTCTGTCTGTGTGTCTGTCTGTGTGTCTGTCTGTGTGTCTATAGATTTTTTTTCTATGGCAAACGATAACTGCCGCAAATTTAAACAGAATCAAATAATTTTTTGCATACAGCCCTGATTTGTAGAGGACTCGCGACCTATTGTTTTTGGTGAAGATCGGTTGAGGCAAAGGGGTAGTTAACCTGCAACGGTTTTTTTTATCAAGGGAAATTTTTGTTTTTTGGCAAACGATAACAGCCGCAAATTCAAACAGAATCAAATAATGTTTCGCATACAGCCCTGAATTGTAGAGTTCTCAAGACCTATTGTTTTTGGTGAAGGTCGGTTAAGGAAAGGGGTAGTTTACCTGTAACGTTTTATGTTTTAAAAAGGGTATTTCTTATGGCAAACGATAACAGCCGCAAATTCAAACAGAATCAAAAGATTATTTGCATACAGCCCTAAATTGTAGAGTTCTCAAGATCTATTGTTTTTGGTGAAGATCGGTTAAGGGAAAGGGGTAGTTTACCTACAACGTTTTTTTAACAAGGGTATTTTCTATGGCAAACGATAACAGCCGCAAATTCAAACAGAATCAAATAATTTTCTGCATACAGCCCTGATTTGTAGAGTACTCGAGACCTATTGTTTTTGGTGAAGATCGGTTGAGGGGAAGGGGTAGTTTACCAGCAACATTTTTTATCAAGCGTATTTTCTATGGCAAACGATAACTGCCGCAAATTCAAACAGAATCAAATAATGTTTTGCATACAGCCCTGATTTGTAGAGTTCTCAAGACCTATTGTTTTTGGTGAAGATCGGTTAAGGGAAAGGGGTAGTTTACCAACAACGTTTTTTTAACAAGGGTATTTTCTATGGCAAACGATAACAGCCGCAAATTCAAACAGAATCAAATAATTTTCTGCATGCAGCCCTGATTTGTAGAGTACTCAAGACCTTTTGTTTTTGGTGAAGATCGGTTGAGGGGAAGGGGTAGTTTACCTGCAACGTTTTTTATCAAGCGTATTTTCTATGGCAAACGATAACTGCCGCAAATTCAAACAGAATCAAATAATTTTTTGCATACGTCAGTGAATTGTAGAGGACTCAAGGCTTTTAGATTTTGGTGAAGATCAGTTAAGGGGAAGGGGTAGTTTACCTGCAACCTTTTACGTTTTAACAAGAGTAAAGTACTTGAAAATTCATTTAAACTTTTTCAAACAATGGTAATTGTTGAAAATAAAATAATTTTGTTGCCAGGCAATCTGAAAATTTCAGATTTTGTTCCACAAAATCTGAAAAGATTATACGATAGTTTATGAAATGGTTAATAATACGTCAGTGGAAGCTGTAATGAGAAATTAGCAGAAATGGAAACCTGGGGAATGTTAACTGTTCTGTAGATACAATTTTGTCAGAATGTTTGGAAATGATCATCAACATTGAAGAAAAAGTAAGCATATTAAGAAACATATGTAAGTACTTATTATAAAAAACTAATGTTTGTTTTTTGATAAAGTCATTTTGATTATAAAATATAAATATTTACAACAAGAAAAGAATTTTCAGTTTTCAAAATTTAAATATATTTTTATAAAACAATGGGTTCTTCATTGAGGTGGGGACCATGTCACTCACTCCATCTCAAGCCTCCTCTCCCATTTTGCAGAAAAAGAGGACCCTGTCAAGGCTGATACTTTGACGACAGTGACAGGGCTTTCCACCAAATTCAGCAGAGTGACAGGTAGGCCCAACGCTGATTGGCTCCTCAGATTTCCCCAGCGTTAGTAGGTTCTATGAAAATATTTTATTTCAAAAATGATTTTAAATATAAATCTTAGATATGTTTTATAAATCTCATGTTTTATGTTTTAACATGGGTAATTTTTTATATGACGAACCATAACTGCCGTAAATTCAAACAGAATCAAATAATTTTTTACATATGTGCCTGAGCTATAGAGAACTCAATGTCTGTTGATTTTGGTGAAGATCGGTTACGGGGAAAGGGCAGTTTACCGGAAACATTTTTTGTTGTAACATGAGTAAAGTACTTAATTTTGATAAAGTATCCTGATAAGATCTTAATAATCCACTGTAGAAACGTAGATGAAATATCTATAAATGAAGAGGCTAGTTGAACGGGCTGGGGGTAATTTTCTATAAATCAAAATTATAGTTGAAGGGGGAGGGGATAATATTTTTTATATGTGTACTACGTTATTGGCAAGAAAGAAGTATTTTTTTGTTAAAATTCCTTCCCTGGCTGTTTGGCTGAAAATGATTTTAAATATAAATCTTAGAATATGGAAGACATGTATGGTTCTCCATACCGATATTATTTTTTATTATCCTTTTTACTTCCATATTCCTTAAAAAATGGAAGTATGGTGATGGCAAAAAAAATCGTGTTCGAGATTATTGCAGATTCTGATTCTACTACACTCAAAACATGAAAAAAAGTCGTTTTCCGAAAAGTGTCTGTGTGTCTGTCTGTCTGTCTGTCTGTCTGTGTGTCTGTGTCTGTGTGTCTGTAGATTTTTTTTCTATGGCAAACGATAACTGCCGCAAATTCAAACAGAATCAAATAATGTTTTGCATACAGCCCGGTTTTGCAGAGTTCTCGCGACCTATTGTTTTTGGTGAAGATCGGTTAAGGCAAAGGGGTAGTTTACCTGCAACGGTTTTTTTTTAGCAAGGGAAATTTTGTTTGTTTGGCAAACGATAACAGCCGCAAATTCAAACAGAATCAAAAAATGTTTCGCATACAGCCCTGAATTGTAGAGTTCTCAAGACCTTTTGTTTTTGGTGAAGATCGGTTAAGGCAAAGGGGTAGTTTACCTGTAACGTTTTATGTTTTAACAAGGGTATTTCCTATGGCAAACGATAACAGCCGCAAATTCAAACAGAATGAAAAGATTATTTGCATACAGCCCTAAATTGTAGAGTTCTCAATACCTTTTGTTTTTGGTGAAGATCGGTTAAGGGAAAGGGGTAGTTTACCTACAACGTTTTTTTAACAAGGGTATTTTCTATGGCAAACGATAACAGCCGCAAATTCAAACAGAATCAAATAATTTTCTGCATACAGCCCTGATTTGTAGAGTACTCAAGACCTATTGTTTTTGGTGAAGATCGGTTGAGGGGAAGGGGTAGTTTACCAGCAACGTTTTTTATCATGCGTATTTTCTATGGCAAACGACAACTGCCGCAAATTCAAACAGAATCAAATAATTTTTTGCATACAGCCCTGATTTGTAGAGTACTCGCGACCTGTTGTTTTTGGTGAAGATCGGTTGAGGGGAAGGGGTAGTTTACCTGCAACGGTTTTTTTTATCAAGGGAAATTTTTTTTTTTTGGCAAACGATAACAGCCGCAAATTCAAACAGAATCAAATAATGTTTCGCATACAGCCCTGAATTGTAGATTTCTCAAGACCTATTGTTTTTGGTGAAGATCGGTTGAGGGAAAGGGGTAGTTTACCAGCAACGTTTTTTTAACAAGGGTATTTTATATGGCAAACGATAACAGCCGCAAATTCAAACAGAATCAAATAATGTTTTGCATACAGTCCTGATTTGTAGAGTACTCAAGACCTATTGTTTTTGGTGAAGATCGGTTAAGGGGAAGGGGTAGTTTACCTGCAACCTTTTACGTTTTATTTTCTATGGCAAACGATAACAGCCGCAAATTCAAACAGAATCAAATAATGTTTTGCATACAGCCCTGATTTGTAGAGTACTCAAGACCTATTGTTTTTGGTGAAGATCGGTTAAGGGGAAGGGGTAGTTTACCTGCAACGTTTTTTTATCAAGCGTATTTTCTATGGCAAACGATAACAGCCGCAAATTCAAACAGAATCAAATAATTTTTTGCATACGTCCCTGAATTGTAGAGGTCTCAATGACTTTCGATTTTGGTGAAGATCGGTTAAGGGGAAGGGGTAGTTTACCTGCAACCTTTTACGTTTTAACAAGAGTAAAGTACTTGAAAATTTATTTAAACTTTTTGAAACAATGGTAATTGTTAAAAATAAAATAATTTTGTTGCCAGGCAATAAAATTATAATTTTTTCATTTTAATGTAATATAATAGTTTTCATTTAATACAGCAATAAAAAGGCAGGTAAGACACAGCCTGGCTGTTTGGCTGAAAATGATTTTAAATATAAATCTTAGAATATGGAAGTCATGTATGGTTCTCCATACCGATATTTACTTCCATATTCCTTAAGGAATGGAAGTATGGTGATGGCAAAAAAAATCGTGTTCGAGATTATTGCAGATTCTGATTGTACTACACTCAAAACATGAAAAAAAGTCGTTTTCCGAAAAGTGTCTGTGTGTGTGTGTGTCTGTGTGTGTGTCTGTAGATTTTTTTTCTATGGCAAACGATAACTGCCGCAAATTCAAACAGAATCAAATAATTTTTTGCATACAGCCCTGATTTGTAGAGTACTCGCGACCTATTGTTTTTGGTGAAGATCGGTTGAGGAAAAGGGGTAGTTTACCTGCAACGGTTTTTTTTTATCAAGGGAAATTTTTTTTTTGGCAAACGATAACAGCCGCAAATTCAAACAGAATCAAATAATGTTTCGCATACAGCCCTGAATTGTAGAGTTCTCAAGACTTATTGTTTTTGGTGAAGATCGGTTAAGGGAAAGGGGCAGTTTACCTACAACGTTTTTTTAACAATGGTATTTTCTATGGCAAACGATAACAGCCGCAAATTCAAACAGAATCAAATAATTTTCTGCATACCGCCCTGATTTGTAGAGTACTCAAGACCTATTGTTTTTGGTGAAGATCGGTTAAGGGGAAGGGGTAGTTTACCAGCAACGTTTTTTATCAAGCGTATTTTATATGGCAAACAATAAGAGCCGCAAACTCAAACAGAATCAAATGATGTTTTGCATACATTTAGGTATTGTAGAGTTCTCAATACCTATTGGTGTTGGTGAAGATCGGTTAAGGGAACGGGGTAGTTTACCTGCAACGTTTTATGTTTTAACAAGGGTATTTTCTATGGCAAACGATAAGAGCCGCAAATTCAAACAGAATCAAATAAGTTTTTGCATACAGCCCTGATTTGTTGAGTACTAAAGACCTATTATTTTTGGTGAAGATCGGTTAAGGGAAAGGGGTAGTTTACCAGCAACGGTTTTTATCAAGGGTAATTTTACTTCCATATTCCTTAAGGAATGGAAGTATGGTGATGGCAAAAAAAATCGTGTTCGAGATTATTGCAGATTCTGATTCTACTACACTCAAAACATGAAAAAAAGTCGTTTTCCGAAAAGTGTCTGTGTGTCTGTCTGTGTGTCTGTGTGTCTATCTGTCTGTCTGTCTGTCTGTCTGTAGATTTTTTTTCTATGGCAAACGATAACTGCCGCAAATTCAAACAGAATCAAATAATTTTTTGCATACAGCCCGGTTTTGCAGAGTTCTCGCGACCTATTGTTTTTGGTGAAGATCGGTTGAGGGAAAGGGGTAGTTTACCTGCAACGGTTTTTTTTTAGCAAGGGAAATTTTGTTTGTTTGGCAAACGATAACAGCCGCAAATTCAAACAGAATCAAATAATGTTTCGCATACAGCCCTGAATTGTAGAGTTCTCAAGACCTACTGTTTTTGGTGAAGATCGGTTAAGGGAAAGGGGTAGTTTACCTGTGACGTTTTATGTTTTAACAAGGGTATTTCCTATGGCAAACGATAACAGCCGCAAATTCAAACATAATGAAAAGATTATTTGCATACAGCCCTAAATTGTAGAGTTCTCAATACCTTTTGTTTTTGGTGAAGATCGGTTAAGGGAAAGGGGTAGTTTACCTACAACGTTTTTTTAACAAGGGTATTTTCTATGGCAAACGATAACAGCCGCAAATTCAAACAGAATCAAATAATTTTCTGCATACAGCCCTGATTTGTAGAGTACTCAAGACCTATTGTTTTTGGTGAAGATCGGTTGAGGGGAAGGGGTAGTTTACCAGCAACGTTTTTTATCATGCGTATTTTCTATGGCAAACGACAACTGCCGCAAATTCAAACAGAATCAAATAATTTTTTGCATACAGCCCTGATTTGTAGAGTACTCGCGACCTGTTGTTTTTGGTGAAGATCGGTTGAGGGGAAGGGGTAGTTTACCTGCAACGGTTTTTTTTATCAAGGGAAATTTTTTTTTTTTGGCAAACGATAACAGCCGCAAATTCAAACAGAATCAAATAATGTTTCGCATACAGCCCTGAATTGTAGATTTCTCAAGACCTATTGTTTTTGGTGAAGATCGGTTGAGGGAAAGGGGTAGTTTACCTGCAACGTTTTTTTAACAAGGGTATTTTATATGGCAAACGATAACAGCCGCAAATTCAAACAGAATCAAATAATGTTTTGCATACAGTCCTGATTTGTAGAGTACTCAAGACCTATTGTTTTTGGTGAAGATCGGTTAAGGGGAAGGGGTAGTTTACCTGCAACCTTTTACGTTTTATTTTCTATGGCAAACGATAACAGCCGCAAATTCAAACAGAATCAAATAATGTTTTGCATACAGCCCTGATTTGTAGAGTACTCAAGACCTATTGTTTTTGGTGAAGATCGGTTAAGGGGAAGGGGTAGTTTACCTGCAACGTTTTTTTATCAAGCGTATTTTCTTTGGCAAACGATAACAGCCGCAAATTCAAACAGAATCAAATAATTTTTTGCATACGTCCCTGAATTGTAGAGGTCTCAATGACTTTCGATTTTGGTGAAGATCGGTTAAGGGGAAGGGGTAGTTTACCTGCAACCTTTTACGTTTTAACAAGAGTAAAGTACTTGAAAATTTATTTAAACTTTTTGAAACAATGGTAATTGTTAAAAATAAAATAATTTTGTTGCCAGGCAATAAAATTATAATTTTTTCATTTTAATGTAATATAATATTTTTCATTTAATACAGCAATAAAAAGGCAGGTAAGACACAGCCTGGCTGTTTGGCTGAAAATGATTTTAAATATAAATCTTAGAATATGGAAGTCATGTATGGTTCTCCATACCGATATTTACTTCCATATTCCTTAAGGAATGGAAGTATGGTGATGGCAAAAAAAATCGTGTTCGAGATTATTGCAGATTCTGATTGTACTACACTCAAAACATGAAAAAAAGTCGTTTTCCGAAAAGTGTCTGTGTGTGTGTGTGTCTGTGTGTGTGTCTGTAGATTTTTTTTCTATGGCAAACGATAACTGCCGCAAATTCAAACAGAATCAAATAATTTTTTGCATACAGCCCTGATTTGTAGAGTACTCGCGACCTATTGTTTTTGGTGAAGATCGGTTGAGGAAAAGGGGTAGTTTACCTGCAACGGTTTTTTTTTATCAAGGGAAATTTTTTTTTTGGCAAACGATAACAGCCGCAAATTCAAACAGAATCAAATAATGTTTCGCATGCAGCCCTGAATTGTAGAGTTCTCAAGACTTATTGTTTTTGGTGAAGATCGGTTAAGGGAAAGGGGCAGTTTACCTACAACGTTTTTTTAACAATGGTATTTTCTATGGCAAACGATAACAGCCGCAAATTCAAACAGAATCAAATAATTTTCTGCATACCGCCCTGATTTGTAGAGTACTCAAGACCTATTGTTTTTGGTGAAGATCGGTTAAGGGGAAGGGGTAGTTTACCAGCAACGTTTTTTATCAAGCGTATTTTATATGGCAAACAATAAGAGCCGCAAACTCAAACAGAATCAAATGATGTTTTGCATACATTTAGGTATTGTAGAGTTCTCAATACCTATTGGTGTTGGTGAAGATCGGTTAAGGGAACGGGGTAGTTTACCTGCAACGTTTTATGTTTTAACAAGGGTATTTTCTATGGCAAACGATAAGAGCCGCAAATTCAAACAGAATCAAATAAGTTTTTGCATACAGCCCTGATTTGTTGAGTACTAAAGACCTATTATTTTTGGTGAAGATCGGTTAAGGGAAAGGGGTAGTTTACCAGCAACGGTTTTTATCAAGGGTAATTTTACTTCCATATTCCTTAAGGAATGGAAGTATGGTGATGGCAAAAAAAATCGTGTTCGAGATTATTGCAGATTCTGATTCTACTACACTCAAAACATGAAAAAAAGTCGTTTTCCGAAAAGTGTCTGTGTGTCTGTCTGTGTGTCTGTGTGTCTATCTGTCTGTCTGTCTGTCTGTCTGTAGATTTTTTTTCTATGGCAAACGATAACTGCCGCAAATTCAAACAGAATCAAATAATTTTTTGCATACAGCCCGGTTTTGCAGAGTTCTCGCGACCTATTGTTTTTGGTGAAGATCGGTTGAGGGAAAGGGGTAGTTTACCTGCAACGGTTTTTTTTTAGCAAGGGAAATTTTGTTTGTTTGGCAAACGATAACAGCCGCAAATTCAAACAGAATCAAATAATGTTTCGCATACAGCCCTGAATTGTAGAGTTCTCAAGACCTACTGTTTTTGGTGAAGATCGGTTAAGGGAAAGGGGTAGTTTACCTGTGACGTTTTATGTTTTAACAAGGGTATTTCCTATGGCAAACGATAACAGCCGCAAATTCAAACATAATGAAAAGATTATTTGCATACAGCCCTAAATTGTAGAGTTCTCAATACCTTTTGTTTTTGGTGAAGATCGGTTAAGGGAAAGGGGTAGTTTACCTACAACGTTTTTTTAACAAGGGTATTTTCTATGGCAAACGATAACAGCCGCAAATTCAAACAGAATCAAATAATTTTCTGCATACAGCCCTGATTTGTAGAGTACTCAAGACCTATTGTTTTTGGTGAAGATCGGTTGAGGGGAAGGGGTAGTTTACCAGCAACGTTTTTTATCATGCGTATTTTCTATGGCAAACGACAACTGCCGCAAATTCAAACAGAATCAAATAATTTTTTGCATACAGCCCTGATTTGTAGAGTACTCGCGACCTGTTGTTTTTGGTGAAGATCGGTTGAGGGGAAGGGGTAGTTTACCTGCAACGGTTTTTTTTATCAAGGGAAATTTTTTTTTTTTGGCAAACGATAACAGCCGCAAATTCAAACAGAATCAAATAATGTTTCGCATACAGCCCTGAATTGTAGATTTCTCAAGACCTATTGTTTTTGGTGAAGATCGGTTGAGGGAAAGGGGTAGTTTACCTGCAACGTTTTTTTAACAAGGGTATTTTATATGGCAAACGATAACAGCCGCAAATTCAAACAGAATCAAATAATGTTTTGCATACAGTCCTGATTTGTAGAGTACTCAAGACCTATTGTTTTTGGTGAAGATCGGTTAAGGGGAAGGGGTAGTTTACCTGCAACCTTTTACGTTTTATTTTCTATGGCAAACGATAACAGCCGCAAATTCAAACAGAATCAAATAATGTTTTGCATACAGCCCTGATTTGTAGAGTACTCAAGACCTATTGTTTTTGGTGAAGATCGGTTAAGGGGAAGGGGTAGTTTACCTGCAACGTTTTTTTATCAAGCGTATTTTCTATGGCAAACGATAACAGCCGCAAATTCAAACAGAATCAAATAATTTTTTGCATACGTCCCTGAATTGTAGAGGTCTCAATGACTTTCGATTTTGGTGAAGATCGGTTAAGGGGAAGGGGTAGTTTACCTGCAACCTTTTACGTTTTAACAAGAGTAAAGTACTTGAAAATTTATTTAAACTTTTTGAAACAATGGTAATTGTTAAAAATAAAATAATTTTGTTGCCAGGCAATAAAATTATAATTTTTTCATTTTAATGTAATATAATAGTTTTCATTTAATACAGCAATAAAAAGGCAGGTAAGACACAGCCTGGCTGTTTGGCTGAAAATGATTTTAAATATAAATCTTAGAATATGGAAGTCATGTATGGTTCTCCATACCGATATTTACTTCCATATTCCTTAAGGAATGGAAGTATGGTGATGGCAAAAAAAATCGTGTTCGAGATTATTGCAGATTCTGATTGTACTACACTCAAAACATGAAAAAAAGTCGTTTTCCGAAAAGTGTCTGTGTGTGTGTGTGTCTGTGTGTGTGTCTGTAGATTTTTTTTCTATGGCAAACGATAACTGCCGCAAATTCAAACAGAATCAAATAATTTTTTGCATACAGCCCTGATTTGTAGAGTACTCGCGACCTATTGTTTTTGGTGAAGATCGGTTGAGGAAAAGGGGTAGTTTACCTGCAACGGTTTTTTTTTATCAAGGGAAATTTTTTTTTTGGCAAACGATAACAGCCGCAAATTCAAACAGAATCAAATAATGTTTCGCATACAGCCCTGAATTGTAGAGTTCTCAAGACTTATTGTTTTTGGTGAAGATCGGTTAAGGGAAAGGGGCAGTTTACCTACAACGTTTTTTTAACAATGGTATTTTCTATGGCAAACGATAACAGCCGCAAATTCAAACAGAATCAAATAATTTTCTGCATACCGCCCTGATTTGTAGAGTACTCAAGACCTATTGTTTTTGGTGAAGATCGGTTAAGGGGAAGGGGTAGTTTACCAGCAACGTTTTTTATCAAGCGTATTTTATATGGCAAACAATAAGAGCCGCAAACTCAAACAGAATCAAATGATGTTTTGCATACATTTAGGTATTGTAGAGTTCTCAATACCTATTGGTGTTGGTGAAGATCGGTTAAGGGAACGGGGTAGTTTACCTGCAACGTTTTATGTTTTAACAAGGGTATTTTCTATGGCAAACGATAAGAGCCGCAAATTCAAACAGAATCAAATAAGTTTTTGCATACAGCCCTGATTTGTTGAGTACTAAAGACCTATTATTTTTGGTGAAGATCGGTTAAGGGAAAGGGGTAGTTTACCAGCAACGGTTTTTATCAAGGGTAATTTTACTTCCATATTCCTTAAGGAATGGAAGTATGGTGATGGCAAAAAAAATCGTGTTCGAGATTATTGCAGATTCTGATTCTACTACACTCAAAACATGAAAAAAAGTCGTTTTCCGAAAAGTGTCTGTGTGTCTGTCTGTGTGTCTGTGTGTCTATCTGTCTGTCTGTCTGTCTGTCTGTAGATTTTTTTTCTATGGCAAACGATAACTGCCGCAAATTCAAACAGAATCAAATAATTTTTTGCATACAGCCCGGTTTTGCAGAGTTCTCGCGACCTATTGTTTTTGGTGAAGATCGGTTGAGGGAAAGGGGTAGTTTACCAGCAACGGTTTTTTTTTAGCAAGGGAAATTTTGTTTGTTTGGCAAACGATAACAGCCGCAAATTCAAACAGAATCAAATAATGTTTCGCATACAGCCCTGAATTGTAGAGTTCTCAAGACCTACTGTTTTTGGTGAAGATCGGTTAAGGGAAAGGGGTAGTTTACCTGTGACGTTTTATGTTTTAACAAGGGTATTTCCTATGGCAAACGATAACAGCCGCAAATTCAAACATAATGAAAAGATTATTTGCATACAGCCCTAAATTGTAGAGTTCTCAATACCTTTTGTTTTTGGTGAAGATCGGTTAAGGGAAAGGGGTAGTTTACCTACAACGTTTTTTTAACAAGGGTATTTTCTATGGCAAACGATAACAGCCGCAAATTCAAACAGAATCAAATAATTTTCTGCATACAGCCCTGATTTGTAGAGTACTCAAGACCTATTGTTTTTGGTGAAGATCGGTTGAGGGGAAGGGGTAGTTTACCAGCAACGTTTTTTATCATGCGTATTTTCTATGGCAAACGACAACTGCCGCAAATTCAAACAGAATCAAATAATGTTTTGCATACAGCCCTGATTTGTAGAGTACTCGCGACCTATTGTTTTTGGTGAAGATCGGTTGAGGGGAAGGGGTAGTTTACCTGCAACGGTTTTTTTTATCAAGGGAAATATTTTTTTTTTTTTTGGCAAACGATAACAGCCGCAAATTCAAACAGAATCAAATAATGTTTCGCATACAGCCCTGAATTGTAGATTTCTCAAGACCTATTGTTTTTGGTGAAGATCGGTTGAGGGAAAGGGGTAGTTTACCTGCAACGTTTTTTTAACAAGGGTATTTTATATGGCAAACGATAACAGCCGCAAATTCAAACAGAATCAAATAATGTTTTGCATACAGTCCTGATTTGTAGAGTACTCAAGACCTATTGTTTTTGGTGAAGATCGGTTAAGGGGAAGGGGTAGTTTACCTGCAACCTTTTACGTTTTATTTTCTATGGCAAACGATAACAGCCGCAAATTCAAACAGAATCAAATAATGTTTTGCATACAGCCCTGATTTGTAGAGTACTCAAGACCTATTGTTTTTGGTGAAGATCGGTTAAGGGGAAGGGGTAGTTTACCTGCAACGTTTTTTTATCAAGCGTATTTTCTATGGCAAACGATAACAGCCGCAAATTCAAACAGAATCAAATAATGTTTTGCATACGTCCCTGAATTGTAGAGGTCTCAATGACTTTCGATTTTGGTGAAGATCGGTTAAGGGGAAGGGGTAGTTTACCTGCAACCTTTTACGTTTTAACAAGAGTAAAGTACTTGAAAATTTATTTAAACTTTTTGAAACAATGGTAATTGTTAAAAATAAAATAATTTTGTTGCCAGGCAATAAAATTATAATTTTTTCATTTTAATGTAATATAATATTTTTCATTTAATACAGCAATAAAAAGGCAGGTAAGACACAGCCTGGCTGTTTGGCTGAAAATGATTTTAAATATAAATCTTAGAATATGGAAGTCATGTATGGTTCTCCATACCGATATTTTACTTCCATATTCCTTAAGGAATGGAAGTATGGTGATGGTAAAAAAAATCGTGTTCGAGATTATTGCAGATTCTGATTCTACTACACTCAAAACATGAACAAAAGTCGTTTTCCGAAACGTGTCTGTGTGTGTGTCTCTGTAGATTTTTTTTCTATGGCAAACGATAACTGCCGCAAATTCAAACAGAATCAAATAATTTTTTGCATACAGCCCTGATTTGTAGAGTACTCGCGACCTATTGTTTTTGGTGAAGATCGGTTGAGGGAAAGGGGTAGTTTACCGGCAACGGTTTTTTTTTATCAAGGGAAATTTTTTTTTTTGGCAAACGATAACAGCCGCAAATTCAAACAGAATCAAATAATGTTTCGCATACAGCCCTGAATTGTTGAGTTCTCAAGACCTATTGTTTTTGGTGAAGATCGGTAAAGGGAAAGGGGTAGTTTACCAGTAACGTTTTATGTTTTAACAAGGGTATTTCTTATGGCAAACGATAACAGCCGCAAATTTAAACAGAATCAAAAGATTATTTGCATACAGCCCTAAATTGTAGAGTTCTCAAGACCTTTTGTTTTTGGTGAATATCGGTTAAGGGCAAGGGGTAGCTTACCTACAACGTTTTTTTAACAAGGGTATTTTCTATGGCAAACGATAACAGCCGCAAGTTCAAACAGAATCAAATAATTTTCTGCATACCGCCCTGATTTGTAGAGTACTCAAGACCTGTTGTTTTTGGTGAAGATCGGTTGAGGGGAAGGGGTAGTTTACCTGAAAATTTTTTTTTCATGGCCAACGATAACTGCCGCAAATTTAAACAGAATCAAATAATTTTTTGCATACATCCCTGAATTGTAGAGGTCTCAAGGACTTTCGATTTTGGTGAAGATCGGTTAAGGGGAAGGGGTAGTTTACCTGCAACCTTTTACGTTTTAACAAGAGTAAAGTACTTGAAAATTTATTTAAACTTTTTGAAACACTGGTAATTGTTGAAAATAAAATAATTTTGTTGCCAGGTAACAAAAATAAAGTCATTTTGATTATAAAATATCAATATTTACAACAAGAAAAAAATTTTCAGTTTTCAAAATTTAAATATATTTTTATAAAACAATGGGTTCTTCATTGAGGTGGGGACCATGTCACTCACTCCATCTCAAGCCTCTCCCATTTTGCAGAAAAAGAGGACCCTGTCAAGGCTGATACTTTGACGACAGTGACAGGGCTTTCCACCAAATTCAGCAGAGTGACAGGTAGGCCCAACTCTGATTGGCTCCTCAGATTTCCCCAGCGTTAGTAGGTTCTATGAAAATATTTTATTTCAAAAATGATTTTAAATATAAATCTTAGATATGTTTTATAAATCTCATGTTTTATGTTTTAACATGGGTAATTTTTTATATGACGAACCATAACTGCCGTAAATTCAAACAGAATCAAATAATTTTTTACATATGTGCCTGAGCTATAGAGAACTCAATGTCTGTTGATTTTGGTGAAGATCGGTTACGGGGAAAGGGCAGTTTACCGGAAACATTTTTTGTTGTAACATGAGTAAAGTACTTAATTTTGATACAGTATCCTGATAAGATCTTAATAATCCACTGTAGAAACGTAGATGAAATATCTATAAATGAAGAGGCTAGTTGAACGGGCTGGGGGTAATTTTCTATAAATCAAAATTATAGTTGAAGGGGGAGGGGATAATTTTTTTTTATATGTGTACTACGTTATTGGCAACAAAGAAGTATTTTTTTGTTAACATTCCTTCCCTGGCTGTTTGGCTGAAAATGATTTTAAATATAAATCTTAGAATATGGAAGTCATGTATGGTTCTCCATACCGATATTTACTTCCATATTCCTTAAGGAATGGAAGTATGGTGATGGCAAAAAAAATCGTGTTCGAGATTATTGCAGATTCTGATTCTACTACACTCAAAACATGAAAAAAAGTCGTTTTCCGAAAAGTGTCTGTGTGTGTGTCTGTCTGTCTGTCTGTCTGTCTGTGTGTCTGTGTTCTGTGTGTCTGTAGATTTTTTTTCTATGGAAACGATAACTGCCGCAAATTCAAACTGAATCAAATAATTTTTTGCATACAGCCCTGATTTGTAGAGTACTCGCGACCTATTGTTTTTGGTGAAGATCGGTTGAGGAAAAGGGGTAGTTTACCTGCAACGGTTTTTTTTTATCAAGGGAAATTTTTTTTGTTTGGCAAACGATAACAGCCGCAAATTCAAACAGAATCAAATAATGTTTCGCATGAAACCCTGAATTGTAGAGTTCTCAAGACCTATTGTTTTTGGTGAAGATCGGTTAAGGGAAAGGGGTAGTTTACCTGTAACGTTTTATGTTTTAACAAGGGTATTTCTTATGGCAAACGATAACAGCCGCAAATTCAAATAGAATCAAAGGATTATTTGCATACAGCCCTAAATTGTAGAGTTCTCAAGATCTGTTGTTTTTGGTGAAGATCGGTTAAGGGAAAGCGGTAGTTTACCTACAACGTTTTTTTAACAAGGGTATTTTCTATGGCAAACGATAACAGCCGCAAGTTCAAACAGAATCAAATAATTTTCTGCATACAGCCCTGATTTGTAGAGTACTCAAGACCTATTGTTTTTGGTGAAGATCGGTTGAGGGGAAGGGGTAGTTTACCTGCAACGTTTTTTATCAAGCTTATTTTCTATGGCAAACGATAACTGCCGCAAATTCAAACATAATCAAATAACTTTTTGCATACTTCAGTGAATTGTAGAGGACTCAATGACTTTCGATTTTGGTGAAGATCGGTTAAGGGGAAGGGGTAGTTTACCTGCAACCTTTTACGTTTTAACAAGAGTAAAGTACTTGAAAATTTATTTAAACTTTTTGAAACAATGGGAATTGTTAATTTTGTTGCCAGGCAATAAAATTAAAGTTTTTTAATTTTAATGTAATATAATATTTTTCATTTAATACGGCAATAAAAAGGCAGGTAAGACACAGCCTGGCTGTTTGGCTGAAAATGATTTTAAATATAAATCTTAGAATATGGAAGTCATGGATGGTTCTCCATACCGATATTTTCTATTTTTATCCAGTTTTTGGATTAATTTTTATCCTATAAAGTGCTCCACTGAAATGCCATCTGGAAGAACACAGTGAATGATAAAGGTTAACTGATTGGTGTGTGAAACATTGGGTGTTGAATCCACAACTATCGAGAACTATTTAGCTTGCACAACCTCTTCTTTGACCTTCATTTTCACTTGCTCCTCTAACTGTAACACAAGCTCATCCACAGTGGTTGAGGACAAGTACAATGGAACACCTCGCCCTTTGTTTCCATACCTGGCTTGAGTCTCTGGAAGAAAGTGTAACAATTATTGAAGCAATAAAGAATGTGATGATAAAGGATTCTATCCACTTGCCAGAACAATCATGGGAAGAAGTGCAGTCATGGCATCATCTCCATGCTGAAATGTCACTGGATGTTGTGGATAAATCGCTTTAAAAATGATCGTGTATCTATCTGCGGTGAAGAGCGTTCAGGTAGGCCATCCACTTCGAAGACGGACAAGAACATCGAGATAGTTGAGCGAATGATTCATGATGATCATCGTGTCAAAATTGATGATATTGCACATGCGTTGAACATTAACCACGGTTCAGCAGTTGCAATCATCAACGAATCACTAAATTATCGCAAAGTGTGTGCTCGTTGGGTACCACATCGACTGACAGACCAGCACAAACAGAAACGTTTGGAAATTTCGAAATCACATTTAAGGCGTTTAGAAGAGGAAGGAGAAGAGTTTCTCAGTCGCATAGTAACCGTTGATGAGACGTGGGTCCATCACTTCGAACCACAGAGTAAGCGGCAGAGTATGGTGTGGAAACATCCATCCTCGCCTACGGCAAAAAAGTTCAAAAGACAAGTTTCTGCAGGAAAGTTGATGATGACAGTGTTTTGGGATATGAAAGGTCCACTTCTAATTCATTACACTCCTAAAGATCAAACAGTGAATAGTGACAGCTACTGTGAGCTACTGCGAGATCTGAAACCCAAAATCAAAACAAAGAGGCAAGGAAAACTTTCGAAAGGTGTGCTTTTGCTTCAGGACAATGCCCGTCCTCATACTGCGGGGAAAACTTTCCAGTGCATTTAAGATCTTGGTTTTGAGCTGCTGGAGCATCCGCCGTACAGTCCTGACCTAGCTCCAAGTGATTTTCACCTTTTTGGTCCAATGAAGGAGCACCTGCGTGAATCCAAGTTTTCGTCAGATGACGAGGTTGTGGAGGCGGTGCGCGAGTGGCTGTGCACGATGCCACAAATCTTCTTCCAGGACAGAATTACGAACCTTGTCAAGAGATGGACCAAGTGCATAGAAGTTGAGGGAGATTATGTAGAGAAATGATGTTACTTGTCATCTTGTTTTCACAATAAAAAGTTCCTTTTTAAAAATTTTCCTTTACTTTTTGACTTACCCTCGTACAAAGGCTCTCAGAATAAAAGGATTGGAGATATACAAACAAATTATATAAATACTGCGACAGTACAATCATATGCTGTACTGTGCATTTAATAGATAAAATAAATATTTAAATTAAATTTATTAATATTTATTAAATAAGTAGGTATGAGATTGAAAGCTTGGTTTATGTTAAAAATACGGAATGTAGACAGGCAGGCGCTGACCTGAACACTCACACAACTGTCGCTGGGAGTGTGTACAGTAGTAAGTGATGTGTGTGAGTGAGGCCAGCTCGAGCATGAAAGTTTGCAATCTCACCCTGAATAATTGTCAAATTACAGTTTCTATTTAATTATAAGAAAACCATAGTTGGTAGGAAAAATTCAAAGACTCAAAAATGTGTATAAAATTAATACGCACGTGTAGTGAGAAAACGGCGTGAAAAGGACGCGCAGTGCGAATTCAGTGCATTTTTAAGTGCGTAGTAATTACATGGATTATTCTATTATGATGGAAATTACGTTGGACATGTGTAATTAAATCATCTATTGTTAGAGCACCCTGTAGTTCACATCAGACTTTGCCATTGGCAGAAATGTGCGAAAATATGAAATTGGACGAGAGTGGGAGAACTGACGACACCAAGCAATTTCAAACCAGCAGAATTCTGCCTCAACAGGTGGTGTACGATGCTCGATTATAAATAGGGCATGAGAGAAGCCAGCCCTCCTTCTCAATCAGTCTTCAGTAGCGGCGGGATGCTCTGTCCATTGGCGACGCGAGTTTCTAATTTTTGTTAATCGAACAGTAGACGCGGACGGATGCTATGTTCATCATAAGTGCAAAATTGTAACTCTTAATCTGTTACCGAATACGAATGTACTGCGACAGTACAGATAAGTGCTGTACTGAGCATTGAATATAAAAATTTAAAAATACATAATAAATTGTAAAATAATTAATAATGTATTAGAAGTAAGCATGTCAGGGATTGCAAGCTTGGCTCAGACAAAAATATGGACAGGTGTTTCGACCTGAATCGACTTGTACACACACACAGATGTAACTGAAAGTGTGTACAACAGTATTTTGCATGTGTGTGTGATGCAGGTCTATGCAGGCGAGTTTGCCACCCCAGTATGAATAATTGCATGATTACTGTTTTTCCGTAATTATTCATAAACTATAAATAAGGAGTAAAATCCAAAGACACAATAAAATGTAATAAAATTAACTACATACAGTGTACGAAAACCACGTGAAAGGGACACACCATACGAGTGTAGTGACGAAATAACTGTGTACAGATCGCAAGGGTTAAGTTACAATGTCCAAAAGTACAGTGAACATGTGTAGTGAAAATATTTATAAGATGGGTATAAGAGTATACTTACAGGACTCTGCAATTCACAGAAATATAAGAAATAGCGAAATTGATGAGGAGTGGGGGAACAAAACCCAGAGACAAATTCAGACATGTCGATTTCGTACAACTGCAGTTGTTAACCAAGACGTGGGTATAAATAGGACACACACGCTACAGTTGTGTCTTTTTTGATCACCCACAGTTGCAGTGGGAGCTTCTGCCCGTCCGCACGGAGTATTTATTTTTTTGTAAATAGTTTCAACCTTCCAGTTACATACAACTATGTAACTAAGTTGTAAATACAATCACTTTTAAATAGTAACAGAATTACACGAGAAGAAAATCTATATAAGATGATCAACTGACGTTCGAAACAGCACGAGAAGAAGTAACATGAAGTTCCGGAGAGAGAGAGAGCTGACGACTTAGTTCCAGAGAGCGAGATGACGCTGGAGTCTAGAGGCGACTACGCTGGACAAGAGGAATGGTACTGAAGTCTAGAGCGGCTGCGCTGGACAAGAGGAATTGATGCTGGAGTTCGAGACGAGGACGATTACAGATGGATCGATTGCGATTGAGTATGATTGACAACAATAAGGTGATAAACAACTTATTTATCTCTTAGTCGAACAATTAACTCAAAGACAATTAAAGACATTATTGTTTTATTTTAAAGTTAAGAGCCAATGTTTCTTGTAAATATAGAGTTAAAATGGTAGATATTATCGAAGTAAGATTAACGTAAACAAGAGCTCAAATTAGTATTGAAATGAAAAGAATGCAAAGCATTTAAGTAAAAAAAGTAGAGTTTTATAAATCAGCACTGAAAAAGAAAGATAAATTCAGTAGCTATTAATATGTTGAATTTCGTTTCAATAAAAAAAAAGATATTTAAGCATTGATATTTAGAAGCACACTAATTGTCTGAGTAGTCAGGAAATGATATGTTTAATAAAAATTATTAGAACAGAATATTTAGTCAGTAAGGATGTATACAGCGTAAGCCTTATGGCATAGTAACAAAGCAATAATGAATGTTTTTAAGTCGAATCAAGTGCCTTGCGCACAATTTCATTATTACTAAATAAATTTGAAATACCGTTACAAGTTACATCGAGTTATTATTACAGATACACCTGAACCCCAAATACACATACACGCCATTATAGGAATGTTATATAAAGTGTATGAGTTAAAGTAATGTACAGATTAAATTCACAAAGAAGGCTAATTCATCACTTTTTTTGGCATCCCAAAGAATGTGGGGCTCCACAAATTTAAAATGCACTTAAATGTTGGTATTTAAAGTGTTTCATATTTGGCGCTCCAAAATCGTGGGGCTATTCAAACACAAATAGATTTGTATTTGTATTAGTATAATTTAACAAAATATACTGTTGCATATTTGTTGTCCATGAACGTGTGGCCCAATCCCCACCATTTAACTATTAAAATTTTTTGTGTAGCTAAATGGTTGCTCTAAAAATAATGGTGTGTTAAATGAAAAATATATTATATGTAATAATAAGTATTTATATTAAACATTAACTGAATGTTATGTTAATTGTTGTGTATTTAAACACAGCTGGCGCACACTAATAATATTGTTTGTCTATGTAACAGGTATAACTGTAATGAGTATAAATAATAACTATTAATAAAAATAAAGAAATAAATAAATAAGTAAATAAGTAGGGAACGGTTATCAATAATAATTGTTAAAGGATAACTACTAAATAAATATTTTAATAATACTTCAACATGACGACTCCAGGAAATTTGGACATAGAGGTATTTCAAACGATGATGTTTGCTTGGATAGATGAAATAAGCACAAAACAAACGGAAAATATAAATGCTAAAATAGACGAATTAAAAGAATCTAATAAGAAACAATTAGAAGAACAAACTGAAAATTTTAAACAAGACACCATACAAATCACACAGAGTTAGAAGAGTTAAAAATTGATAATCTTCAAATAAAACAAAGTATAATTGACAGTAATGCACAGTTAAACGAAAAAATTGGTGACACCAACATATGTATTGATACTTTAGAGAATAATTTTAAACAAGCCTTACATGAGCAAGTTGTCAGATTTGAAAATAAACAAAAAGAATTACGTCTCGAGTGGAGAAAAGATATAAAAGAAACGCATAAACAAATAAATGATACTTTAAATACTATAACGTGAGAGCAGGATGATAAAATTCAAACTATTAATAATATGTCGCAAGCAAATAACAGTAAAATTAGAGAAATAGAAACACGTACTGTAGTCATTGAGAATAAAATTGAAGAAACTACGAAGGACCGTTCGGGAGATGTATCACATATGAAAGAAGAAATTCAAGAGGAAATGAACCAGCTACGAAGTGAGTTGAGAAGACAACAGAACCAAATGACCATGTTTCCTACACCAATGGAAGAAAGGAGCAGACTTAAGTTCGTAGGTGGTAAAGCGGAGGACAGTATGAAATTCCTAGCTAGAGTAGAGAAGGAAATAGAGAAGATTGGCAGTGCAATAAATGACGATGAGAAGATAGACTTCGTCACGCGATATCTTAGAGATTCAGCCAGCCAATGGTACTCTATTATTAGAGATAACATCAGTACATATCAGCAGTTTCGTGAGGGAGGCATTCGAGAACCGATACTGGAATTTACATACCCAACGACAAGTATGGGATCAACTCGAATATGGAAAGTTCAATGCTCAAGGACAGCAGAGTATTGAACAATACACGATTACGCAAACAGAACGTGTAAAGCATCTTAAACCTAAATTCTCAGAATACGAAATTGTTTCAAAGTTATCTTACCATTTTCAGCGAGATATCCAGTTAGCAGTTTATACGCAGGGAATTAAAACCATAGAAGCATTTTTAATCCTTGTGACACAGTCGGAGAATATCAATAAAGGTAAGAACACACAATACTGGGAACAAAAACACGCAAATCACCACTATAATTATCACAGAGATGACAAGAAAGCAATACAAAACACTACACCGCACCGGGATAATTACAAAATAAATTATTCGCCACCAATATACAACACTACAATGCGCACAGCTACAGAGACTGAACGAATAAATCCAGCTAAACGACAAGGAGACGTTGTATGGTTGTCCAATTGTAAACAGTTTTCAAAACCAGCTGACAAACGCGTTGCCGCAGTATGAAGGTACGACGAGAAAAAATTGAAGAGAGATAGCGAGAAAATGAATGAGATGGAGACAGTAACGTTTTA
Source organism: Magicicada septendecula (assembly GCA_034769895.1). Taxonomy (NCBI): domain Eukaryota; kingdom Metazoa; phylum Arthropoda; class Insecta; order Hemiptera; family Cicadidae; genus Magicicada; species Magicicada septendecula. The sequence goes on along the minus strand of CM068376.1, from coordinate 248,956,658 downwards.
CAGTCGGCCGTCTACATCAAAAGCATCACAATGACTGAATAAACGGAAGCAAACTTATAAAATAAACAACATATACCCCTGCGATATTAGGGAGGAATTATTAAGCACCGAACAGGATATGAAGCGAGACGAACAACAAACACAATGTCCTATTGTGACTGTGAGCATAAACAGGTGTAAAATACGGATGCTAGTTGACACCGGCAGCCAACTGTCAGTTCTTAACGCTGCATGGGTTCAACGCAATAAGAAATATTTTAAAAATACTGCAATTTTGCCCGTAAATAATTTAAATATCACAACAGCTACCAATAAAAAAGAAAGAGTTAAACAACAAGCATATGTAACTCTAACATATAAAAATCTAGAATTAGAACACCCCATGATAATTATGCATAAATTGATTTATGATGGAATTTTAGGTATCGATATACTAAATACAATAAATGCTAAGATTAATGTTAATGATAATACAATTGTGTGTAACTATAAAAATGTTCAATATGAATTAAATATGAATAGCGAGGAAGAAGAGTGCAAGGTAAATGAAATGCCTATTACTTTGTACAAGCCACAAATACAGTATGGTCCAACTCGACATGTGAATGCGGCAGATGAAGGAATCACGACACAGGAAGAAGAAAAACTGCACGAATTAATAGAAGAATACAGTGATGTATTTAGTGAAGTACCGACGCAGACGACAGTATACGAGCACTCTATAGTTGTGTCAGACCCTACGAAAGTCATTAGGAGGACGTACCCTATCCCAATGCGATATGAGGAAGAGGTTGAACTGGAAATTCGGCGCATGATTGAAAATGGAGTCATGAGCAATCGAACAGCAACTTCCTGAATCATCTAGTGGTAGTAAAGAAGAAAAGTGGTGAAATACGTCTATGCCTTGACATGAGGGAGCTTATCAGCATTGTATTAAAGAAGTATGACTGTGCGCCAACTGCGGACAAATTATTTACTAAGTGTTAAGGAGCGAGGTATCTGACGAAGCTAGATTTATGCTCAAGTTTTTGGCAGATTCCAATTCGTGAAGAGAATAGAAAGTACACCGCTTTCCTGTATAAAAATAAATGCTACCAACACAGGGTAGTACCCTTCGGATTAAGCACGAATTTGGCGGCCATCGTAAAGTGTCTAGAAAGAGCCCTAGGACCTGAGGTGGAACCCTACACCATGGTATTTGTAGATGATATCTTAGTTGTATCTAAAACATTAGACGAACATATAAAACATCTAAGCATGATATTCCACAAGTTTAGGCAAGCGAACATATCCCTTAAACTAGACAAATGTGAATTTATCAAATCCTCTATCCAATTCCTAGGTCACGTTATTTCCTCCTCTGGTATTCAACCCGATCCTATCAAAATTTCCAGCATAACTAATTTCCCTATACCTGGAAATCTCAAAGGGTTAAGAGCATTCTTAGGACTAACAGGATACTACAGAAGATTCTCACCGTTATATGCAAAGTATACGCAACCGCTACTAGAGCTGACGAAGAAAGGACAGAAATGGAAATGGGAGAAGAAACACCAAAATGCCTTTAACCAAATGAAAGAGTTATTAATCGAAAATATTATGTTACATCATCCTCAACAAGAAGGAAAATTCGTAATCTACTCCGATGCCAGTGACTACGCAGTAGGAAGTGTATTGTATCAACAAGATACTACGGGAGAGCACCGAGTTATCGCCTACGCCAGTAGAGTCTTCAAAGGAGCTGAAAAACACTACTCCACATCAGAAAAAGAAATACTTGCTATAGTGTATACTCTTAAGCAATTCAGATATTATATTGTTAATGGAATAAATCCGCTTATAGTCCAAGCCACGTATTTTATAATCAACTAAACGCTATGTAACTCACCGTCTGTGGCTTAAGTAAATGTCTTTATACAATTGACATGTTTCGGGACACTTGTCCCATCCTCAGAATATTTAAAAAAGTCTCTTCATACCATCATACGATGGCACAGTCGTCAATATGTTAAAAATATTAAAATCCACATAACACAAAACACAATTACACTACACAAAGTACGCACACAACAATTTTCGGTGTACACCACACGGTAACCGACAGCGCACTGGTTCATAATTGACTCGTGTCGCGACAATATCGCAACGCGGTATCGAACAGGACATTAGATTTAAAGTTCAGCTGATCATTTAAAACATGTGGCCTGGTAACAGGATTATTATACGCTCTATATATCTCAAACTCCTCAAGGGCGTTCATGTAACGTCCTTTATTACAAAAGTGAAGGGGTATCAAGTTGGTATGAAAATTAGTATAGTTGTGATTTTCATCAATAAGATGTTTAGCGAATTTAGATTTTACATTTTCTGTGTTATGAAAATAAGTGGGTGGCTTATGTTCAACAACCTCTTGAAAAAACCACGGCCCGTTTGGCCCACATAAAAAGCATCACAACTATTACATATTAATTTATAGATCCCTGTTTTCTTTTCAAGGACGGTTGGTTCCCGAGTACGAAGGCTATTTAAAATGTTATTTGTAGTCTTATATGTGACAACAACGTTTGACTTGTTTAAAAGAGAAGACAGAATTCTAGGTAGAAAGCTCATGTATGGTATAGAAATGTATTTATACACACTGTCCCCAGGTGCCCTTAGCGTGTTTGCGTTTTTTCGTCTCATATGTTTTTTAAGGATATTATTTACTACCGCTTTTTTGTAGCCATTGGTGACCGCAATATGTTTAATTGTATTTAGTTCGTCTTGATAATCCTTGTCGCTGAGGGGCAATGATAAGAGGCGGTTAACCATGCTGTGGAAAGCGGCCATTTTCTGCGATACCGGATGATAAGATGTGGCGTGTATTATAGTGTCAGTTGTAGTGGGTTTCTTATAAATATTAAACTCCAATTTATTAATATTTCTGGTGACCGTCAAATCAAGAAAATTTAATTTTCCACTGTCCTCGTGCTCCAGTGTAAACTGTATATTGTTATTAATACTGTTTAAATACGTGTGTAGCCTATTTATTTGTCTATGTGTGCCTTTATAGATCAAAAAGGTGTCGTCAACATACCGGCTATAAAATATTATGTTATCATTGTACACACTATTGGAAAAAATAAAGGAGTTTTCGAAATGGTTTAAGTACACTTCAGCTGGTTTCGTTTGATATTGTTAATTTATATACGAATATACCGGTTGCTGATACCTTACAAATTTTGAGAAATAACCTCGTGAATACTAATAAATTGAATGTTGAAAGTATTAATGAATTGATGGATCTTTTGGAGGTGATTCTTAACCAGAATTATTTCACGCATGACAAGCAATTCTTTAGCCAACATGATGGTGTGGCAATGGGTTCTCCACTCTCTGGCCTCCTTGCTGAAGTGTACTTAAACCATTTCGAAAACTCCTTTATTTTTTCCAATAGTGTGTACAATGATAACATAATATTTTATAGCCGGTATGTTGACGACACCTTTTTGATCTATAAAGGCACACATAGACAAATAAATAGGCTACACACGTATTTAAACAGTATTAATAACAATATACAGTTTACACTGGAGCACGAGGACAGTGGAAAATTAAATTTTCTTGATTTGACGGTCACCAGAAATATTAATAAATTGGAGTTTAATATTTATAGGAAACCCACTACAACTGACACTATAATACACGCCACATCTTATCATCCGGTATCGCAGAAAATGGCCGCTTTCCACAGCATGGTTAACCGCCTCTTATCATTGCCCCTCAGCGACAAGGATTATCAAGACGAACTAAATACAATTAAACATATTGCGGTCACCAATGGCTACAAAAAAACGGTAGTAAATAATATCCTTAAAAAACATATGAGACGAAAAAACGCAAACACGCTAAGGGCACCTGGGGACAGTGTGTATAAATACATTTCTATACCATACATGAGCTTTCTACCTAGAATTCTGTCTTCTCTTTTAAACAAGACAAACGTTGTTGTCACATATAAGACTACAAATAACATTTTAAATAGCCTTCGTACTCGGGAACCAACCGTCCTTGAAAAGAAAACAGGGATCTATAAATTAATATGTAATAGTTGTGATGCTTTTTATGTGGGCCAAACGGGCCGTGGTTTTTTCAAGAGGTTTGTTGAACATAAGCCACCCACTTATTTTCATAACACAGAAAATGTAAAATCTAAATTCGCTAAACATCTTATTGATGAAAATCACAACTATACTAATTTTCATACCAACTTGATACCCCTTCACTTTTGTAATAAAGGACGTTACATGAACGCCCTTGAGGAGTTTGAGATATATAGAGCGTATAATAATCCTGTTACCAGGCCACATGTTTTAAATGATCAGCTGAACTTTAAATCTAATGTCCTGTTCGATACCGCGTTGCGAAATTGTCGCGACACGAGTCAATTATGAACCAGTGCGCTGTCGGTTACCGTGTGGTGTACACCGAAAATTGTTGTGTGCGTACTTTGTGTAGTGTAATTGTGTTTTGTGTTATGTGGATTTTAATGTTTTTAACATATTGACGACTGTGCCATCGTATGATGGTATGAAGAGACTTTTTTAAATATTCTGAGGATGGGACAAGTGTCCCGAAACATGTCAATTGTATAAAGACATTTACTTAAGCCACAGACGGTGAGTTACATAGCGTTTAGTTGATTATAAAATACGTGGCTTGGACTATAAGCGGATTTATTCCATTAACAATATGAATATTGCAAGTCGAGCAAATATAGTACGTAATTTTCAGAATATTAAGATCCAGCTTCATAAGACCATTTTACATATCAGATTTAATAAAACTTGACTGAAGAATATTATTAGACCTAATTACTCTCGTATAAAATTTAAATGCTCATCCTTTGCTGATATAAAAACTAAAAGGCACGCAGAATTGTACAGAATTAAAGAAGAATTAAAATCGTTATACAAGAAAAAATCCCATCTCAATTCAAGATTATACAGAGTACATTTGCAATTAGTTAATGAAGTACACCCGGCCTTGCTTGATAACTATCTTGATTTCATAAACAATGACATACAGCGAATTATTTATCAAATGCGTAGCAAGCAAACAAGCAAATTCCAAAGGTTATTAGAGAGACAACAGCAGGAAGCCAACAACATTGTCTGTAAACATAAATTTTATACACGATTACAGAACTTAACATCAATAGATCTAACTAAAGAAGAATCTAATTTGTTGGAAAAGGGCTTAAATTATAATTTACCTCGTTCAAAATCTAACTTCAGCCATAAACATATTGGTGCTGAAATTATAAATGCTGTAGCTGTGGTCAAAGCAATAGAAGACCAGAAGGTCCAAGATGAGGCGCGGATTTTAATCAATAATAAGCTCAGTAATATCATAAGAAACCAGAATACTAATACTTATTCTTCGGTTCCGTGCACTTTTAATAATTATAATAAAGAACGCAATATCTTAACGGGTTTAAAGCGCAAACTGTCAGACAACTGTGCTCTCGTAACCAAGGCTGACAAAGGCAACACTGTTGTCATTATGGACAATAGTGAGTATACTGATAAGATACGGAAATTTATCGCTAACAGCAACATTGAGAAATTAAACTCGGACCCTACTGCACAATACGTCAAGTGTCTAAATCGGGGCATAAATAAGAGTGTGCATTTGTTTGATGAGCGAACTAGACGATCGTTAAAGCCCATCAATTCAAGGGCACCCACATTGACAGGGTTACCAAAATTACATAAGACTGGTATTCCGATAAGACCGTTAATTAACTTCACTACCGCACCTGGTTATAAAACAGCTAAGAAATTGGTAAACGTCATTAAACGCAACATAAACATAGTTAATAGTCACAGTATAACCAATAATATCGATTTTGTCAATAAAGTGAAGGATCTAAAGATCGAACCTCATCATAAGCTGGTTTCGTTTGATATTGTTAATTTATATACGAATATACCGGTTGCTGATACCTTACAAATTTTGAGAAATAACCTCGTGAATACTAATAAATTGAATGTTGAAAGTATTAATGAATTGATGGATCTTTTGGAGGTGATTCTTAACCAGAATTATTTCACGCATGACAAGCAATTCTTTAGCCAACATGATGGTGTGGCAATGGGTTCTCCACTCTCTGGCCTCCTTGCTGAAGTGTACTTAAACCATTTCGAAAACTCCTTTATTTTTTCCAATAGTGTGTACAATGATAACATAATATTTTATAGCCGGTATGTTGACGACACCTTTTTGATCTATAAAGGCACACATAGACAAATAAATAGGCTACACACGTATTTAAACAGTATTAATAACAATATACAGTTTACACTGGAGCACGAGGACAGTGGAAAATTAAATTTTCTTGATTTGACGGTCACCAGAAATATTAATAAATTGGAGTTTAATATTTATAGGAAACCCACTACAACTGACACTATAATACACGCCACATCTTATCATCCGGTATCGCAGAAAATGGCCGCTTTCCACAGCATGGTTAACCGCCTCTTATCATTGCCCCTCAGCGACAAGGATTATCAAGACGAACTAAATACAATTAAACATATTGCGGTCACCAATGGCTACAAAAAAGCGGTAGTAAATAATATCCTTAAAAAACATATGAGACGAAAAAACGCAAACACGCTAAGGGCACCTGGGGACAGTGTGTATAAATACATTTCTATACCATACATGAGCTTTCTACCTAGAATTCTGTCTTCTCTTTTAAACAAGACAAACGTTGTTGTCACATATAAGACTACAAATAACATTTTAAATAGCCTTCGTACTCGGGAACCAACCGTCCTTGAAAAGAAAACAGGGATCTATAAATTAATATGTAATAGTTGTGATGCTTTTTATGTGGGCCAAACGGGCCGTGGTTTTTTCAAGAGGTTTGTTGAACATAAGCCACCCACTTATTTTCATAACACAGAAAATGTAAAATCTAAATTCGCTAAACATCTTATTGATGAAAATCACAACTATACTAATTTTCATACCAACTTGATACCCCTTCACTTTTGTAATAAAGGACGTTACATGAACGCCCTTGAGGAGTTTGAGATATATAGAGCGTATAATAATCCTGTTACCAGGCCACATGTTTTAAATGATCAGCTGAACTTTAAATCTAATGTCCTGTTCGATACCGCGTTGCGATATTGTCGCGACACGAGTCAATTATGAACCAGTGCGCTGTCGGTTACCGTGTGGTGTACACCGAAAATTGTTGTGTGCGTACTTTGTGTAGTGTAATTGTGTTTTGTGTTATGTGGATTTTAATATTTTTAACATATTGACGACTGTGCCATCGTATGATGGTATGAAGAGACTTTTTTAAATATTCTGAGGATGGGACAAGTGTCCCGAAACATGTCAATTGTATAAAGACATTTACTTAAGCCACAGACGGTGAGTTACATAGCGTTTAGTTGATCAGATATTATGTTTATGGTACTCATTTTGAGATACATACTGACCACCAAGCATTATCATTTCTATTGAAATGCAAAGTAACAAATGCTCGATTATTAAGATGGATTTTGGCCATTGGCGAATACTCATTCACCATTAAATACTGTAAAGTTAAAGACAATATTATAGCTGATACACTAAGCCGATACATCAAAGAAGAACGTAGAGTAGTCTATGAGAGGGAAAAGAAAGAAGTACAATTGTTATCAATTAAATTTAAAGAGAATGATGAAGTAAAATAAGTGCTGAAAAATTTAGCACAACAACAAGATTTGGACATGACAATAAGAGAGATGAAGGACCAATAACAGCTACCAAATCATTATATATTATTTAATGATATCATAAGGTATTTAATGGAATTCTTTTCAGGTTAGTAAGACAAGACTGGAAGATAGTACTAACGAACGACATGTTACAGAAATTAATTCAACCAGCACATGAGAGTTTAGCACATGATGCCACTCTGAAATGTTACCTGAGCCTACAAGAGGATTTTATGATTAATAATATGTATCGAAAAATAAAGAAGGAGGTGAAGAAGTGTTATGAGTGTCAAACGGCGAAAGGACCGAATTTACACACATACGTAGAAATGCAGAGCATCCAGAAGGGGAACAAGGGAGAGCTAACTGCAGTGGATTTTCTGGGACCACTAACATGATCAAGTCGAGGTGTGAAGCACATATTGGTATGTATCGATGTGTTTTCCAAGGCAGTCCGACTGTACCCAATTATGCGACCCACAACCAAAGTTGTTCTAAAGATACTACTGCAGAAATATATTCCGACATATAGAAAAATGATGAAGGTACTCAGTGATCAAGGTGTACAATTCCAGAGTGAAAAATGGGAGAGGACGTTAAGGGAAAATGGAATACAACTTGTACTCACATCCATCACATCCATACGACATCCTCAAGGAAACCTTGCTGAGAGAGTTAACAAGGAATTAGGTAAATATTTATGAATATACTGCCATGATCAACACAATAAATGGGGAGAATATTTACCATTTCTTGAGAAGGCCATCAACGAAAATTATAGTGAAGCAACAGGATATACTCCAATAGAATTGGAAGAAGATAAGAAGCCAAACAGATTTTGGACGAAGTATATACACAGACCTAATAACCAGAATGTACCTGTACCAATAAGTGTGAAAATTGAATACGCAAAGCAACGGATAATAGAAAGAGGTAACAAGAGAGTAGAGAGATTTAATCTAACTCACAAACTACAACAATTTAATGTAGGAGAGAGTGTACTACTCAAAGCAAATCCTGTTGGGAAAAGAAGCGAGAATACGGCGAAGAAATTCTTCAGACTTTATAATGGACCGTATACGTTAAGACAGCGAGTAGGACAACACACTTTCATTGTATATGATGAGATACAGAAGAAAGAAATTGGTAAATTCCACGCAACGTCATTTAGGAAGTTCTACACATAAAAGTAATGAGGTCAATGAAACAATTCAGATCAGCTGTTGATGAAGCCACCCTACAAGGGCATGAGCAGTGAGCCTGTGAAGAGGGGAGAGGTGACGTATTGTGTACACTCCAATTAAGGGTGAAATGACGAATACTATTCTTTATTATTTGTTATATTTTTTTTACAAACAATTGTAATAATAATAATAATAAAAAAAAATTTAATAAATAAATTTATTAAATTTTTTATTACCAAGCAGAGGGATAATGCGACAGTACAGATAAGTGCTGTACTGAGCATTGAATATAAAAATTTAAAAATACATAATAAATTGTAAAATAATTAATAATGTATTAGAAGTAAGCATGTCAGGGATTGCAAGCTTGGCTCACACAAAAATATGGCCAGGTGTTTCAACCTGAATTGACTTGTACACACACACACAGATGTAACTGAAAGTTTGTACAACAGTATTTTGCATGTGTGTGTGATGCAGGTCTATGCAGGCGAGTTTGCCACTCCAGTATGAATAATTGCGTGATTACTGTTTTTCCGTAATTATTCATAAACTATAAATAAGGAGTAAAATCCAAAGACACAATAAAATGTAATAAAATTAACTACATACTGTGTACGAAAACCACGTGAAAGGAACACACCATAAGAGTGTAGTGACGAAATAACTGTGTACAGATCGCAAGGGTTAAGTTACAATGTCCAAAAGTACAGTGAACATGTGTAGTGAAAATAGTTATAAGATGGGTATAAGAGTATACTTACAGGACTCTGCAATTCGCAGAAATATAAGAAATAGCGAAATTGACGAGGAGTGTGGGAACAAAACCCAGACGACGCTAGAGGCTAGATGCGACTATGCTGGACAAGAGGAATGGTACTGGAGTCTAGAGCGGCTGCGCTGGACAAGAGGAACATTACTGAAGTCTGGAAACGACGCTGGACAAGAGGAACATTACTGAAGTCTGGAAACGATGCTGGACAAGAGAAGCGACGCTGGAGAAGAGGAATTGATGCTGGAGTTCGAGACGAGGACGATTACAGATGGATCGATTGCGATTGAGTATGATTGACAACAATAAGGTGATAAACAACTTATTTATCTCTTAGTCGAACAATTAACTCAAAGACAATTAAAGACATTATTGTTTTATTTTAAAGTTAAAAGCCAATGTTTCTTGTAAATATAGAGTTAAAATGGTAGATATTATCGAAGTAAGATTAACGTAAACAAGAGCTCAAATTAGTATTGAAATGAAAAGAACGCAAAGCATTTAAGTAAAAAAAGTAGGGTTTTATAAATCAGTACTGAAAAAGAAAGATAACATTCAGTAGCTATTAATATGTTGAATTTCATTACAATAAAAAAAAAGATATTTAAGCATTGATATTTAGAAGCACACTAATTGTCTGAGTAGTCAGGAAATATGTTTAATAAAAATTATTAGAATAGAATATTTAGTCAGTAAGGATGTATACAGCGTAAGCCTTACGGCATAGTAACAAAGCAATAATGAATGTTTTTAAGTCGAATCAAGTGCCTTGCGCACAATTTCATTATTACTAAATAAATTTGAAATACCATTACAAGTTACATTGAGTTATTATTACAGATACACCTGAACCCCAAATACACATACACGCCATTATAGGAATGTCATATAAAGTGTATGAGTTAAAGTAATGTACAGATTAAATTCACAAAGAAGGTTAATTCGTCACTTTTGTTGGCGTCCCAAAGAATGTGGGGCTCCTCAAATTTAATATTGCATTAAATTCAGAAAAATAATTTGTTGCAGTACGTTAGGTCAGTCAGTCAAGACAAGTTACTATCTTACATCATGCAGAGGAACGCTATGCTGAACAGTAGAGGTGTCTGCTAGAACGACAGCAGCTGGTGCAGAACAACCTCTCACACTATCAACCAGATGGGTCCATGATAGACGAGTAACTGGAGGACGACGAGTGGAACCTGGAGATGTGCAGGGAATTCCGATCAGAAGAGATACGGATCAGTGGAGGACATGAGTATAAGCTACAAAATCGAGATGACAGATAATCCATTTATAAATTTTAAATGAGAGACCAAAGACATTTAAAAGACATTTTGAAATTTAAACATGAATAAGTGTTTTATGTAAAATGTAGATAAAGAGATTCAGAGAATTTGATTTAAATTTACTAAATTTTTTTTTATGTTTAACGATTAATTTAGTCAATTTCAATTTTATTTTAAAGTTTGCAAAGCAAACAATGATTACCAAGTATGCAATACATAAATTAACCTAGTTGGAAGTTATAAAAAAAAAAAACAATAAAAAAATGAAACTGCAGTAAAGTACTCTATCAGACTGAGCAGTCGAGTTTTTAATATTGACAAATAAGTATTTAGAGTTGTTTTGATAGTTCATCTTCTTTATTCACAGCACTTAATTAATATTGATTGTTAAACTTTCACTTGTGAACTTACTTTGTTTCCACCCGTAAGCATTTCAGCATGATGTGCGCCTTCTTCAGCGGTGTGAGACAGAATGTCCGGAACTTGTAATGGTTTTTTAGTTGGTAGGTGTTTGGGGGGGGGGGGTGGAAGGGAATTGGCGCGGGGATCCGAATTATTATTTGTTTATGTATAATTGTGTCAAAGAATGTGTGTGATTTTAGTGTAATTGGTCATTAAGTATGTTGTTTGGTTGTGTTGTGTAGTGTTTGTATATTTCATATTGTTTTGCTGTGTTAAGTTTTCGACTTTTAGGTAAGTAGTGTAATATCTCAAGATTAGTATCTTTGCTGGTGTAGCTGTGGTTTTGTGTGTGTATGTGTGTGGCAAACACGGAATGTATGTTGTTGCTGGATAGAGCTTTTAGGTGTTCAAAGTAACGTAAAGAAAAAGATCTTCCCGTATGGCCTATATAGAAACTATTACAATCATTAAAGTTTAATTTGTAAACACCTGTTTTGTTGTATTTGTCTATGTCCGTGTTTGTATCATTGATGTGTTTTTTGATGGTATTGTTTGTTCTGTATACTATTTTGTACTTGTGTTTCCTGAATGTGTTGGCGATTTTGTGTGTGTTGGAGTTATGGTATGTGAGTGTGATATATTTATTTTGTTGTGTGTTGTTGGTATATTTATTGTTTTGTTGTTTTTGTTTATGATGTGTCTATGTAGTTTGTTTATTAAATTAGGGTTGTAACCGTTTTTTATTGCTATATATTTGATTGTGTTGAGTTCTTCATTATAATCCTGTTTACTTAATGGTATTTTTGTTAGTCTATGGAGCATATGGTCGATTGCTGCATGTTTGTATTGTGTTGGATGGTTTGATGTGTTGTGTATGACCATGTCAGTTGTGGTTGTCTCTGGTCCACTTCCCTTCTGTTGTGTGTGTGTGTGTGTGTGTGTGTGTGTGCGCATGCACGTGCATTTTTTTTATTAATCTGTTGTTGTAAACTAATTGTTAATATAAGAAATGAAAGCTTCTACAAACAACCAGTCCCCGAAAGCTCTCTGTGAAAATGAAAAAGTAAGTGTCATTGTAACAGTTGTTTCAAATAAAAAAGTAAGTCGTTATTTAAATAAGGTATAATTTTAAACATATATATAAATTAATCAAAATTAAAAAATTAATTCCTTAGAGCATTAGTGTCGTGTACTGCTATAGCAGTATCTTGTAGTGTCTTGGTGCAGTGAAAACACCAAGTGATACTATGCATCAGACCTCAACAAACAAAATAAATCAGAACAGATAACAAAATTTAATCTAATATTTAGTTATCTTATACGTTGTTTTTGGTGACTATTTCACTTTTATATTATAAGAAGTAACTAATGATTAATCCATAAATTCTTAAGAAACACCGTACATATACCTATGGAGAGAAGAACGGGCGTATATAAATTAATTTGTGATGATTGTGATATGTTTTATATCGGCCAGATGGGCAGGGCATTCAAAGAGAGATTTAAAGAACATCTGCCAACAAGTAATCTAAACACAGTTAGGTCTAACTATGATAAGCATTTAATAGCGTTTAATCACAATTACACCGATTTTGATAACAACTTCATACCATTATATGTATGCAGTAAAGGACATTACAAGAACGTGGCGGAAGAGTTTGAAATATACAAGGCCTTCAAAACCAACCAAAATATTGTATTGAACGACCAACTGGATTTCAAATCGCATGATTTGTATGATAAATTTGTGGGCGCAGTGAATATAAGTAAGGAAACATCACAGGTAGATAAGACAACATGACTACAGAACTATCTGTGTGTCATGAGTGATCGTGGCAGCCACAAGACGGAGGTAAATTAAATTAATTTATTATGTTATATAGTGGCTTGGATACCGTGAAAATGGTTTTAAAACTAATTCTATGGCTTAATACAGTATTAAAAATAATTTTCATGAATATAAGACTGTTGTTGGCTATGGTTGAATTTTTATTTTGAGTAATAAAATACGACATTTGATTAGATATTGTAAGATATTATAATAACTATATAATATTATATTAATAACTGTGATAACAGTATTAAAATCCATTAAAAGGTCCTTGAAACCATTTTGTTTCTGTTCAGTATTATTGACTTTTATCATAAATTACATTTACCATTGTGATGAAAATCACTGTTCGTAGCTGACTACAGATGCTTCATAATATAGATTGAAAGAATAAACCATATGTTCGTTTATTTTGGTTACAAACTAATTGTTCCAAGGATATTGTTGGAAATGCTGGAATTTTTCATTTGTGTGTAGTATATGATATCTGATTGAATATTAATAATTAATAACGTTAGAGACAGAAATAATTTATCAAAATCCACTAAGCCGTCTATTAAAAGTGAATGACAGAACGACCCTGAAACCATTTTCTTTCTTTTTAATGTTGTTAACAATTTGTCATGAACTGCTTTTAATATTTTGATGAAAACTTGTTCATAAGCAGAAAGTTATAGCTGAGTTTATAACTGATGAATAAAAATTACGAAATAAATGAGGAAAACCGTTTGTTTTCTATTTCTGTTTGTGTATTTTGATCACGATCATAAGAATACAAAAGACTGGATAATTTTTATTGCATTTGTTTACCATTTTAGTAATGTTTTTTTTGGGTGGGAACAAGAACACAATAAATTAGATAAGTTGCATGTATTTGCCTTTTCTTATGTGTGTGCGCGCTTGTGTTTAAATCATAATTAAGAATATCGACATCAGTGATAATTGTAGTCGCTTCACAATATCGATTATCAAAACATACGAATGTGCCTGCGTGTGTAATCGTATTCGCATGTGTTTAACACGATTAATTTAAATTGTGTGGTACGTCTGTGTAGGCTAAACTGATTAGCTTTATTAGGTTATAGGGTTGGAGCGCGAAAACAACGATCGTTATGGAAACTATGGAACAACAGCAAAGACGGTGCAACAGTGATTCACGAAATCTTGAATAGCGCACCTGCAGACTAGAAAGCAAGGTAATTAATTCATAATGTATTGACTCCAACAACTATACAACCTGCAGTACGTATTTAATGAAAATATTTTAAATTTACTTGTGGTTTCCGTACTTTATTAGAGCTAATACTATGTAACAAACATAAAACCGATGCGATATACGCATTGACATTTAAGATATAGGGCCTTTAACTAAACAATAATCTAGTTAGACCATTATAGATCAAGTGTGTAACCAAATATGGTTACACAAAAATGAATAAATTTTTCTTATAAATATACATAGGCCTATTCCTTTTCTTATCACTGTAGCCTCTTTGTTAAATTCAAATATATATCGATATCTCTATGTCCTCGTAATTGCGTTGCAGTAAAGTTGAAGAGAGTACAGTATTTGAAATAGGTGAGGAAGAGGAAGTCAATAACTAATAGATGAAACGCAAGATACGCTTATAATTAAGTTAGGCGAAGATGTTGATGACGATGACCTATCAAGTGTTAAATCTTCTTCAGATGATTTCAGCTACGAATTCAGACCAAGATAACCGAACAATTCACGAGCGAATACTTCCGTTTGTGATAAAAGCGTCGAGAGTCAACAGGTGTTTTCGAAGAGGTTAAGTTTTGTTCTTGAGTTGTAAAAGGTAATTCGATAATTCCATATAGTTTCTTGTGAATTAAATATGTGTAGTGTATTGTTATTGTCTTGTAATATTAGCATTTTTTACAATAAACTGCAAACACACGTAATAAATTTAACCTATTGATTAACCACGTGGTTGTTCAAACATAACCAAAGCTAAAATTTTTCTAATTTTATAAGGCTGGGCATAACCGTTTTTCGTGTACAGTAATTTTGGTAATAGTTCCGATTGACACCCTTGTCTGGAAAAGCCACGAAACCTGCAAAAACCGATGTTTTTGTAGGTTTTACGTAAACTACAGACCAAAAATAGGTGCGGAAGCGAATAATCCGCAAAAACAATTTTTTGCAAAAAATTTATTTTGGGGCCTAAATAACGTAAAAATGCGTTATTTCGTATTTTACATGAAACCTACGTATAAACAAAATTATACATCACTCTTTGAAACGGAACTCTATGCTGAAATGTCCAACGGCACCTCAGGTGCCGCTCGGCCCGTTGGCGGGCCTCGCAGAGTCTTCACGCGCGCGTGAATAGACAATGCCTAGAACACAGAGTACGAATATATACACAGACCTTATTATACAATTCTCAAGTCATTAATAACTCTACGACTCCAAGTGGTGTGTATATATATATATATATATATATATATATCTACAGTATATTCATACGTTACATATATCATTTGTCTAACATCTAATCTCTGCGCACTAGCAAATGAAGGCATACCTGTGCTTGAGTCAGTATTTTTACTACCTCAGTAAGTAACAGAAAATTTGATGTGATGTTCTGCACAACCGATTTTCATATGGTACTTGCCTTTACAAACCGCATGAAAACTACGAGAGTAAATATTTATTAATTGCAACGTTATTCTGCATCTAATATGAATAATAGAATACACTATGTAAGGTATGTTATTGTGTTTCAGTGTTGTATTGCTATAAGTAAGTTTGCATTTTTTTTTCGCAACTTGCAAATAAAAAGTTTAAGTTTTTCGTTTCCGCACATAGGCTTGACCTGTAGTTTACGTAGAAACAAAAGCCCCGTTTTTTTTTTTTTTTTTTTTGTGGCTTTTTCAGACAAGGGTGTCCATCGGTACTATTACCGTAATTTTAATTATTAGCATCTATTTTGTAAGCATAAAGCAAATTAATTTTTATTTTTATTCACCCCCATTGGTATGACAGCACTTGTTAAAAACTTGAGTGGTTAGTTTCAACACACACACACACACACACACACACACACACACACACACACACACACACACACACACACACACACACACACACACACACACACACAAATATATATATATTGCAACAAATCAAATTTTATTATACTAATAAGGATATAGTGAGTGTGTAAAATTCACAAATAAGTCTATTATGGAGGATTATTTATTATACACACAAATATAGTTTTTAAAGATGTATATTGTATTATAAATTGTCATGTATTGATAATAGAAATATTTGTTTGTATTGTTCGATAATATAAATCGATTTTACTTGGTTGCTGCAACATCCTCCTCTCCTCTCGTCGCTCCCGTCCTGGCGTCCTCTTCTTCAGTGTCACTCCTTCCTGGTGTCCTCTTCGTCCTGGTGTCCTCTTCGTCTCGTCATCCTCTTCTACAGCGTCACTCCTTCCTGGCGTCCTCTTCGTCCTGGTGTCCTCTTCGTCTTGTCGTCCTCTTCTACGGCAGGTGGCTCCAGCGGCGATATTTCAATGAGTCTCATTATGTTTGACTGCTAACATTAATTAGTTTCTTCATAAATTGTTCACTCACAATGATTATAAATTTCACTCGTACAGTTTATTTTTAATTTATACTTTATATTTTCTTAATCTCAGGATTAATATGGGTATTAATTAATGCGGTGCGTTTAATGTACACCTTCCACGATATCTTGAAGTGTCTTTAAATTCCCTAAGCGGATATCTTAACTTACACTAAAACAGCACTGTATTATATTTTAAATTTTATCACTCGGTTCTTAACGCAAAACTTCATTAAGAATTACCAAGGTTTATTTTATATATGATATATCTATGTTCGTAAGAGAACAACTCTCTTCACCGGGCACAATTTCCCCTTGCAACTTCTACAGACAGACTGTGTCCATCCTAACTCTACAACGAATGAATCTCACTGAATTTAGTGTATTCTGATAGGCTAAGCCCAAGTCACATGATTGATGGAACAAACAGATATACAAATTTCATGAAAAACTGTGTATAATTTAGCAAAGGCCTGCATGGAAATTATCTACGAATTTTATTACCCTATCTTTGATAAGAGTTACAATTGAGTTTTTCTTCACTTAAAAAAAACATATTTCTAAAATAGTTATGAACCTCAGAGTATACACAAATTGAAGCTATTTACCTAAATAATTCCTTGTCAAAGTTTCACGTCAGTCGGTTAACTACAACTGAAGCTATAGCGATCGCACATTATCACACCCGCACACGCGCACAAATTCATACAAAAAATACATGGAGGATTGCAACGCAAAATTTGCTTATTCCAAATTTGGTTAAAAAGACAGAGGCAAGGAGACGCATTAAAAAGTGTGCCGAAGAACGGACGGAGAAATTTAATGCGGATCACAAACTGGTAACGTTCAAAACTGGTGAGAAGGTACTCTTGCGTGCTTTAAATGTTGGCCACAGGGAAGATAATACGGCAGCAAAATTCTTTAGATTATACAACGGTCCATATATTTTATCGGAACAAGTGGGTAAAAATACATACATTGTCACTAACCCAAATACAAACAGGGTGATAGGGAAGTTCCATGCATCATCCTTAAGAAAATATTACGTTAAGGATAATTTAATCTAATATGCTAGGATATAGGAGTATGAATGTTATGCAATTGTATAAAAATACGTGTAGGGTAAGAATAATTGTGAGAATGTAGGAAAAAATGCTTTGGGTGAACTGGATATACATATAAGATAACAAAATGACGTCAGACATGGAGATCCTTATCAGTGTTCAGGAATGTTTGGTATCCCAGACACGCTTTGGCATATCCCCGGTTTGTAGTTCGTTAGGTGTAAATCCTGTCGTGTCATTGTAATTCCCGTTGATGGACGCCTCGAAAAACTCGAGATAATCCGGCCACCTACTCTGGTTTGTATTACAATAAGTGCGAAACAGACGCCCTAACTCCCTGTTGACCCTTTCGGTGAGGTTACCTTGCGGTCTCCGGATTGCTGTCAACACTGCCTGTATATTGTGCTTCTCTAATTCGGACTGCCATTTCTTGTTGGTGAATTGCTTACCCTGGTCAGATAGAATTTTCTTCACTGGACCATATTTCGGAATGTATTTATTTAATACAACATTTAATACTGCCATCGTGGTAGGTCGTCCAATTGCATATAAACTTCGTTCTTAGAAAATGCATCTCTGCAAACAACCGGGTTCTTCATACCCCTTGCAGCACGTGGTAGCGGACCTAAAAAATCGATACACAGTAGATCATTCTTATTCTTGGTAATGATGTTACCCATCTCCACATAGGTGTGTTGATTTGGGTATTTAGCTGTCTGGCATATGTGACATGTTCGCAAAATAGACTTAATTTCCTTGCCATGTTCAACCATACGAAGTCTTCTCTCATCGCCAAATAACATTTATAAGCTCCAGCATGGGCAAGACTTTCATGACAAGCCCACGTTAAATCTTCTATGAGATCATCAGGAACCATAATCTTCCATTGTCCGTCGATTATTTTATACAGTACATCCCTGTCGATTCTGTACTTCGGGTTGTCTTGCCTTTGTATTTCTTCACTAATTTTTCTTAATTTTGCGTCCTTTTGTTGTTCAAGATTTACCAATTTCAACCTATTCTTTAAGTCATCTGGTAATGTATACTTGACTGCTAGAATTTGAATTCACTCCTGGTTGCGGAGTACTGTTCTTCGATGATGGGGGGGGGGGGATATCTGCTTAGAGTATCATCAGTTTTATTCTCACTGGCTTTACAATATTTGATGCTGAAATCATATTCTTGGATCGCCATGATCCAACACGATATCCGCACGTTGGCCAGTTTACAATTAGGCATGAAAGATAAAGCCTGATTATCTGAGAGAATTTCAAAGTGTTGACCCACCAGGTAATATCTAAGTTTACTGATACAATACACAACTGCAAGAATCTTTTTCAGACGTAAAATAATTTCCTTCGGCACCTTTTAAAGATCTACTTACATGTGCAATTACCTTATGTTCTCCTTTATTATTTCGTTGATATAACATACCACGGATCGCGTAGTCTGAAGGATCACAGTTGAGTATATACTTTCCTTCTTTTTCCGGGTGGATCACGTGTAAGTTCTTGCTGTATAATTCTTTTGTAGCGTTGAAAGCTGCCTCACGTCGCTCTTCCCATCTCCGTTTGGTGTTCTTCCTTAACAATTCCAGCAGCGGTTCTATGGTTTTAGAATAGTCTGGTGTGAAACGGCGAAAATATCCAGTCAATCCAAGGAACGCCCTTATATCTTTCGCTTTTGTTGGTTTTGGAAATTCCGTAATGGCCTGAATTTTCACCGGGTCTGTACTAACACCATCCACAGAAATAACATGTGTTACTATACTATTCTTCTGCAAACAATAAATCTTACCAAGTTATCAAAATTTACGTACCTTCGGGTTAACTTCCAGGATGCTATAGACGAAATCAGTTGCAGAGGGGTTATCTGGGTTTAAGTGCGAAATAATATTAACACAATTTATGCCGACTAAAACAACTACTTTTTGTTTATTACATAAAATGATTACTTTTCGTCACTATTAAGTGACCATCCAAATTCTTATTTTTTCTTGTAAATCAAACATAAATTTAACAAAATAAATAATTCTTGCTTAACTATAACAAGTGATTTATATGTGTAATGAACCAGTACTTTTATAATTCCACATTTTAAACCCTGTTCATCGAGCTCTTTAAACTTTTATGATGCAATATTAAAAAATTTACTTGAGATGCTTAAAATCTTTAATTAATAGTTTGTTCTTGGTACTTAACCAAATCCGGAGAAGTTCCAGTAGATTTCACCACCACCACGTGTTAATTACATTTCCTCGAGCACTTCGCACTTCGGTGTTTCACATGTTTCTACTTTTTTTTATACTCCGTCTTATATAGTTATACAAACTGTATTTAATAGTTTACTATTGTGAGTTACATTTTCTTCCACAACATTTTATCGGTCGACATAATTCGCCCGCGAGCACTGATTATTTTTTAGTTAGTTGATTAGTTGACTGCGCGGTCAAAAGCTACGAGTTGACTGTTTGACCGCGATATATTGTTCTTACATATTACCAGTTTAGAACCGCGCACTCCTGAACTGCCCCGCGTGGCCCTGCTGTATCTTGGCTGGTTTAACAAAGACTGCTTACTGTGGCCTCCTGATGAAAACTGGGGTGGCAATTACTCATTCTTTCTGTACTTCACAGAGAGACTGCTTGCCAGCAGTTACATAATACGTCTAGACTAGTTGACTCTAGACATAAACATAGACGTATGTTTTGTAATAATGTTGCATGTGTGGCTGGTTAAAACGAGGTTCCACAAAGGTGAACACTGACTGCTTTGAAATTAAAACTGATTTAAATTATTATCTTTTTAGCACCCAATTCTGTACCGTTACACATGCCCCAGGATCTTTATTTGTGATTTTCCAAATTCGCATTTTTCTAAGTTGAGCGCAAGGTTCGCATCTCGTAACTTGCGGAAAACGATGTCCAGGTGCTGCATATGTTCCTCAAACGACTTCGATATAATAAGTATGTCGTCAACAAACACACTTACAAAATCGTCGACCTCCGGCCCTAATGCCAATTCAAGACACTTAACCATAGCAGCTAGGCGGGTAACCAAACCAAAAGGTACTACCTTAAACTGGTAACATTTATTTTTATATAAAAAGCTGTGAATTTTCGACATTCTTTGGCTAAAGGGAAACCCACTTACAAAACCCACTTTTTAGATCAAGAAGCGACATGTATTTTACTCCTTGACATTTTACAAAGAAATTTTCTGCGTTGGGAGCACAATCGTAACATTTTTGTGTTATATTATTAAGATTTCGCATATCTAAGCAGATACGTATATCGTTATTTTTTTTCTTAACGACCACCATCGGGTTTAAAAAATTACTATCTGCTCATTCAATAATATTATTCTCTAACATTGTATTTATTTCGCCTTCAACTTGTTGCTGATAATGTAATCGAATCGGATATGTTTTTCTTATAAATTTATTCTCGTCGCTAACTTGTATTTTATGTTCATAAACGTTGGTAATTGTGTGCTGTGTGTTGAAAATTGATTCATATTTATTTAAAATATTATTTATTTGCTTTCGTTGCCAATCTGTTATCTCCTTATTGGGCGCACCGCCGTTAGCTGCTATCTTATCTAAGCGATTAACAGCTGGCTTCTGTAAGTCGACGGGACTATATCGGTCAGCCTCATTGTCATATTTTCTTCCCTGACGGAGAGAATAACCCAAATTAATTTTATGTTTTGTATTTTTAACTGTGCATTCAAGCGTTTTATTAGTGAAATCAATTGTAGCGTGTATTTTCCTTAATGTGTCAGTGCCTACACTAGATTTTTGACTATAAGAACGGGTATTTCCATTTCCATCCATTGTGCATCTATTGAGAAAGTGCTTGCTTATTAATATTTTGTGAATCACCTGTGGCTGTCGTGACAACTGTATTGTTGACAGGTAAGATCGGTGTTTTTTTTTAAATTGGTGTCTACGTTTGTTAACTAATTTTTCGGTGATTAGAGAAATTTGCGCACCAGTATCGAATAACACATTTCCGACACATCCATTATTTTTCGCTCTCACAACAATATCATTATCATTCTTATTTCTAACCTTTTCCACATCATCAGGAACACAATTGTTATATATTAATTCATCTCTAATGTCAACCGGATATAGGCCTGAAGCAATGTATACATTCTTACTACTATTATCGTTTACATAAGATTTTCGACACTGCTGTTCGTTATGGTATGTTTTATTTGTAATTTTATTCTTAGTTTTATTTATATTTTTTAATTTATCGCACGGACTCACGCCGTGCAACCCTGCTCTTTTTTTGGTTGCTCTTCGCTGGTACTTGCTTCAGTAATTGCCGATACATTTCTTTGATTGAACTTTTGGAAATTAGGTTTATTTTTAAATTGTTGTGGTGGTTGTTGTTCTTGTTGTTGTTGTTTTTGTGGTTGTTGTGGCTGAAATTGTTTACGAGCCGGTTCACTATTATTATTACTATTATTTTGACTGTCAACATTATCCCATTTGGTTAACAGTAGGAGTAGTTCCTCCAATGACTTAATACCTTGTGTAATTACGGCGATTTGAATACCTCGTCCGAAATGATGAGCTAATGTATTTACCAACTCTGGCTCTGACAATTCTGGTTCAAGATATTTTGCACGAGATATGAGTTGGATTAAATAATTTTCTTTAGACCCTTTTAAACTGGAATACCTACCAAACTCCAGATGTACGCATATTTTTCGCTGTTCCAGTATCTTGCCCAAAAATGTTGTACCAGATCTTGATATGTAACTATTTTATCTTGTACTACCGTGAACCACTCAGCTGCAGTACCCTTTAATCTCCTGACTACATAGTTTATATTATCCATCTCACTCAGTGTGTTGCCTATTGCGTCCATGTCTCGGTGGCAGCTCTTCAGGAAGAGAAGCGGATTCTCAGAGTCCCTGCCGAAGAATTTCAACTGTGAATTGTTTTCTTCTAGAGTTCTATAGATGAACGTGGTCTGGTTCGCCGTTGTC
The DNA here is from genome assembly GCA_034769895.1 of Magicicada septendecula. Classification (NCBI taxonomy): domain Eukaryota; kingdom Metazoa; phylum Arthropoda; class Insecta; order Hemiptera; family Cicadidae; genus Magicicada; species Magicicada septendecula. The sequence continues at coordinate 248,933,746 of CM068376.1, read as the reverse complement.
GAGGTACTCTGGAGTCGGTCAGCTGTTGTTCCAGCTCCTGTATTCGCTGATCTTGTTCAGCTACAAGCTCACTCACCGTAGATGTGTGTTGAACTACTCTTTCCTCTATCCCAGTGATTTTAGCTTCACAGTCATTGATGGGAAAATTGTTTGCTTCTAAAGCAGTCTCAATATTGCGAATTATTTCTACCTTTTCGCCTGTACGATTTTCGGTTGTCTCTAAAAGTTTATTTTGTTTAGCCTGGTCATGAACGGCTGTATAGATTGTTTTATTCTCATTGTGAAGCGATTTATTTTGTTTTGCAGCTTCGTCTGCCATTTTCTGCATTGTGGCTTTATTTTCTTCCACCATTTTCTGCAGATTTGCTTTACTTTCTTCCTTATTAGCTTTATTTTCTTCGGACAGCTTTTGCATATTTGCTAATAATGCAGCTAATGTATTCTGTAATTCTAGTCCTTTGGCCATATTGATAATTTATTTTTATAAAGTTAAATTATTTTTTTACTTATCGTAATGGCACTATTATTAAAATTTAATTTACTTATAATGAATAACGTCCATTTATATGTTATTTATTATTATAGTCCCGTATCTCAATCAAATGTACACAACTTAATCTAACATAAATACAATAATAATTCAATCTCCACATAGACAATTTACTACTATTGTTCAAATATCTGATAACAGAGAGTATTCAAACTTTTATCTACACTCCCTGATAACACAGAACAGCACTTATAAATAGTTCAATGAATTTAGTCTCTACACACTCAAAATAATATTTATTTTTTTAAAACTAATGCAAAAAATCGAGCCCAACGTTGGCCAGCGCCAAATATCCTTAATGAACAAATCAAATTTTATTATACTAATAAGGATATAGTGAGTGTGTAGAATTAACAAACAAGTCTGTTATGGAGGAGATGAAAAATTATTTATTATACACACAAATATAGTTTTTAAAGATGTATATTGTATTATAAATTGTCATGTATTGATAATAGAAATAATTGTTTGTAATTGTTTGTATTGTTCGATAATATAAATCGATTTTACTTGGTTGCTGCAACATCCTCCTCTCCTCTCGTCGCTCCCGTCCTGGCGTCCTCTTCGTTTCGTCGTCCTCTTCTACAGCGTCACTTCTTCCTGGCACCCTCTTCGTCCTGGTGTCCTCTTCGTCCTGGCATCCTCTTCGTCTTGTCATCCTCTTCTACGGCAGGCGGCTCCAGCGGTGATATTTCAATGAGTCTCGTTATGTTTGACTGGTAACATTAATTAGTTTCTTCATAAATTGTTCACTCACAATGATTATAAATTTCACTCGTACAGTTTATTTTTAATTTATACTTTATATTTTCTTAATCTCAGGATTAATATGGGTATTAATTAATGCGGTGCGTTTAATGTACACCTTCCACGATATCTTGAAGTGTCTTTAAATTCCCTAAACGGATATCTTAACTTACACTAAAACAGCACTGTATTATATTTTAAATTTCATCTAAATATTTTACCCACTCGGTTCTTAACGCAAAACTTTGTTAAGAATTACCAAGGTTTATTTTATATATGATATATCTACGTTCATAAGAGAACAACTCTCTTCACCGTGCACAATTTCCCCTTGCAACTTCTACAGACAGACCGTGTCCATCCTAACTCTACAACGAATGAATCTCACTGAATTTAGTGTATTCTGATAGGGTAAGCCCAAGTCACATGATTGATGGAACAAACAGATGTACAAATTTCATGAAAAACTGTGTATAATTTAGCAAAGGCCTGCATGGAAATTATCTACGAATTTTATTACCCTATCTTTGATAAGAGTTACAATTGAGTTTTTCTTCACTAAAAAAAAAACATATTTCTAAAATAGTTATGAACCTCAGAGTATACACAAATTGAAGCTATTTACCTAAATAATTCCTTGTCAAAGTTAATCACGTCAATCGGTTAACTACCACTGAAGCTATAGCGATCGCACATTATCACACCCGCACACGCGCACAAATTCATACAATAAATACATGACAATATAGAACACCTTTTTATGAAGAGTTTGGTATACCCTACATGCTTATCCATTTCTAAATACAAAACTTACAACTAAAAGACAAAATATTACATAAAACCAATTTAAACAAGAAAATGCTCGTCATCCATGTGCTCTGATATAAACAACATAGCTTATCATCCTGTGTTCTGTTGCTATATATATATATATATATATATATATATATATATATATACATACATACATTCGTCTACTCGAAAACGAAGAGTATATTGAAATTTTATTATAACATTACGTTCTTGTGATTATGTTATTTGTGTTTTGCGTTTTATATTTTAATATACTCTTAATACAAGAAAATAATTTTTGTTGTACAAAACGCTGTCATTATGGCATCTTTTTATAATTACGACAGTAGGGCGTCTTTTCAGTTTCCCGACAATGAAGCGTCTGAAATGTATATTTTTTTCGAATTGTAGCGGTTTTTGCTTCCAGCGACGTTGCCAGATTTCAACCCCAGGTATTGCACAGTTTACGTTGACGTTTATTTGTTTGTATGAAAGAGTGACTAACTGCAGGCGAATGACCATTATTCTTTTCCGTTGTTCACGCGCCAACTTTACATCATAATTTTAACTAAATATTTATAAACTGTCAAATATTTATCAACAATTATTAAACTTCACTATCCAATTCTACTAACCGTGATAATATAATTATTGTGTTTTACGAAGCATGCCAAAGTAGCGTACTGGCCTTTCGAATTATGTAAAGATTGACCACTTGTCGTCGGATTAACTAACGGAATTAACGGGCATGTTAATATTTTCTCACATGCATTGATACCGGGTGATAACGTAACTTTGATCTCATTTACTAGAGAAATTTCTTATGCATATTGGCAGTCAATAATAATAAATGTAATACCAAACGTTATGAACTTATACTCATAATATAAAAAAATATAATCAGTTATATTTTTGGTCAGTGTTCATTATTATGCATACAGTATTTTGAAGTAATGCTATAAAACATTTATTTGTATCAATTTTGTGGGTAACAAAATTTTATAACTATAGTTTATAGTTCTGTAGTTCTTAATTTTCTATAGTTCTGTTTGGGATTGAGATTGATAAATAGATAGACAGATAGATAGAGAAAGAGAGGGGGGGACAAGGAAGGAGAGTGATCACAACTCTGCATATATGTACATAATAATAATTACTTCTTGTGTTAGAGATAGATGGAGAGATGGGAGACAGAGGGTTGTGAGATAGCATAAAATTTTATATTAACATTTCCATTAGTTCTATTTGTATTAGAAATAATAGCAAGATGTTGCGAGAAGCAGGCAGGGAGAGAGGGAGAGAGAGAGAGAGAGAGAGAGAGAGAGAGAGAGAGAGAGAGAGAGAGAGAGACAGACAGACAGACAGACAGACAGACAGACGATATTGAAATGTTTCGGGTTGAGGGTACTAGAAGTCATGGGATACCTGCACTTTTTGTAAGACCAGGAAAACGTTATTTTATGATACTGTTCATTGACATGTCTATTGTTATATAGGCTTGTGGTTTCTCCACGGATTATAAAAATAGTGGCTACATCCAGTGGCTTGAGAGGCATTTTCTTACAGAGAATGCTCACGGCCGCTAATAAATCGAGAAATGCTGATACTTATTTCAACAATTGCTTCAGTTACTAAAAGCGGTCAGTAAGGCCTTGTCGTTTTTCACATCTATGTTAATATCTTTACATATCTTTTAATTTTATTTATTTTTTAGATTTTGTCTAACTCACTTGTATGTTAGCTAAATTTATTAACTACAAATTACTGTATATTCAATTTAAAAATTGCGTGTAAAAATAATGAATAGCCGCTAAAAAATCATTAAACAATTCTCCTACAGAAAAACATTTCTCTTCAAATATATTCAATTAAATACGTCTGAAATGTACTAACAGACATTCTCCCGACTCTTCTCCGTACATCACGCTTAATTTTGGACCATTAGTTCTCGATCGTTTGGGTGTGAACGGCAAAATTGCGAGGACATAACAAAATTAAGCGAACGATTCACAGGAAAATGTATAACCCATACATTCGGGCAGTGGCGCACCCAGGAGGGTTTTGGGGGTTAGAACCTACCGAAAATATGGTAAAAATTGTGTAATCAACGAATGTACAAATAGTAAGGCTGTAGTAATAAGATAAACTAAAATACAACGTAGGTAAGCTTACCAGACACGAATAAACTGTTCTCATGATATGTAATTGTGTTCGTACTTTTCAAAAACACCGGTTTTCATCAAAAGCATAGAGTTTATTTTATTGCTATATTTTCCGGTTTGGAGAGTGAAATGGGTCAATCTGGGTCGCCTGTCGACTTCAGTGCAAAGGAAAGTTATAGGCCTACATAGTCAGAGTCGGAAAATAATTTATATCGTGTAGGCCTACAAGTGTATTAAATCGGAAGATGAGGATATATCAGAAAGAAAGTTACAGGAACGGGTAGCTCAGGCGTGCGGCGTGTCTATAAATAGTGTTTCTAGAATTATTAAAGAAACATCATGGTATATGGGTGATATAAAATCTTTCAGGACTCTCCATAAAAATGTTCAACAAATGAAATAAAAACTGATTTAAACGATTTCGACAAGTGCACCACTCGACGAATTATTCACCAAAGTCAACCCATAGAAGGGTAAAGATTAACATTCAAAAGTAATTTAAACAATTTTAAAGAACAAATTAATTATTATGGTAGCGTTTCCAGTCTGAACCACATTATTCGTCAAATGGGATTTCGACGGAAACGTGCCAAAAGCAATAGGAAACTTTTAAAAAGAAAAACGTGACATTGAAATCTTAAGAGTTGATATATAAGAAAATTACAGCAATTCAGAGAAGAACGGTAGTCCATAGTATACACAGATGAAATTTTGGTTTTCACCGTTCAAAATCGGTTACAAAAATTTGGACAGACAATGACGAAAGTGCCTGAAAATTTCAATAAATAAATAAATTCGCCTGCAACATCATTAACAAAAAGGTAGACATGATTAACTGGTTATTGAATCATGGGATTCCTTTAGTCCATTTATGTTATAACCTGAGCTCTGTTTAATAGTTAGGCTAAACAAAATAACCCAACATTATTATTATTAGCGGGTGTCCTACAGTCTATGCCGCATCCCTCATTTCGATCGCCATTTCTCTCTATCTTTCCAGTCATCGTCTTCAATAGCTCGACCTCTCATGCATTTCCTAATTCCTGTTTTCCATTGTGTTGTCAGTTTTCCTTTTCTTCTCCTGTTTTGTGGAGTGTAAGTCAATGCTTTCTTTGGCCATCGCTTCTCCTCCAGCCTCATTACGTGACCATACCATAGCAACTGTCTGGATTCTATTCTTTCTGCTGTTGTAAATATGCGCCCTGTTTTCCTTCTTATATCTTCGTTTCTAACATGTTGCATTCTAGAAATATTACACGATCTTCTTAAGAAGTCCATTTCCACAGTTTCTATCATCTTTTTCTCTTTACCTGAAAGTTGCCAGCATTCGCAGCCATAAGTTAAAATGGGCTCCTCAATAGTTGTGTAGATTGTCAGTTTAGGTTGAAGTTTCATTTTGTTCGACCAAAGTAACGAGTTTAGCAAACGAATAGCCTTTTTTCCCTGTTGTATCCTATTTTTTATGTAATTCTTTGTTGTTCCATCTTCTGAAATAATAACCCAACATACTAAACTTTTAAAATAATCACTATTTCAGCAAACTATGGACATTCCATTTTACGACTTCCACCCTATCACCCGGTTCTTAATCCTAGAACTGATTTGGGCAACTGTGGAAAAGCGTGTTAAAACAAAAAAAGTTTATTTTCGTAGACAGTGTTATAAACTTAGCAAAAAAGGAATTTGAGTGTATTTATCTCACACGCTGGACATCAAAATGTGACCACGTCTTGAAAATTTAAAAGAGCATGTGAGATCGGACCAAAAAGTGTATAATGTAACAGATCGTTTCTAAATTAATAAGCGATGGGATAGCAGCAGTTAAGACAATTTGAGTGTTGATAACAGTGAAGGAAATTGACGTACTTATTACGGCAATAAGGTGGGGAAGAATTGACGTAATATTTGTAATTGTTTGTAAGTAATTATGTGCTATATTAATTAAATAGTTTTAGTATAATTTTTTCATTAATGTTGTCTCCCCTGTTATTCATGGTTAATTTACATCTGCTTGTTTTTAAAACACACACACACACACACACACACACACACACCCAGAGTCACAGTCATTTCACATTCGAGCCTGTTATTGATGTTACTTATACAAACAAATTAAGATGCCAGTGCAATGTTGACTATATATTACTAAAGTTTTTCCTAAATCGTAACATGTCTGATAACAAAGTGTTATATACTCCAAAATATACAATGTTTGTTAAGTCTAGACTCGACTAGGAGATAAGGAGAAACACTGTAACAGACACAACATGACAAGTCACTGTTTACATAATAATTGCAGTACTAAACATTAAACATTTTATAACTCTGTGTTTGTATGGTCCCTCTGTTGTATATATTGTTTGTTTCGTCTTACAAAATGTCCATTTGAATTGTTTGTCGTGTCGAAATAGAAATCAAAATCAAAACTTGTCACGTACTTGTACGTAGACTTGTCGTTCAGGGAACAGTCTAATATTCAACTGTAGCCTTTCTATTCACGTGTATTACATTGTTCCCGTCTTATCCCCTCTACAATATGCGCGACTGCTTCATGTCTGATTATTTTACTATATTATTGTATTATTATTTTAATAAAGTCACCGTCTACTCATTAAGTAATTTATATTATTCAGTCAGCACATGCAAATTACTAAGCCTTGTGATTACTTGGTTTTTACTTGTGATTCCTACAAACATTGTGTGTTGATTCTTACCTGTGTAATATTTATGTGTAAGAAGGACTCTTTTTCAGCATTATAGGTGGCATTATAGATGGAAAATACATGAGTGAAATTCCATGAAGCAAGGATCATTTTTACTTGCACTTGCAGCATTGACTCCCAATAAGTTACGTGTTGTCGTTCCTCTAGGAAAAAGCAAGCCCTGCTTGTTGAGAAAATAATGAGGGAAACCAAAATTGTGCAACTTGTTCGCAAGTTTTCAATCCCTCCTCGAAAAAATCCTGGGTGCCCCTCTGCATTTGGGTATGTATGGGTACTCGCGAGATGTAGCCGCGCCACATATCTGCAACTATAGTGGTACCTGGTTCTATATTATTTAAAATTACACGATTTCGTGTGTTTGCATCGCGTTTATCCACCACCTTTAGCAACCACTTCTTTATTCTCCTGTAAATTCCCCCAAGTACCCACCGAGTTTTGGTTATTCGGTCCCTGTTGTACTTCCTTCAAGTGAACGCACTTTCATCAATTTCAGTATCTCCCGAGCCGCCAATTTTTAAGCTGGTATCCATCACCCAGACAGTAAGGATCTCCCTGAACTCGTTTATTAATTTTCGCGTAGTTTTCCTGTTTATGTCAAGCTTTTTTGAAATAACTGAAATTTGATATTTCAAAATCCAAGTGACTAACACACGGAATAGGCTACAGATAATGCAGGAACACATGCTTTTCCAAAAAAAGTGTCATCATGTATGTTTTTTGTAGCTCAGCAATTCCGTCTACCACATCCGAAGGTGACGTTTTTTGTCCATTCACATTTTTTAACATATTACCATCACACTTTACACATTCTATTGGAAACGGAAAAAGATTTCAATCACAAACACATTTTCTGAAACCTTTTTTTTAATGAAACACCGAAAATTATTAACACTTTTGTATTCCATTTTAGTAAGGTACGCATGTGCACAACTCTGATGAATGAATGTTAAACAAAATTAAATAGATTTAAAGATATAAACATAGATGTAAAAAAACGACAAGGTCTCACTGGCCGCTTTTAGGAAGTGAAGCAATAGTTGAAACAAGTAACAAGATTTATCTTTTATCATTTGCGTCATTCTCTGCATGAAAATATTGGGCTGCATGAAAAATGTCTCTCAAGCCACTTTTGGTAGCCACATACGTTTATAACCTTTGGAGAAACCACATGCTATATAACAATAGACATGTCAGAGAACAGTATCATAAAATAACCTTTTCCTGGATTTACAACCAGTGCAGGTATCCGGCGACTTCTAGTACCTTCAACACAAATGTTTCTTTATAATACGAGTAATTATACAAGTAGTTATATAAGTGATAGGTAGGTAAATAGACAGGTAGAAAGAGAGCAAAAGAGAAAAAGAGAGGCAGGGGTAGATAGAGAGAATAGTATAGATAGTGTATGTCAGTCTCAATTATCTCATGTTTTTTCGTTTCCCTTTGTTTTTAGTTTAAAGCGAAGGTCTTGTTTCATCGCAACTGTCACACAATCTCAGGGCACTTTATATTGTATAATACTTTATAATTTATAAAAAATGTGGTACATCGTGTTATAATCGTTTATTTAAGTACTAAGTAGGCCTGTAACGTGAGCGCTGATGTTGCTTAGTATAAGTCTATGTAGGCCTACTTGTGCTTCGTATTAGGTTACTAATTAATGATGGCTACATGTTCATAGTAGTTATGTTATATCTAATAATGTGTATTTTATCTTTGTTCTTGCACTACTAATGATGGTCATAGTGGGCATAGAAGAAACATCTGGAAATTCAGTATTCAATAAATGGTGGCCTAATAGCCTGCATGATAAATGTAACACTACAGTTAATGGGATTCTTTCAGAATACTATGTGGAGGGACACGACTATCAAAACTCCTCAAGCTGGATTAAAAGCTAGACTGGTAGTCCTAATAGGCCTGAAGGACATGAATTTAAGAACGCTTCGGTTTGTGTTTTTTTTTGTACAGGCGACGAACAATTTTCTTTTTCGCCAGAAAAATTTTGCGAATTACAGTGATGGTACGGAGATCCAGAATTTGAACAATAGTGTAGAGACACCGTATCTTAAAAACAATTCTGTTCTTGTTATGGGCAATGTCTTGCTTCAATGTAAAGCAGTACCAACGACATCTTATAGGGGAAAAAGTATGAATTGGTTTGAGGCAAAAGGGATAAATTTTCCAGAGGACGGCCTGAAGAATCAATTATTGCATTTATAGGAGACGTACAAGGCAATATTCAGTGAGTATGATGATAATTTAACTTTACTTAAGATAGTTGTGTTAGTGGTTATAATCAGAAACAGAATTATCACTGTTGCACACCACTATAGAAAAATTATTCCGATTAGCGCTTTCAAGCTTCTCAGCTCATCGTCAGATCGGAAATCCGTATCACTGTTGCATACCACTATAGAAAAATTGTTCCGATTAGCGCTTTCAAGCTTCTCAGCTCATCGTCAGATCGGAAATCCGTCAGATGAGCTGAGAAGCTTGAAAGCGCAAATCGGAATAATTTTTCTGTAGTGGTGTGCAACAGTGATAATTCTGTTCGATAATTTAACTGACGAAAATGAGTGTCTTGTGCGCTGGGTTACTCCATCAATATCACTGTTGAACGCAACGCATTTATTGTAATCATCTTTTAATACGCTCTTTATTAATAAAAATAACTCCCAGCTTGACAGGTTTGCCTAAATTTTACATAATATGGTTTGTAGCATCCGCCATTTCGTTTTCCAAAATTTTATATCTTTGTTGACACTTCTAAAATCAAGACAAGTGACTTCATACCTCGTGCATCAAAACTGGTCCAGCCGTTTTAGTATTACAAGGGAACAAACTAACTAACGAGCATTACAAACTAACAAACAAAACTGTTGTACAAAAGTAATTAAATATGGTTATTTAACAGAATACAAAATTCCTTAAATGATTATAAAGTACACATTATAAGATATAACATAACTATTATGAACATGCAGCCATCATTAATTAGTAACCTAATACCGAAGCACAGGTAGGAATTCATAGACTTAGGCCTATATCAAGTAACATCAGCGCTCTCATTACAGGCCTACTTAGTACTTAAATAAACGATTATAACGCAATGTAACACATTTGTTATAAATTATAAAGTACTCAAGTAAATATTCTAAAAAGTAATATAGTTGTTACCAAAAAGAAACTTATGTGAACTGTACAAACGTAACGTATTGTGTCGCATTATATGTAGCGTGCTGCCGCGCGTTTAATTGATGCTCTATGCAAATTATGTCATGTGACTTCTAAATAATGAAGTATGGTAAAAAATGTATTCACTCATGGTAAAATGTGTCACTCACTCCCCCCCCCTCTCTCTCTCTCTCTCTCTCTCTCTCTCTCTCTCTCTCTCTCTCTCTCTCTCTCTCTCTCTCTCTCTCTCTCTCTCTCTCTCTCTCTTATTCGTTTTATTTCTTTCCTCGTTTTTTGTTCAAGAATGAGCCAAGGAACTTAAGTGCATTTACACCTGCCGGACAACCCTAAGGGTGCCTCTGTAAGAAACAATAAAATTTGTCAAGTGTTTATGAAGTATGAAGGACACTATCCTTTTCTACAAACGTTATGAACAGTTTAATCTGGGTTGTGGCATCGGGAACTCAGAAATGGTTAATACACGTCAGCCACTGCTGTGTATAGTGATAGTGTGTTGTGTCTATTCAGCGTAACACCACAGGTCTCCAGCCTCCAGCACAGAGATAAGATTTCTCATTCATCTGAATCCCGCCAAGAGTATTCAAGGTCAAATAACATTCATAATGTGTAATGGCACAGCCATGTATGTTTACAAAACGTACTACTGTTTTGGCTGACACATATATACAGATCTACGTCTGAACTAATGCAACCTCTTAATTATCTGTACAACAGTTGTCTGTTTTTACCTTTCCACCAAACGTGTTGGTAGGCTGACGTGTTCGTACTCCTATTATTACACTGAAATCAGAAAATTCTACAATAAGTTAAACCAAGGTAGGAAACCCTTTAAGCCCAGGACAACAGCTTGTCGTGACACTGATGGCACCCTACTTACAGAAAAGGGGAAAGAACTTTGAAGCTCTTCTTTCTAAGAATGACGAGGTGAACAACTATGTACCACCTGTGCTAGAGGAACATAAACACATCGAGCCTCCGGATGAAGATAATATGATAGCTGCAATAGAAAGCCTTAAAAACAACAAAGCTCCTGGTTCTGATGATCTTCCTGCGGAGCTTTGCACAAACGGTGGCCCAGAGCTGGTTAAAACCCTTCAACACCTTGTCATTGATATATGGATAGAAGAGAAACTGCCAACAGCCTGGCAGAAGACAGTTATATGTTCCACATGCTAATCAGGTGATTGGTCGATATCAGTGTGGATTTAAAAGAGGAAAATCGACAATAGACCAGGTTTTCACACTCCGACAATTTCTGGAGAAAGGTAGGGAACATAAACTACAAACCCATCACTTCTTCATAGATTTCAGAAATGCATACGACAGCATTGATAGAAAAGAACTTTACACTGCTTTTGAAGAACTGGGCATACCAAAGAAATTAATAAGATTGTGTAGGATGACAATGCTGACAGTGAATGGCATGGTGAACATTCAGAATGACTTATCAGGAGAGTTCGACTATGGAAAGGGAGTTCTCCAGGGCAATGCTCTTACTTGCCTCCGCTTCGTTCTTGCCTTAGAAAAAGCTATGAGAGATGCTGGAATAATTCCTCCGGGGCTGTATTCAACAGGTTGGTGCAGGTCCTAGGATACGCCGATGACGTAGATATAATCGGGAGGTCCTTTCGAGCAGTCACTGAAGCCTTTCTTGCTCTTGAAGGTCCTGCAAGTAGGCTGGGTCTCATAATAAAATGAAAGCAAGACAAAATACATGGCTACAGGACAGGAGGCTAGAGAAGGAGAGCACACCAAATTGGCATCTATTCCTTTCGAAAAAGTCAAAAACTTTGTTTATTTAGGATGAAAAGTTAACTCCGATGGGGAAACAACAGAAGAAATAAAGCGAAGAATCACCTCAGATAATAGGTGCTTCTTTGGTCTCAGACCCCAAAGAGAGCAGAATAATTGCCAGGAGCATCAAGCTGCTTTTGTATAAAAAACTGATCCGCCCAGTTCTCACCTTTGGTTCTGAGACCTGGACCATTTCTAGAAAGTCTGAGTCAAGCCTGCTGGTTCATGAACGCAAAATCCTCCGCAGTATATTTGGTCCAATATGTGTAGGAGGTGAATGGAGGAAAAGAACCAACCAAGAACTGAACACTCTTCTGAATGAACCAGATATTGTGAAAATTATAAAACTTGGTAGACTCAGGTGGGCTGGACACGTGATCAGAATGGGGGAGAATGAAATACCAAGAAAGGCACTCACAGGACAGATCTATGGCACCAGGAGAGTTGGTAGACCCAAACTACGTTGGGAAGACGGTGTGAATTATGATGCGAGCCATATCCTTGGGACCCGGAACTGGAGAGCAGTTGCACTTGACCGGGACAACTGGCGGAGGCTGGAGGATGCCTTTGAGGACACCTTGACTCAGTAATGGGTTGTTGCGCCGCTGAACTGAACATTATTATGTAGTTACTATTATTAACATTAGTTATTAACATTGCATGGTAATGTTGATTTCCAGGTCAAACGTAAAGTTACCTGTATTCTCTCTCTCTATGCGTTTATCTTTGAATAGGTTTTTTGCAGTAGCTTCTCCACTGTTCTTTTATATTGGCATCGTCTATTCTTTTACTTGTTACAAATATTCTTGTAATGTTTTAAGTCTGAACACATATATAATTGATGTTTGTTTCTATTTGTTTTTAATCCTTCTAGATTTTGTTTACGTATTTATTCGTGTCGTACCTACATTGCTGTATTCCGGCTTTGCTTATTTGAGGATACTTGTCTCTTAATTGTGTAATCCCGTTTTCTGTCTGTATTGTGTTACACGTATCTTTACTGATCTATTTTTACACTATTTTTACTAAAATTACGGGTTTTTGGTTACTCTAGAGGTTTCTTCTTATAATATACTTTTTGCTTTTAGCTAGGCGCTATCTGCATGCCTCATAGATTTATTGCCGACCGACAATTTTCCTCTTCACTCTTATATCCTCATTTTGCTTATATATGTCTGTTTTTAAACACCATCATGTTTGTATGACTTTCTTTTGATGTATGCCTTTCCAGGTTTAGTTCTACTTTAGCTGCAAGAATCTGGTTACTGTAAAAATCTTTCTCTGGGGAGCTCGTAGAGTCTTTAATTGTTTGGAAAGGTAGTAGAGTCCACCTAGTGATAACTAAGATGAAGTCTACTTGATTGCGAAAGCTACCACTAGGGGAACGTCATGAACACATAACTTTATGTGATGATGAACTTCTGGCTTACAAATAATAAAAGTTGTTATCAGAACTGAAGTAAATTTATTGTTCACCTATTCATTTCGTGACGTTAATCCATTTTTTCCATAATTCTGATTCTCTAGCCGTTCTTTTAATTTTTGTATTTAAGTCTGTAAGTATAGTTACTCTTTACGTTAACAGTTTTTTACTGTCTCTTTCCAGTATTGCATAAAATTCTTCTTAATGTGTGTCATCAAACTCCAAAATTGAATCATTTACTTGCTCTGTATGTATTCTTGTTAAAGAGTTGAGAAGGGGTAGTTCAAGAACTAGTGAACTCCCGTTGCTAGCTTAGACCTAATACTGCGTTACTTACGCTTTTATTTTCCGAGATAGCTACACCAGTTCTTGAGCATTTTAAATTTTATAAATAAAGCATTATTATCTATAGAATCTTTGTATAGATGAGACTAACACACGTGAACATTGGTTTGCAATGGGGTACGGCATAGGAATCCTCGGTACTTCTTACAAATAAAATTAGGCAGTGGCACATCTACGGGCAATCTCAAGGGATCAATTCCCTCTCCAAAGCTAGTAATTAGTTTTTCACTCAACACAGGCCAATATCTGAGCCTGCTGCATGTATCAAACTGCAACTGTCAAACCGCTCACAAATAGCTGTTGAAATAAAGGCATTAACAATATTTTGTAAATTTGTGAAAGTAAATCAAAGTTTAATTAATAATGACTATAAATTAAAATGTAATAATTAACGTTGAATTGAAAAAACAGATTACTGAATAGCTTCATGAAGCGGATTGTGTTAAATAAACGGGAATATGATTCTTCTAGATATGCTGTCGATTAGAGGGGTTTGAACCACAAAAGTTATAACTAGTCTAAATGTTCCTAACTAAAGAGGACTATCTGTGGCAAACAATTTATTTTTGTGGTTTTGTGGTTTTGCTAACACGTTTTGTGCGCAGTGAAGAATCCGCTCTTTCATTTTTATTGTTGCCTAAGACCTCATTTATATTAAAACAATTGTTAGTTTTATTGTGGTTGATGCAGTTTCGTGTGTTATTCCCTGGTAGTAAATAACATGCTACCTTCTCCCATCTAAGTTTGTGTTTTCGAATCGGTCTTCCTTATTTATCTTTGCTTTATTTCTCTTCTACCTTCAACATTTGTTTTAGCCTTTTGCCTGCTCGTTTTATATCTCGTTACACCCATAATTTTGTATTGTGTTGAATTTTCCATTCTGTTTTATTAATTTACTTTCAATTATATAAAACTATTATTTATAGGAAAACAAATATTTAAAAATGTCATAGAAACAACAGTGTTATTTAGACACATTAAAGTACAAGTTTCTCTTGCATCATATCTTCGTTTACAAAAGTCCACGGCAACTAAATGTATAATGTCATTATAGGCTAATTGATATTTTAAAATACGAATTACAGTTTGCGAACACAATGAGAGAAAAATTATAAACAATGTGAGCGAAATATAGGTTTTCTGTTAGAGCATTCCATTACAAATTTATTCTAATTTCCTTACTTTATAAATACGCAAAATTAAAATTTTTGGAAGGCACTTTTGACGTTTTCCTTCCGGTTACGTCTTGCTTGTGACAGTTTGGTAACTATTGTGTCTCCTGAATATGTTACTTTCATAACGCACGGCAATGCGATAGTGGGGTTGCCACCTTCGGGCTTAACGCCCAGCCCAATTTCTGTAGGTTGTCTCACATAAACTGACTATCTTATCATACTAAAGAGAGCAGATATCCCTGTACACAATAGTACAACCCAATAAATCCAACTTAATTTGCGCCTATAATATTCCAAAGATAAGAGAGTCCAGAACTATTTGCCTTATGCCTCAACTTGGTACTGTTGGCTACTACTGATCTTCAAATAATATTTATCGACCTTCCAGTCTAAATCCATACTGTTCAGCATCAGAAGAGTAACCTCCTGTAAGATATGGGACTTCACCCCGCAGAACCGTCTTGGCTGGAGAGAGGTTGAAGGCTTCTTTCAAACATTACTTCATTCAACACTAAGAATTTGAGGACAAGTCCTAGTTAACCTGGTACAACGAATACCCAACCCATTTTTTAAATCAACGAGTAACGAAATACCCATGAAGTTCTACAAGGTCTATGGGTATGAGAATTTCGACTTCTGAGAACGAAATCCCAGAGCAGTCGTTTTCAAGCGGTCTCAGACGCGTGATATATGATGTACTCTTCACAAATACTGATCGCAAAAGAAATCTCGATGTACTGCAGGAACTGAATATTATGTGTATATTTGATAGGACTGCCCATTATAGGCTAAAATGGTTGGAACTTTTAACCGAAACGATGACTGAAGCATTCTCAAACAACTATTGAATTGTAAGCAGAAATCGACGGAGAGGTGTGGGGCGTCCCAAGAAGCATTGGAATAACCAGCTCTAGTCTATCTGCTTGGGGCCGGAACAAACTACTTTTGTATAACCCTTGCTGATGATGATGGTTTTTACTTTTGACGTTTCCATTTATTTGCTTTTCCTCTAATTTATGGAGTGGTAAATGAGTTTAGTGAAGATATCCAATGTGGTTCTTACTAATATATTAATAAAAAATAGTTACTGAAATGTTGTCCTTGATGTGATGAATTATTAGAAAGCTAAATAAAGTGTAGTGAGAATATTTCATTTTAGATCATTACAAGCAGAGTACATAATTATATCAATTTTAACAAAAATATTTATTTTGAGAAAGTAATGAATGATAAATTTGTGATTAAAAAGAATTATAAACAACAATTTTGAGAAATTCAAAATTCTAATAAAATGAAGTCTTTAAAGTTCAAAATAAAGGTAGCTAATACAAAGTTAAACTGCAGTTTGATTGAATAAGTCAGTATTTTTTATCTATTTGACAATTATAAAATGTTAATAATTACGATAATTTGGTTAACCGATAGCGTTAATCTTTTTGAAATTTAAAAATCTTATGGGCACATTCAAGTTAGAATTTTAAAGCCTAAAAGTGGTGTTACAGCTAATAATAAGAAAACAACAGAGTAAAAATGTTTTTCAATTTAAAAAAATCATAAGGCGGGAAAAAATAAGTTATGCATATACAAATGTCTTGATAATGATCTGCATCAAAGTAGAGCATCAGTATCATAACAAATTAGGACCGAGAGTAATTCGGGTACAAGAATATTTGGATATCCAAAGACACATAAAATTTGTAATCAAATATATTAAAATATGAGGTTGGGTTCATACACTGGTTAGATATATACTTCAGTAGAGTCAGTACTGTCAAATACTTATTTGCGGTTTCTTTAATATAGCCTATGTTTTCAGTACACTTATCACACTGTACACAAAAGTGCAAGTCACAATAAAATACTCAGTGTAAAAACAGAATGTTTTAAAAATGTATTTATAACTTTTAATGTTGGGACATAACAAGCATAGTAACAAATTGTTACAAAATATTGTTATAATAAGCTAACAGTCTTGGTATTTATTTGGTGCTAATTCTGTGCATGCTACATATTTTGTAATAAAACATTTTGGACATATATTATTAGAGGGCACAGCTACATAATTATGTCTAGACAAAATTATAATCTAATCCCAAACAAAGAACTTAATTATCAAGTGCAGTACTTTCATTGCCAAATAAGTATGTAAAAAAGATCATTGTGTATGTGTAAACAGTTAAAAATCTAATACACACTCGATCAAAAGGATGGCAGTCGGCATCAGTGGTTATTAATTTGTGTGTAGTTACGTTTTTGTCATGTTATTGTACATCATTAAACAACGACTATACCGACAGCAAAATGACGACGACACGATAGGCCAATTCACTTCAAGCTGCATTTCATGAATACTAATTGTGACTACACAGCGTCAACATGTATTCAGTACGGTAGTCTAATCTTATTAAAGGTCTAATCTGATTGGCGCACAGATATAGTGTTGGAAACTGCTGCGTAATTAAATACAAGTTATTAGGCCTACATCAAAGGCTTCTTATTGTCATGCTTCTGCTCAAGCCAATACTACAGACACATCTAGTGAATGAATACACAGTATTGATTTTTTGAGGACGTAAAAGAAATTGGTATTCATAACACAGACTGTAATGCCCTTATTTTCCAAAAGAACAATAATGAAAACTACTCGTACCGTTTTAAAAGTGTTCTTTTTTTGAAGAAATTAAATACAAAATGCTAGCGAATGTTTTTAAATTGATTATAAATAGAATGAACTGACTGACAAGGAACTAACAAACTGCATACAACATTTTGATTATTTACTTACCATCTAGTAATACCAGGTCTAAAAAGTTTCATTGTTTGTAATAAGAATTATGTTCCTTCTTTAAAAGTGGCACATCGAGAACTGGACTGAATTACTACCTGATTTGACTTGAATTGTAAATTTTAAAATATGAGTTTTCGTTATTTAAAGCGTATCAGAGAAGAACACATGACAGTAAATTCTTGTGAATCAACGGCACTTTTAATCTTAATTTAAATTAAAACTTTGTATTAATGAAGAAATTTGTGTTAGTGGTTGAAATCACAATCAGAATGATCACTGTTGCACACCACTATATAAAAATTATCCCGATTAGCGCTTTCAAGCTTCACAGCCCATCGTCAGATCGGAATAGGACCTATTCCGATCTGACGATGGGCTGTGAAGCTTGAAAGCGCTTATCGGGATAATTTTTATATAGTGGTGTGCAACAGTGTCCTATTCCGATCTGACGATGGGCTGTGAAGCTTGCAAGCGCTAATCGGGATAATTTTTATATAGTGGTGTGCAACAGTGATCATTCTGATTGTAAAACTTTGTAGTTCATACTTAATACAAATACAAATACATTACAAAACGCAATCGAATTTGTTAGCATAGTTATCTACATTACAGTCCCTACATTTCCAACTCTCGCCCCTATTATCAAAGTTTCCTCCATGCGCTCCTCTATGAAAATTCGGTGTTCCCCTATGCTGATGGTAATTATTGTTGTTTAGTACTACTGGTGGGTTTGGACGCCTCCCTATGTCACGTTCCCCGATATTTTGTAGCACATCTAACATGCTCTCTAGCTTGTTTATATTCGTAATTTCTCTCGTCATTAAAGTAATTTGCACCTCTTTAGGCAGGTGTGTGCTGATATGTCTCACAAATGACCGGAACGGCAACGGCGGTTCTAGGTACTTAGCCTCATTGTATATTGTCATCACGTACATAGTTAAGTGGTTATTGATTCTCCCAAAATTCCCAGTCCCCATTATTTTGCTACGTAAAATTTCTTGGTCCTCTTCTGACCAATACTTGTTCCGAAATGCTACCTCAAATTTCTCATAACTACTCCATTCGGTATTGTGTACTTCCGCCCATATTTCGGCATTACCCTTAAAACACTTCAAAGTTTTCAGTAATTTAACCTCCCAACTACTACTATTAAATCGATTAAACTCCCTTACCCTATTTAAAAATTGCATTGGGTGTACTCTACGATTGTCACAATTAAACTGTTCTAGTTCTATCTCATCTTTTGCTTCGCGAGTATATACTACTCGCTCCGCAATACTATTTATATTTTGGCTGACGGCCACATGTAATTCATCTTTAATTTCTATGATGTTCTGCTCTATCATGCTAAATTTGTTATCACATTTATTTGCATATTGAAGGTTATGTTTATTAATAACCCCCACACTCTCTTGTATAGATTGTTTACATGCACTTTCTACTTCCATTATTTTAATTTCTATATCATTATTACTTTCATTAATTTTAGTTACACATTTATTTTCTATTTCTACACACTTGTTCTTAAATTTGAGTTCTAATTTGGTCTGCCATCTGCTCATTTACGTTACTGATTTTACTTTCAACACTTAGTGTGATTTCACAAATTTGTCTGTCGATTTTCTCGTCTCTCTCATTAATTTTAATGTCTATATTCTTAACTGCATTCTCTAATTTGGTATCTAAATCATTACATTTACTGGCAAATT
The DNA here is from genome assembly GCA_034769895.1 of Magicicada septendecula. Classification (NCBI taxonomy): domain Eukaryota; kingdom Metazoa; phylum Arthropoda; class Insecta; order Hemiptera; family Cicadidae; genus Magicicada; species Magicicada septendecula. Next base: position 248,914,340 of record CM068376.1, on the reverse strand, counting down.
CTTTGTTATTATTTTCAAATCGTTTATTAATTTCATTCATATGGTTTTTCAACTCATCAAATTTATTATTTTGTACCTCTAATTTGGTGTCAAAAACATTGCTTAATTTAATTTGTTCATCTAATTTCTTATTGAAACTACTTTTAATTTCTTTGATTTCGTTTTTCTGTTCATGAATATCCATTGATATGGTTCGTAATATACTCATTATATCGTCATCGGACTTACTACATTTTGTTGAGGTCGGAGTTATCTGCACCCCTGAATCCTCCGTAACATTTGTTTCATCTGAATTATTTTTTATTTTATTCTCCCGACTCACGTTTGGAGTCCAGTGGATTTCAAAATCGCTCATACTATTTGATTTGTTATACTCTATTCCAATTTTCATTACAATTTTCTATATTAGTCATTTCATTTATTTCACTTTCATTATTTCCTGCCATCTCTTATTCTTTATAATTGATATTTGTTAATTTACTTTAATTAATTTAATTTATCATAATACAATTTCGATCTTATGCCAATTGTGCGTAAATGACGCACTTTTACTTCATTACTCCAAGCTTAAAACCACGCTTGCATCTTTTGTAGGTGTGGATTTTATTTTAAATTTTTAATTTATAAAAACCGTCCCTTTCGGCTGCGCCAACTGTTAAGTTATTTATCTCTTATTAATACAAATATAAATACAAATACATTATTTAATTCCACCTACCATTTAAAAAGTTTTCTTGGGCCAGGATTCTGTCACACGAACGTAGAAGCAAGCATGGTTTACAGGTTAAACAAATGACTTACACAACTCATTTTTGAAGAGAATTAAAATTTATTTTTTATTTTTTGAACTTTTGTAACTTAAAAAAAAAAATTATTTCTCCAAAATTAAAATTTAAAATACATGCATAATAATTTTCTGTGATCCACCCCCTGATCACGACAAGACAATTATAAACTTATTCTAACCTCTTACCTTAGATTCATACAGACATCAGACCGCCCAGTCTGCTTTTTCACACACACACGCACACTATATTGCTACGACAGCACAGAACAATCTACGCATTTATCGAATGCGCCAGAAAGATCTCGACGTAAGCGTGTGGTGTACGTGCTACTAGACACATTTTGCGAGAATTTTCTCGACTGTGCCGGCCTTCGCTCGGGCGCTCGGACTGTGTCAAGGCCGTAGCAATTACGTAGTTCGCGAGAGATAAGACTCAGTTTGGAAGCTTCTGGTGTGTGAGCGTGACTATAAATATATCGGGTAGCGGCCTTAGTAGTTCAGTTCAATGCGAGATTTTTGACTGTGCGGTTCGAGAGTATTAGTGCGATATATTTACAGAGCGGTTCGGGTTATTACGGTGTACGTTCAAGTAGTTATTAGTGAAGTGTTGCGTTTTATATTCGGACGGTATAATTGTAATACAGTTGATTTTTAATATTAGTGGACATTTTATTGCGTATGAACAATTTCATTTGATTTGTTGTAGACACTGTGTTGTTAATTACGAACTGTTTTACTATAACAATTAAAGGTGTGATTAGTGACTTAATTGGTGTCTTGTACTTATTTTGTTTCCACTGTACCTACGACGATCGAGTAGACCGTCGTAACAGTGGTGTCAGAACTGGGATAGAACGGTTAACAGTGGAAACAGTGGATACTTTGTACAAGACGAGTGTAATTCGTAATTAATCGATAAACAATGGATGCCAGTCAGATGATGGAAAATTTACAGGCGCTGCTGTTGCAGACAGAAAAACGACAGGATGAGAAACGCAGACAGGAGGCGGAGGAAGCAGAAAGACGACAAAAAGAAGAACGAATACAAGAAAGAGAAGAAGCAGAAAAACGACAGGATGAAAAACGCAGGCAGGAAAGAGAAGAAGCTGAGGAACGTCAGAAAGCACTAATGCTAGAAACAGAAGAAAGACAAAAAGATAAAACGGAAGCTGTCTTTGAAACTATGCAGAAACAGTTGCAAGAACACAGTACCGCAGAATTGGGTATCCTACGAGGTGAGCTTAATAAACAAGTTACTAAAATATCGGAGGTACAAGAGTCAATGACATTAAAAATAGCTGAAGTAGAAAAATCTGTCTTGATTGTTGAAGAAGCTATGTCTACAAAAATATCTGTTATAGAAGAATCTGTGTCAAATAAAATATCTGCAGTAGAAAACTCAATGGCAAACATAAGAGAACAAATTAAAAGTGAAGTCGAACAGTGCATGAAGATTCAACCAAAACAAATTTCTGAACAGACTGTACCAGTGATCAAGACAGAAAAAGACACAGAAAATAAGTTAACAGAGAAAGTCACTTTGCCTGCAGTAGGGACAGTTCATGTCAAAGCTCCAACCTTTGACGGAAGCACTCACTGGGCAACGTACCTCCGCCAATTTGAAGCTGCTGCACGCGCAAATAATTGGACAGAGAAAGACAAGGCTGTTTCACTTGTTCTTGCATTAAAAGGACCCGCGGCAGAACTACTACAGAAAGTGTCACCTGACAGCCAGAACACCTATGCCGAGTTGATAAAAGCTCTGGAATTATGGTATGGTGATAAACATTTGCGAGATGTGTACTGCACCCAGTTGAGAGCAAGGCGACAGCATTCCGGGAAAAGTCTTCAAGAGTTTGAAGCAAGTATCGACAGACTAATTAGACTGGCCTATCCTGAAGCGCCAGAAGATTTTCGAACGCGTTTTGCGATGCAGACATTTACTGCCGGTGTCGAGATAACGAACTACAGCAAGTGTTACGAATGGCAAGACACCAGAACAGTGTGGACGCCCTGGTACATGCTTTGCAATTTGAGGCTGCCAAATCAGCGTCTGGTTGGACAAGTCATAAAGTGCGCGAGCTAAAAGATCGCGACGGCACAGACGATGAGGAAGAAGAACAAGGAACAGAGACTCGACGGTCGGCGCCACAGAATAAAATAAGAAAGGATGGAAGACCGAAGTGTTATCGATGTGGGAAACCTGGACATCTACAACGAGATTGTCGGGTTAGAATTCAGCAGCAGGGAAACGAGCAATAGTCGGTGCAACGGGGCGTGTGCTGACTAACTGGAGGAACGAAGCCCCTAGAGAATACGCAATTTCTATGCTTCAGAAAAACACCGGGAGCTTGGTAGTTACCGGATTTGTTCAAGAAAGGCCAACCTCGATTACAGTTGACACAGGCGCAACAGTTTCTATTGTGCGCCCCGACGTGGTGAAAGATCTCAAGCCAATCTGGTGCTCTTGCAGCTTGCGAACAGCTACTGGACGGCCTGTAAAAGTGTATGGAAAAGTGGAGATACACCTACGCCTCGGTAGACTTGAGTTTAATCATCAAGTACTTGTTGCAGACATTGTGGATGAAGCAATTCTTGGTGTGGACGTTATGAACGCATACGGATTTATAGTCGACTTCAAAAACAATGTCTTGAGAATCGGAGGCGAAGAGGTAATGCTATCAACAATGACGACAGCAGAAAAATCGATGGACGTCATAAACCAAGTGGCCGTAACTGTTCCGCCAAACTCCGAAAAGATCATCATGGTTAGAACTGCGGTAGATACTAGGGGCAATCAGTGCTCTATATTCGAACCGCAGGTAGTCAGCACACCGGGCATACTAATTGCCAGAAGTTTAGTAAAACCTGACGAAACCGGAAATGTACCTATTAGAGTGGCGAATATTTTGGATCAAGCTATCACTTTACAAAGCAATACGCTCCTAGGCAAATTGACTCCTGTGGCCTGGGTAGCCGGAATAACGCAACGAAGACCCAGTTCTTCGGATACTTCTAAATTACCAGAGGAACTGCAAGAATTATTGAACAGATCTTCTAACGACCTCTCAAGTGGTGAGGTAAAAGAACTCGGGCAGTTTTTACACGAATTCAAAGATTGTTTTGCGGTTCGGGGACAGTCACTGGGAAGAACCTCTCTTGTGCAACATCGCATCAATACCGGGGACACAACACCGATACGCCAACCTCCTCGTAGGCCTCCATTATCTAAACAAGAGGAGATGTCTCGGTTAGTACAGGATATGTTGACAGAGGGAGTAATTGAACCTTCGTCAAGTGCTTGGTCTTCCCCTGTAGTGCTGGTAGCGAAGAAGGATGGTGGATTGCGTTTCTGCGTAGACTACCGGAGGTTAAATGACGTTACAAAGAAAGACTGCTATCCATTACCTCGCGTTGACGATACACTCGACACGTTGTCCGGAGCACAGTGGTTTTCCACATTGGACCTGAAGAGTGGATATTGGCAAGTGGTTCTTCATCAAGAAGACAAGGAAAAGACCGCTTTCTCGACCCCAAGTGGCTTATTCCAATTTAACGTCATGCCATTTGGACTCTGTAATGCACCGGCAACATTTGAGAGATTGATGGACCTGATACTCCGAGGCCTGACGTGGAAAACTTGCCTTGTTTACTTAGACGATGTCATAGTGATCGGGAAGACTTTCGAAGATCATTTGGAAAACCTTAAGGAAGTTCTAACTAGAATTCACGGTGCACAACTGAAGCTGAGCCCGAAGAAGTGTTCTCTATTCCAGAAGGAAGTACAGTATTTGGGCCATCTGGTTTCGGCAGCGGGCGTTAGCATGGATCCTAATAAAGTAGACACCGTAAGAGACTGGCCAGTTCCGAAGAATAAACACGAAGTTCGGAGTTTCCTGGGGTTATGCTCATATTACCGACGTTTTGTGAAAGGCTTCGCTACTATTGCTAAACCACTGCATGAGCTAACGGAAAATAAACGAAACTTCCAATGGTCGAGAGAGTGTGAACAAGCATTTAGAACGTTGAAGACTGCATTATGTTCGCAGCCAATTCTCGCTTTTCCAGCTTCCGAAGGGAAGTACATCGTAGACACAGACGCAAGCAATACTGGTCTAGGAGCAGTTTTGTCTCAAGTGCAGAACGGTGAAGAACGAGTAATAGCGTATTACAGCAAGATGCTTTCTAAACCAGAGAGAAATTATTGTGTTACAAGAAGAGAGTTGTTGGCAATTGTCAGAGCTTTGGAGCACTTCCATAAATACCTCTATGGGAGAGAGTTTTCACTACGTACCGACCATGCTGCACTTGCATGGCTCGTGAGATTTAAAAATCCGGAAGGACAGTTGGCAAGGTGGCTCGAACGTCTGCAAGAGTACAACTTCAAGGTACAACATCGGCGGGGGCGCCTGCACGGTAATGCAGATGGCTTATCACGAAGACCATGCCCGGAAGACTGCCGACATTGCCACAGAAAGGAAGAACAAAACTCAAGCGAACATGTTCAAGCCATCACTGTAGATTTCCTGGCTGATGGCTGGACAACACAAGACTGTCGACAAGAACAGATGACTGATGAAGACATTGGGCCGATCTTGACAGCAAAAGAAGAAGGTCGCTGCCCGGATTGGCAAGATATCTGCCATGGTTCCGAAGTGCTGAAGGGCTACTGGGCACAATGGGAATCTCTCACCTTAGAAAACGGTTTGCTGAAAAGGGCTTGGGAGGTGCAGATGGACGAGACGTGGTCATGCAGTTGATAGTTCCCCGAAGTAAAGTGCAGTCTGTTTTGAAGGAGATGCATGATGGAACATCTGGAGGCCATCTTGGCGTTAACAAAACCCTTGACAAAATACGGAAGCGATTCTATTGGCTTCATCTTCGCCACGACGTAGAGGAATGGGTTCGGACGTGTGAAATATGTGCTGCAAGCAAGGGCCCACAAACCAGAAGCAGGGGAAAAATGAGACAGTATAACATTGGACAACCTTTCGAGAGAATTGCCATAGACATTGCTGGACCATTCCCAGTTACTGACGATGGAAACCGGTACATCATGGTTGTAGGTGACTACTTTACTAAGTGGGTGGAAGCCTACGCAATTCCAAATCAGGAGGTTACCACTGTGGCAAAGCAGTTAGTTCACAACTTCTGTTGCCGTTATGGAGCCCCTATGGAAATCCATACGGATCAAGGGAGAAATTTCGAATCAGGAGTGTTTAAAGAATTATGCCGTCTACTCGGAATTCGAAAGACCAGGACAACGCCTCTGCATCCTCAGTCGGACGGGATGGTTGAGAGATTCAACAGGACACTTGAGCAGCATCTTTCGAAAGTTGTTGACGAGAACCAAACAGACTGGGACCAACGTATACCACTATTCCTTATGGCGTATAGATCATCAGTACATGACACAACCGGCATGACTCCAGCAAAATTGGTGTTTGGGCGGGAGATTCGTCTTCCTGGGGACTTGATGTTTGGATCACCTGAGACTCAGTCCCAAGAGCCAAAGAACTATTCCTCGCAATTAGAAAACCAACTGCGAGAAATGAATCGTTTGGTAAGAGGACGGTTGAAGATTGCCAGTGATAAAATGAAAACTCGGTATGACATTCGCAGCAACAGTGTGGGTTTCCAAGAAGGAGATCAGGTCTGGTTGTTCAATCCAAAGCGCCGTCGTGGTCGCTCACCTAAGCTTCAGTCTAACTGGGAAGGACCCTACACTGTGAAAAAAAGAATTAACGATGTTGTTTATCGGATTCAACAGGAAGGACAGCGAAAGTTCAAGGTCGTCCACCTAGATCGCCTGGCTAAGTACAAATTTAGAGACGCTTTGCCAGTTCGGGACGAACAGGCTTAAGGAGGGGGCAGTGCTACGACAGCACAGAACAATCTATGCGTTTATCGAATGCGCCAGAAAGATCTCGACGTAAGCGTGTGGTGTACGTGCTACTAGACACATTTTGCGAGAATTTTCTCGACTGTGCCGGCCTTCGCTCGGGCGCTCGGACTGTGTCAAGGCCGTAGCAATTACGTAGTTCGCGAGAGATAAGACTCAGTTTGGAAGCTTCTGGTGTGTGAGCGTGACTATAAATATATCGGGTAGCGGCCTTAGTAGTTCAGTTCAATGCGAGATTTTTGACTGTGCGGTTCGAGAGTATTAGTGCGATATATTTACAGAGCGGTTCGGGTTATTACGGTGTACGTTCAAGTAGTTATTAGTGAAGTGTTGCGTTTTATATTCGGACGGTATAATTGTAATACAGTTGATTTTTAATATTAGTGGACATTTTATTGCGTATGAACAATTTCATTTGATTTGTTGTAGACACTGTGTTGTTAATTACGAACTGTTTTACTATAACAATTAAAGGTGTGATTAGTGACTTAATTGGTGTCTTGTACTTATTTTGTTTCCACTGTACCTATGACGATCGAGTAGACCGTCGTAACAATATTAACACCTTACCCTTTATTTTTTATTTAACGAAATCATTTAGATTTAACTGTTAACTACCGAGACTCCGGCCGGACACGTGTTTTTAGCTCACTGATTCAATGCACATTAATTAACTTGTTTGCTGACAACTTCACTTCGCCCGTTATACTTTTGTAAGTCCATTATTTCCTTGGATCCCGGTCAGTCTGAAAGCGGTATTATACTTAGTTATTCATATTTTATAAAATTCCGGCCGACCGGGCCCACGCGCACTATCTGCGTCCGTTAGCTGTTGTGGTTTCTCGTGGACTGCTTTTATGCATGATGCCAGACATTACTGCCTTGCCGACGAACAAATTTCATCGCCACGCACAGCCTGAGTTGTCACAGTCTTGTGGCTGTACACCTGACACATAGGAGTTTTTTAGTGCAGGATGTCGACGATATTCTGTGAGCACTGTTCTACGTCACCAAAGTAGGATGGGCTTAGTTTTATTTCCTCCAGCATGGACTACGAGGCGAACAGAAATATAGTACTCAAGCCATTGTTGTTTCACTACTGTGGCGTTGTTTGCGCACATGCTGGTGTGGTGCGTTTGGGCGCAGGTGTCACACAAATGTAAAGTTCTTAGAATCGATGCCGGGCACATTCCTTGGTGATTGTTTCACAACAGTTATTGCGTCGCGTTTCTTTGTCCGCACAATGCTTTATTCAAATACGTGGCCATAACCCACTTGGAAAATGAATTTATGAATATTTTATAATAGGTCCCCAACTTCAATAAAATAAAATCCCCAAAAATTAATAAAATAAAAAATCCTTTTATTTGACCCGTTACAAGAGATGGTGAGTGGCCACTCCATATTCCGTTTTTTCTAGGATTTGCCTTAGTGTAAATATTTGGTCTGTTGTTGACCTATTCCTAGTGAATCCACATTGATATTCTTTTATGTTTTCCTCAGCGTAGGGAAGCAGCCTAGAAAATATGATGTTGGACAATACCTTATACGCTGTATTAAGTAGAGAGATGCCCCTATAATTTTTACATATGAGCGGATCACCCTTTTTGTGTATTAAACATACCACCCCATTGTTCCACTCATCAGGCATTACCTCCTCCAGCCATATTCGCTCTATGAGATGGGCAAATTCCTTTATGAAATCTCCTCCTGCGCTCTTTAATAGTTCCCCTGGTAGACCATCGGAACATGCTGCCTTGTTATTTTTAAGCTTTTCTAGAGCTTCATACACCTCGTCATAGGATGGCACCAACTCCTCTCTATCATCCTCGAATTCTCCTGCTTCCTCTTCATTCTCAGATGCCTCCATCGAAGCCTCCATCGAAGCCTCCCCAACTGAGCCTAGCAACTCTTCGAAGTGTTCTGTCCATCTCCTGATTATGCCAGCATTATCACTCACAAGGCCACCATTATTATCCCTACAGGCATTTGTTCTAGGCTGAAATTCCTGTCTCATAACATTCACCTTCCTGTACATATCTCGGCTCAGCCTTTTACTCTTATATTCCTCTATCTTTTTCATCTGTCGCATCATATACTCCCTCTTTTTTCCTCTATGAATCTTCTTTTCCATCCGCCTGGCCTTCCTGTATTCCTCTTGAACAGCCCTAGTGCATTTCCTTTGGATCATAAATTTGTATGTCTTGTTTTTGAAGTCAGTTGCCTCTTCACACTCCTTATCAAACCACTCATCTCGCCCATGTCTCTTCTTCAAACCGACGATTGCTTCTCCCATGGTCACTAACATGTTTTTTAGATTAAGCCAGTGGTTTTCTATATCTTGTTCCTCACGGCATTCAAGTCTCCACTGTCTAATTTTCTCATTAGTAACTTCCTCGAACCTCCGTTTTATTTCTTCTTCCTTTAGTATTTCTGTATTGTATCTAACAGTCTTTATTCCTTTTTCATTTCTATTATTGGAGATTCTAGCTCTCAGTTTTGCAATTACGAGATAGTGATCGCTATCCATGTTGGCACTTCTATAAACTCTAACGTCTTGTAAGTCTGACTTATGGCGGCCATCCAATAGGACATGATCTTTGATTGACCGTTCTCCCGTCTGGAGAGATGCATGTGCCCTTATGTATGTCTTTGTGGTAGAAGAAAGTCCCTCCTATGATCATATTTTGACCAACTGCGAAGTTCAATAATCGGAAACCATTGTCTGAGTATTCAGAGTGTAAACTATACTTTCCTATATTATTACAAGCATGGCGGCTTCCCACTTTGGCATTTAAGTCACCATAAACATTTAATAATGAACAATATCATGACCGAAGATTATTAATGATGTTTATTATTTATAAGACTGAGTAAACAATAAATATGAATTTTAAATACTCATAAATATAATACTATTATTATAATTACACCTGATATAGTTATACAACTTCCATAAATTACAGTATCTTAAACAGGCATCTGTAAAGTTGCATAATTTTGGCGTCCCAAAGAACGTGGGGCTCCTCAATCACAAATACATTATATTTGCAATTTGTGTCGTAAATTGTTATTGAGACTGTGATCTATAAATGTCATTTGAGTAAATGTAAATGCATAGCAATGTCGCTTTATATCGAAACAATGCACAAAAAGGTGTTTGAAAAATTTGTTGTTAATTATGTAATGGTTCAAAATTTAATTCTTGTTACTAATGCCAATAGTGATTATTATGAATATTGAGAATTTAAACGTGCATGTTGTATTAAAATGTTATCATTATAAAAGGAAAGAACACTAATAAAAGCTGTTGTCGTTATGCAAGTGTTTTGTAGCAAGTCCTGTCACACTGGGCTCAGCGCATCTTTTTCCATCTAGGCCACGTGTCTAGTTTTAAGAATTAAGTAACGACCCCTGAAAAAAAAACATCAACAATTTTATAATAAAATTCAGGGGAATTTCAGCATATCCCTCTGCAGGTATATCTTTTAAGTTTTTTATTTTTTTTTGGTAACATATATAAAATTTTGAACAATCAGGACATCGCATTCTATATACAGCCATAAGATTACGCATTGTTTAAGTTTAACCTTACAGGAAATTTCATAATGGTATTATATAAAATTTAAGCTAACAGTTTTGAAAAGGTTCATGTTTTGAAGTTTATGCATCCTTTTAAGTAGAAAGAAAGTAGAGCAGTGTAGAGATTACTTTACCTACAGCTTTACAGTTTTCATTTAACGTGTTGATTAAAGAGATGCCAGATAGAGTTTATATGTTTTATGATCTTTGTTCCTGCTTAATAACGGTGAGAATATTTGATTTACACACATTCATTAAAGAATGATGGTGAATCAGTAACATAACTTATTTATTTCATCAGTTATAAACAGAAGCAGTGCAGAAGAGTTCTTGGAAAAGGAAAGAAGAAAGGTTTTGGAGTGAATGTTGTAGTGTTAGGGGTATGTAACTAACATTTTTACCTTTCAGTTTTCGAGTCACATTTTAATTGGCCAAGGAAATACTAGAGTAGAGCAGCAGTTCTGTGTTAATGCAGTAGTGATGCGTTTTATGCAACTGTAGAGTGGATATTTTATGATCTTTCTTCTCCTTTGATTACAGCATGAACATGTGATACATGGTGTCATTAAAGGAGGAGGGGGATCAGTATATATTTCATCAGTTACAACAATCAACAATGAAAAAGAATTATGTATAAAGGGTAATTCATTTGACAATGATGAATGGAAAATAAGAAATCACCTGAAGATATATGAGCTACTGAAGCATGAGGAAATTGTAATACTCATAAATGATTAATGAATACAATGACTAGGTCATCTGGAACGGATGGATAAGAAGACTATGTAATGAGAGGGCTGAATGGAGAGTAATTGTTGAAGAGCATTAAACCCAAACTGGGTTGTAATGACAGAAGCAGAAGAAGAAGATTTTGTACTGCAGGTATGTCTTTTCATTATATTTTTTCCTGTAACCGATATAAAATGTTGAAAAATCAGGACACTAAGATTATGTTTTGTTTAAGTTTAACATTACTGAAAATTTCAACAATGTTATTGTATAAAATCTATATTAATCATTTTGAAGTTTACAAATCCTTTTAAGAATTCTACCTTCTTTTCCTGATGGCTGTCTACAGATAAAATTTTTTTCAGGGTTCCCGAATAGCCGGGAGGTGAAAGGGGAGACGAGGATGGAGACAGACCATCAGTCTTCATCGGCCGAACTTCTAAGCAACACCCCAACACCGTCAGACCTCTAGAGATCCCCATACTGCAGCCTGAACCACTGCCCGGAGGAGGAAATGAATTTCTGGAATTTCGGACTCACCAGTTGCGTCACCATGTTCAATATCAATGTGCATCCTGAGTAAAGAATCTTCTATACACAGGTGGGACTATTCCTTATATTTTAATACACGAAGACAGCAACTTATGGGATTTAAAGCATGAACTCAAAGACATCTTCATAAACAGTAACTTCACATATTCTATGACCAACTGGCTGTTGTAACATGTCCTGTGGACATATAGTGAATTGTGTAATTAACTGAGTTAAAGAATCTGCCTGTTTAAGTATGTCCATTACTATGCTGTGTTTTATAGTGAAACCTCCCCCAAATTTTGTGTAAGAGTTTTGTAAATTTTTTTTTTTTGAGATGTGTAATTTCGTATTTAAGACTAGGCCCTCAACCTAGATGAAGTATAAAATGTGGCGAAATCCAAGCTACCATTTGAAACATGTCTACTGGCTATGGTGACAGGACTTGCAGAATGAAATACTCATATAACAATAACAAATTTCTTATTTATTGGTGTTTCTGTTTCTCTTATAAATTTACAACACTTTCATGACATGGTATAACAATTATACTCTTTAAAGCTGTTATTGATCTCTTAAGTTGTTACACATACCAATAGCTAATCCATTGAATGGAATTCAGTTATTAAAATCTCATGAATACATAACAGTTGCTGATAGTAAAATGGCTTAATTTTTTTTTACATACACAAATCTGCATACACCAATGTATATCTACACAGTAATTGAGTACACTTGAATCTGGTTGTTGAATACTCTGAGGTTGCAACTCATACAGACATTTAAGTTGACTAACATGCTTAGAAATATGCAAATATAACATGACACCAATTATTTATAAGATATTAGAGAAATACACCAATTATTTATAAGATATTAGAGAAATTAGCTCATTGAGATCTCTTAAGTACCAATGCATTGAATCAGCCAGCTCATTTAACAGTTCACATATGTGCTACTATACAGTTATACATTATTAACCCCCTTGAGAAAAATATACACATACATACGTATACCACAACACATTTACATACACATACTACCCACAATTAATTCAAGTAATTATCTTGGGTGAACCCCCTTGCTGGTAACACCACATCAAAATCTCCCCAAGGTGTAACATCAATTCATCCAGAAATAACCCAATGTCCCCTGTAAAGCATGATAACAGCAATTCATAATGAACCCAGCTCCAGTGTCGGTGTGCTCAGGAAGAAATCATCAAGACAGAATTAAGAATTCATTAAACCCGTTTTAAGACTCATATCCCCGAAATGTGTAGGTTAATCATCTATCCCACTAGATTATGTAAGATTGGAAAGCTACATAAGGGGACTCGTATCACCCACTCATACCCAGCTATATTTAAACAGTGTTCAAGTGACTTTGAATTTAAGTTACTCACTCAGATATATATGTATATGTATATATATATATATATATATATATATATATATATATATATTATAACGTCACCAAATCTCATCGATTTGGAGTTATATGTTTAAGGGTTACTACATAAATGTTTAAACAAATTTAAAACGGAACTCAATTCTTATTATGTAGCGTGCATCTTAACGCATTGTACAGAGCCACACGGCAATGCCAGCTGCCGCTTACGTAACACACACACACACACACACACACACACACACTATAAACTAATAGGGCCACGCCCAAACTTTCAATTATTAATATTTCGGAAACCGGTAAATTTAGGAAAAATCTAAAATAGCCAAAATGTTTGCTGAAATATTAATAATAGGGTGTGCGAATTTTATTTAATATAATTAAACATTAAGGGAGATAATTGATTTTATGTTAATAACTTCAGTAGTAATTGAGCTACATAGAAGAGCTTTTAATATGTCATTGTCATAAGAATTTACAACCAAATGTATACTTTAGAATTAGCATAACTTGGCTTGCAGCCAAGATAATCGCAATATAAATTGCGACCGGATGTCCGCACCGGCAATGAAAATCCGGTGTGTTAAGAATATTAAAAATAATGTAAATTCTCAGACTGTGGGAATCAGTTTTATTCTCACGGAATGGGGTGACCACAAAATTTGAGTAGAAGGGAGAGTGTGTCAGGCAATCAAATCATTCAAAGAAATTGGAACGAACGCGGAGTTTTTCGGCTGATAGAACACTCCACTGCCAGTACTCAAGAGGAACACACGTACATCTTCAATCGTCTCAGTAACACACATTTTGTGAAGATACATCTGAGAAGACTCGAGGTGTCAACACGCATTATTACGATCATCTTATTCAAACAGATCAACTGTAACTAATAAAAGCTGTTATCGTTATGCAAGTGTTTTGTTGCAAGTCCTGTCACACTGGGCTCAGCGCATCTTTTTCCATCTAGGCCACGCGTCTAGTTTTAAGAATTAAGTAACGACCCCTTAAAAAAAACAAAAAATTTTATAATAAAATTCAGGAGGAGTTTCAGCATACCCCACTGCAGGTATACCTTTTAATAGTTTTTTTTTGTAACCTATATAAAATTTTGAACAATCAGGACATCGCATTCTATATACAGCCATAAGATTACGTATTGTTTAAGTTTAACCTTACAGGAAATTTAAAAATGGTATTATATAAAATTTAAGCTAACAGTTTTGAAAAGGTTCATGTTTTGAAGTTTATGCATCCTTTTAAGTAGAAAGAAAGTAGAGCAGTGTAGAGATTACTTTACCTACAGCTTTACAGTTTTCATTTAACATGTTGATTAAAGAGATGCCAGATAGAGTTTATATGTTTTATGATCTTTCTTCCTGCTTAATAACAGTGGGAATATTTAATTTGCACACATTCATTAAAGAATTATGGTAAATCAGTAACATAACTTATTTATGTCATCAGTTATAAACAGAAGCAGTGAAGAAGGGTTCTTGGAAAAGGAAAGAAGAAAGGTTTTGGAGTGAATGTTGTAGTTTTAGGGTATGTAACTAACATTTTTACCTTTCAGTTTTCGAGTCACGTTTTAATTGGCCAAGGAAATACTAGAGTAGAGCAGCAGTTCTGTGTTAATGCAGTAGTGATGTGTCTTATGCAACTAGAGTGGATATTTTATGATCTTTCTTCGCCTTTGATTACAGCATGAACATGTGATACATGGTGTCATTAAAGGCGGAGGGGGATCAGTATATATTTCATCAGTTACAACAATCAACAATGAAAAAGAGTTATGTATAAAGGGTAATTCATTTGACAATGATGAATGGAAAATAAGAAATCACCTGAAGATATATGAGGTACTGAAGCATGAGGAAATTGTAATACTCATAAATGATTAATGAATACAATGACTAGGTCGTCTGGAACGGATGGATAAGAAGACTATGTAATGAGAGGGCTGAATGGAGAGTAATTGTTGAAGGGCATTAAACCCAAACTGGGTTGTAATGACAGAAGCAGAAGAAGAAGAAGAAGATGTTGTACTGCAGGTATGTCTTTTCATTATATTTTTTCCTGTAACCGATATAAAATGTTGAAACATCAGGACACTAAGATTATGTTTTGTTTAAATTTAGCTTTACTGAAAATTGCAACAATGTTATTGTACAAAATCTATATTAATCATTTTGAAGTTTACAAATCCTTTTAAGAATTCTACCATCTTTTCAGGTAGAAAGAAGATAGGGCAATGCTGAAATGACTTTATCTTGATATTTAGAGTTGTCATCAAATATTTTTATCACAGACCCTCCAAATGAATTTTTCGTGTTTTATGGTGTGAACTCCTCTTTAATCACAGTTTGAATATTTAATTTACACACTGTCATTAAAGAGGGGCGAGGACCATGGCATATTTCATCAGATAATCAGCAGTAGAGAAGTATAGTTTTTGGAAAAGGAAAGAAGACAGTTTTTTTGGTATTGTTTAACAAATTCTGAATAGAAATTATAGTTTTATTAGTTTGGCATTTATTTTCATGTGAAAAAATGTTGTAGTGGTTTTATTAATATTATATTATAATAACTATTTTGTATATATTTTTCTTTATGAAAATATTTATTTAGTGGTTATTACTTACGCATAGTTTGCAAGAAATATTTTGTTTCTTAAGTCTTCAGATTGAGGTAAATTGATACAATATTTAAATTTGATTGTATTGTATTATGTTTATCAGCAATGTCATTATAATTTGGAAATTAGAGGCTTAAGTACTTTGGCCTACAGAACCACCAACCATACCATAAAATAATAATAGTTGTTTTTCTGTAATATTCTTATGCATTATTCACACATTCACTGCAGCAGCATGTGAATCATATTTTAATCATAACATTTTGAAAGCTGATAAATGAACGAGACATGCATGGCTTTTACAAACCAATATGTTAACTGTAGCAGCCATTCTGATCTGTGATAATTTTTTTCTCTGTTCATCACGTCCATTTAGTGACAGCAAGGCAGATTTTTCAGTGACTGTTAAGACATTCTTATAATTGAAATTTATAATTTTAAAGCTAATATTGTACAACACAATGGGGGAAAATTCTAAAATGGAAAGAACGACAAAATGTGAATAAAACTTTTAAAATTCATATCATGTTTAGTTATTAAGTTAATTTCACACAGAACAACGAATAATTTTACTGTGAACAGGATGTCCACATTCTGGAAAGTCAGGGAAAAAAAAGTTGGTCAGGGAAAGTCAGGGAAATA
This sequence comes from Magicicada septendecula, assembly GCA_034769895.1. NCBI lineage: Eukaryota > Metazoa > Arthropoda > Insecta > Hemiptera > Cicadidae > Magicicada > Magicicada septendecula. The sequence continues at coordinate 248,898,125 of CM068376.1, read as the reverse complement.
AACAAAAAATCTGGAAAGTCAGGGAAATCTTCCCCGATGACAGACTTGAGGGTAATTTTTTATTCTAGTCTGCCGCAACCCATGAAAAATCTGAAAAGTCAGGGAAATCTTCCCCGATGATGGATTTGAGGGGAATTTTGAATGCTCTAGTCTGCCGTAACCCAGACTATTGTAGCATTTTTTCCATGTATTTTTCACAAGAAGTGCACAACAATTATATATTTTTTTTTGTGCCCTTGTGTCCTTTTTTCAACCGATTTAGCTAATTCTTTTTCTATTTACAGTTTTTTTTAGGCTGCTGACTTAAACTCATTACAATGGCTAACAAGAAATGTTTGTTTAATAAACTTTGGCTGGACAGTAAAGTGTTTCCGGAATTTAGTGGTTGGTTGGACTTGGTGGTTAGTGATGCAAATTCGGCTTATTGTCAAGTGTGTCTCAAATCTTTTAAACTAAGCAATATGGGGAAACAAGCAATTGTTTCTCATGCTAAGGGACCAACTCATGTAAAAAACATGAGAGCAAAGGCTTCCCAGCCGGCAATTTCTTTTTTTACTACTCCATCTCCATTAAAAGATGTGCAGCCAACACCTTCAACTTCAGCTACAAAAGAATTATTAGTAGTGCCAGGAACAAGTCAAACAAGTTTAAAGAGTTTCAGTGTGAATGAAGATGATGTTACGTCAGCCGAAGCAATATGGGCTCTCCACGTCATCACTAGGAAAATGTCTCTAAACTCTTGTGATGAAACCTCTGCAGCCTTCAAAAATATGTTTCCAGACAGTAAAATCGCTCGGAGCTTTTCTATGGGCAAGACTAAGGCTTCCTATGTAATAAATCATGGGTTAGCCCCATATTTTCAAGAAATGTTGCAAAATAACATGAAACAGTGCTCTGACTAGGTTGTTTGTTTTGATGAATCTCTGAACAAATTTGTTCAAAGAGGACAAATGTACTTGTGTGTAAGGTTTTGGGAAGTAAACCTTCAGAAAGTTTCAACACGATATTGGAATAGTGTATTTTTAGGCAGGGCAACTGCAGATCACTTGTTAGATGGGTTTATTCAAGGGCTCTCCTTACCTTTAGGAAATATTTTGCAAATCTCAATGGACGGGCCGAATGTTAACCTCAGTTTTATGAAAAAACTCGAGAGCCATTTGCAAGTCTTAAATCCAGAGGGAAAGTCCCTTCTTGATATTGGCATATGCAGTTTGCATACAGTTAATGGAACCCTGAAGACTGGGATCTCCAAAACTGGTTGGGAACTTTTTCACTTTTTTAGATCTCTCTACAGTCTTTTCAAAGATAGCCCAGCTCGGCGAGCAAAATACTCAGATATTACAACCAGCACCTCTTTCCCTTTTAAGTTCACAGCAGTAAGATGGCTGGAAAATGGTTGCTGTGTAGATCAAGCTCTCAAAATATTTGATCATGTCGATAAATTTGTAAAAGAATACAATGAAAAAGACAACAAAAACCTGCAATACCTTAGAGAAGCTATGAAAAATCCATTTTTTAAGGCAAAACTAAGTGCTTTCAGAAGCATATTGTCAGACGTTGAGCCGTTCCTGAGAAGGTTCCAAAGTCAGAAGCCTATGGTCCCTTATCTCTTTACTTCACTTGAACAACTTATGAAAAACCTAATGATGAGATTTGTAAAATATGAAAAAATAGCTGAAGCAAGTACTACTCAAAAATTAATGAACTTGGACTTGCAAGACAGTGCCAATCTGGTTTCAGTAGAAAAGGTGGACGTTGGTTATGCTGCAGAAAGCTTAATGAAACAAATTAAATGCTCAGAAAAAGAGAAACTTGTTTTTAAAAATGAGTTCAAAAATCTCCTTACCACCACGATAGAAAAACTCAGAGAGAAATGTCCTTTGAAATCACATTTAGCACGAGGCCTCACTGCCTTAGACCCTAAAATGATAATGCTCAAACCCAGTTTAGCGATAAAAAGGATTGATGTTGTTCTAGAAAACCTGCACAGCCATAGAAGAATATGTGATAAAAGTGCTGAAAAGGCCAAACGACAGTTTTCTTTGCTAACTGAAGAAGCTAACGATTTCATTTCCAAAACATCTGATGACATGGGATTGGACGAATTTTACTACGCCCTTTTAGGAGAAGATAAGAAATATGAAGATCTCTGGTCTGTAATGAAGCTGTGTTTCATTTTATCCCATGGTAATGCATCAGTTGAATCTGGCTTTTCTGTCAATAAGCATTTACTAGTTGAAAATCTTCTAGAAGAATCCCTTGTGTCCCAAAGAGTTATTTGTGATAGCATAAAGCATCTAGATGGTTTGAGGAATGTGACTATCAACAGAAGTATGCTTACCTCGGTCAGATCTTCAAGAAGAAGATATCAATCATATTTGGAAAATAAAAAAGAAATGCAGTCATAAGAGGAAAAAAAGAAAATAGAGAAAAGGAAAATTGAATTACAGTTGAAAGAGTGGGAAGAAAAAAGAAAAAAGTTGAAACTTGAAAGAGAAATGGAGGATGTAGAAATTGGGGAAAAGAAAAAACTGCTGGAGAACATGAAGAGATCACACTAGTAAATTTTGAAGGAGTGCATATTTTTCTTTTTCATTCTCATCCTGTCGGACTGGTTCATTTTCAATTTTGAAAGCTATAGCTGATTATTATAATTATTTGTTACCATGTAAGTTGTTCTATTAATTAGTCCATTTTATCTTGTTCATATATTATTGTATTAAGTTCTAGTGAAAATTCTCTCATTCTTACGTTACCTAAGTGTTACCTTTAGGTAATAATGGAAATATTTATTTTTAAAATGCCATCAATGTATTTGTATTTTTCAATAAATAAATAATAAAAAATAAATAAAATAAAAGAGGAAGAAAAAGAAAGTGGAGAGAGAATTAGGCCAGCTATGGGGAAGGTGGTGGCTGGGTTTTCATTTTTCTTGTAAAATATAATGCTCAAAGAATTAACATACTATGCATTTTAGTGAGTCAGGGAAATTTCTGTAAGTAGATCAGGGAAAGTCAGGGAAAATTAAAACAGAATTTCTGTGGACACCCTGTGTGAACCACCAGTGTAAGAATTATAATGTTCAGATAATTAGGAATAGTAGAAATAGTAACAATACAGTAATGTGTTATTGTATTAAATGTTTTACTGTAAAAGAAATTGTCACAAGAGGTTACACACCTTGTTATGGTAAAGTACCTTTTAACACGTCTTAAGTACTGTCCTTAAAGTAACATTATTTATTGAGCAATGAATGTGTACTGTTATAATTTAAAAAGTATAACATTTCCTGAATGTATGAGGTTTGTTTTAATATTTACGTTATTTAAATGATCAGGAAATGTATGTAAATTATTTGTTGAATATGTATCTACATTTACAATAAAAGTGTCTGATTTCATTTATGCATTGTGCCAATGTAATTTAAGCATTAAATTATTCGGCATGTGTCGCGGCGACAGTGCCGTCTGTATAGCGGGTTCAAGGGTTGCGTGAGTGGCCAGCGCCACTGCTTGTCTATATCGCTTAACCTTGACTGTGACGTGGCGATAATTGTGTGTGTGTGCGTAATAAAGTCTGCCGTTCTGATCAGCTGATTTGTTCAATTCTCTGTTCTCGTGGGTCGGCAGGCATCGACATTCGGTCTCATTTCTGGTTCTGCACTCGAGGGAAACACTGGTCTGGCGGCGTCACCTATTGATTCAACATCTTTGAAATGAGTTGTTGAATTACTAAAGAGCTTCAGGTGAGGAAAAATGTGGTATTAATTTTAATTAATTCAGGGACTATGCGGGTTTTATATTATATGTATGTATTTTTGTGTGTGTGATCTTTTTTTATGTTGCGTCTTGGATAGTTGAGAGCATGTTGCCGACTGACCTTTTCCTGTATAAAAAATTAATCGAAGATGTTGTTGCAATCAAATTCAAATGTAGAAATAATAATTAAATAAGAAAGAAAGTTAACAGTAAACGTAAATTGAATCCTAGAAAAGATTGTTTTGAAAATTTTGAGGAGTAGGTAATATTTCTATTCACATTTAGTTCACGGAATAGAATGGTGACAGCGTGTGTCTGTGATCGGTGTTACTGGGGTGAGAAAGATTTGTGTGAGGGTATTTTCCTGACGATTGTCTACAGATAAAATTTTTTTCAGGGTTCCCGGATAGCCGGGAGGTGAAAGGTGGACGAGGATGGAGACAGACCATCAGTCTTCATCGGCCGAACATCTAAGCAACACCCCAATGCCGTCAGACCTCTAGAGATCCCCATACTGCCAGCCTGAACCACTGCCCTGTTAAGATGCGGCCCGATAGGGCAAAAAAAAATTGTTAATGTTAGGAAGAATGATGCTTGTGGTGCTATTGCCAGGATGCAGAATAATGACGATAGTGGACTGTATAATACATTTATTAAGATTGTTGTAGACTAAATTCTGAGCGCTGAGGTTGGCTATGTCTGGTTGAGATTTAAGTTTTAAATGAACATGTCGCTAAGAAATCTAAATGGTAGATGAGGCGCAAATGTGCGGCACTCAAACTACATCAAGAAATGTTAAGGCCTAAGGCCTATACGAATGTCGTAGATTGTCGTCAGACTTGAGGCGCGAGTACGCTGCACTCAAATTAAATGAAATCGAGAAATTAGCAGTGTATCGCTAATTGGTGCAAGTATGCAAGAAATGTTGTGGCCTAAAGCCTACAATGATTGTCTGATGACAAGAAAAATGATGTATGACAGAACAAGCGAGCAAACGTAATAACGTCTGCCGCGTGCCGTAGCTCGGACAACTGTAACGTTGAACGTTGTATAAACATGATAGCGCAATATCAGAAAGCACAGATTAGCCAACCTATTAATGCGAAAATTACCACATTACTGTCCATAACTGCCCGCAAAACTCAAAGGATTTTTTAATACATTTTAATAACTTGATATAGAAAAATACATAGTTCTTAATAATAAAGTCAATCTCAATAAGTTGTACTGAACCTTGAGTTTGAATCTTAGATAACAGTTATGACATTAACTGTTTAGAGATAAGCTTGAATGATGATAAGAGTTGAACAGGCCAAAGTCGGCTTGTAACCTGATTATACACTGATTATACATTTGAGTATAAATGCAAGATTAGCAATGTATTGCCAATATATATTGTATGTAATCGGTGACTCATCACATGATGGGCCCGATAAATTGTAACATTTGTGCAAGTCATAATGGTTATCTTGAACCAGATAAGGCCAGTGGACCTATACAATAGTATGAATACAATGAACAAACAAAATTGTTATAAAATTATACATGTAAAGACAAGCTATACATAGTTGAATGATTGTAAGCACAAAGTGTAATAACATGTATGTCATAATTAAAGCATGAATAATAATTCTGCAATACATGAACACATACAAAATACAATATAAAAATATCGGCGTGGCGTATGGTTATAGACAGTAGATGCGGATAAAACAATGTGTTTTACATAGATACAAGTTATACATAATAAATACAATAGAAATTGGTTTAGATAATTACAAATATATGAATACAAGGCACAATAGCATAAGTGACAAGTACAACAATGTGGTTATACAAATGTAATACATGGTTTGTACAGCTGCAGACCATGCGAATATTATACCAAAATGTTTACATAAAAACAATAGTAAGCAAAGACATGAGGCATAAATCAAATGTTGCATATACGAAAATACAAAATAATAATTAAAGCTTTGCATATTAAATAAACTGACACTTGCTTGAATAAAACAAACAGTTTCTGAATCAAAAATATACAAATTAAAGCTTATGCTAAAAACAAAGGTGCTTATAACTAACAAAGTCTTCTTTGAACATCTGATTTATGTATTACAGATTACAGATATATACAAAGGAAAATAAACTCCTTTTTTTTACAGTTCGTCCCTAATAGGGACCAAACATAATTTATGGATTGTTCTGCGATAGGTGCCAGTAGGCGTGCGAACGTCAACTACTCTAATTAAGTTGTCTGGGCCGGGAAATGTGGCGTTAATTACACCAAATTTCCACGCTAATGGAGGTAAGTTATCCTCAATCAGTAAAACCAGGTCACCAATGGAAACGTTGTCCTTGGTGAATTTCCATTTGTGACGTAATTGATGTAAGTAGTCGCAAGACCAAGCTTTCCAAATGACTTGGACAAACTTCTGGAGAAGTTGCCAACGTCCAAGACGAGAGATGGGAATGTGAGATAAGTCTGGATCAGGTAACGCCATTAATGGTGCGCAAATCAAAAAATGGCCAGGTGTAAGTGGCACCGGATCATTTACTTCCGATGAAACGGCAAATAATGGACGTGAGTTTAGACATGCCTCTATCTGAGAAAACTGTCGTAAACTTCTCGAAGGTGAGTATAGACTTGCCTACCACGCGGCGCAAGTGATACTTTAAACTCTTTATACCGGTCTCCCAAAGACCACCAAAATGAGGTGATGAGGGCAGAATAAATGACCATGTAATACCCTGAGAGGTCGTAAAGGATTGGATTGATGAGGTGGCATCCTTATTATGCCAAAGATTGTAAAGGTCATGCAAAACATTGCTGGCCTTCCTAAAGTTCGTGCCATTGCCAGAATATAACTGGCTGGGTATGCCCCTTCGGGACATGAAACGACGTACGGCAGCTATAAACGCGTTGGCTGTAAGGTCGGAAACTAATTCCAAATGAATAGCCCTAGTTGCTAGGCAGATGAACAAAGACACGTATGATTTTGACAGAGTCCTAGATTTCTGCCCGCCATGACGAATCATGAAGGGACCACCATAGTCAACTGTGCAGAATAGAAATGGCCGCGAAGGAGTGACTCTGGGAGATGGCAAAATACCAAGCCTCTGAATCTGATGTTTGCCACTAAACCTGAGGCACTTGACGCATCTACGAATGATAGAGCGAATGACTATCTTGGCGTTAATGATCCACCAACGTTGACGAAGTGAGTTATGCACGAGTTGAGCACCAGCGTGGAGTAGACGAATGTGTTCGCGTTCAATAATAAGGCGAGTAATATGAGCCGATGGATGCAAGACAATAGGATGCTTATTGTCATAAGGTAGTTGCGACTGGTGTAATCGTCCGCCGACGCGTATTACGCCAGACTCATCAAGGAACGGGTCCAGAGAAGACAACTTGCTCCTGATAGAGACAGAAGACCCATTACGCAGACAATTAATCTCGGCAGCGAAGTGGATCGACCGAGATTGTTTTATGAAAAAATTGAGAGTGGAATGAATTTCAACGGGGGTAAGAGCGCCCGATATTTTGTCAGCCCTGGAGAGTCTAATGTTTTTGATGAATCGAAAGCAGTAAGCGTATACGCGAGTCAGACAGTGCAACGAAGAAAAGTCCTTAGAAAGATCAATAGCCAGGGTAGACAGAGAAAGTTTGGGGGTTTGTTTTTCCTCCGCAGTGAATTCAGAAGACGACAGATTAGAAGGTAAAAAGGGTGGAAAAAGATTGGACTCGGAAGATTGAGACAAACAAGCGGGACCATGCCACCAAAGCGAACAATCGCGCAAAACGTCGGGGTGACATCCCCTAGAAATAATATCAGCAGGATTATGTCGAGAATTGATGTGATGCCATGTGTAGGCTTCCGCACGACGTAAGTTTTCTACCTAGAAGACTGGGCATGAATCCAGTAAAGGGACACCATAGAGTCAGAATAGAGGTGAACACTATTGATAAAGGAATGAAGAGCAGGGGCGACCTTGAATAAGAGTCGCGATAACAAGCAAGCGCAGAGTTCAATGCGAGGTAATGACACCTGTCGTAGGGGGGCTACGCGAGATTTAGAACACAGAAGGTGACAAGAGGCCGATGAATCTTGATAAATGACTCTAATGTAAACGCAACACCCATATCCCCTTTCAGAAGCATCCGAAAACCCATGTAATTCAACTATCCTTGCTTTAGACTTGCAGCGAATAGAACGTGGGACAATGATTTTACTGATCAGACATAATTTATCGCATAATGAATGCCAATGCAAGTGTAATTGCCCGGAGATTGGCTCATCCCAACCAAGATTGCACAGCCAAAGTTGCTGCATAAACTGTTTGTACAGGAAAACAACGGGACCGACGAGTCCGAGTGGGTCATATATACCTGCGATAATCGATAGGATTTTCCTCTTAGAGATGCTTGATTCAACGGGGAATGATCTGATGTCAAACAAAAATGAATCGGTAGTGTTATTCCAGAGAATGCCCAAGGTACGCACATTACCCTGTTTGTTTAAAGGGAGTGATAAATTGTCATGATCTGTGACCACATTGGGTTCATTTGATGCCCATTTATGTAGAGTGAGACCGTATTGACTCAACAACGTACCTAAGTCAGATTTCAACTTGGTCAGATCAGAAATGGTGTCTGCACTGTTTAACAAATCATCGACATAGAAATCATTGGTTATAGCTGACGCAGCGACAGGAAAAGAAGTTTGATGATCCTTACCAATCTGATTAAGACAGCGGGTAGCCAAAAACGAAGCACTAGCAGTGCCGTATGTTACAGTTCGCAGTACAAAATGTTTAAACTGTTCGAGGGGAGAGTCACGCCACAGAATACGTTGATAATGACAGTCCTTCTCAGCTATCAGAAATTGTCGATACATCTTCTCGATGTTGGCGATGAGAAAATAGTTATGCATACGAAATCGCAAAAGAATAGAAAAAAGGTCTTGTTGGACGTTTGGGCCTACCAACAAAATGTCATTGAGAGAAAGGCCATTGGTAGTTTTGGACGAGCCGTCAAAAACGACGCGAAGTTTTGTGGTAGAACTAGAATGTTTAAAGACGGCATGGTGAGGCAGATAATAAGTATTTGAAACACCTGAATTTATGGAGCAATCGTCGACAAGCGTCTTGTGGCCAAGATCCTTATACTCCTGTATAAAGTTTCCGTATTCGCGCGCAAGCTTAGAATCACGCATGAACCGGTGTTCTAAACTCAAGAATCTCGCTTCAGCGCTAGCATAGGACTCACCCAACTGGGGATTGTCAGACTTAAATGGTAGCGAGACCACGAACGTGCCCTCCTGATTGCGATGAGTAGACTTAACGAAATGCTCCTCACAAGCTGACTCATTATTAATAGGTGCATTATCAGGGATAGTTTCCATAGGTCGCTGGTTCAAATCCGGCCCGGAGGACCAAAAAAATGTTAAGATGCGGCCCGATAGGGCCAAAAAAAAATGTTAATGTTAGGAAGAATGATGCTTGTTGTGCTATTGCCAGGATGCAGAATAATGACGATAGTGGACTGTATAATACATTTATTAAGATTGTTGTACACTAAATTCTGAGCGCTGAGATTGGCTATGTCTGGTTGAGATTTAAGTTTTAAATGAACGTGTCGCTAAGAAAGCTAAATGGTAGATGAGGCGCAAATGTGCGGCACTCAAACTACATAAAGAAATGTTAAGGCCTAAGGCCTATACGAATGTCGTAGATTGTCGTCAGACTTGAGGCGCGAGTACGCGGCACTCAAATTAAATGAAATCAAGAAATTAGCAGTGTATCGCTAATTGGTGCAAGTATGCAAGAAATGTTGTGGCCTAAAGCCTACAATGATTGTCTGACGACAAGAAAAATGATGTATGACAGAACAAGCGAGCAAACGTAATAACATCTGCCACCTGCCGTAGCTCGGACAACTGTAACGTTGAACGTTGTATAAACATGATAGCGCAATATCAGAAAGCACAGATTAGCCAACCTATTAATGCGAAAATTACCACATTACTGTCCAGCCCGGAGGAGGAAATGAATTTCGGACTCACCAGTTGCGTCACCATATTCAATATCATCGTGCATCCTGAGTAAAGTAATCTTCTATACACAGATGGGACTATTCCTTATATTTTAATACACGAACACAGCAACTTATGGGATTTAAAGCATGAACTCAAAGACATCTTCATAAACAGTAACTTCACATATTCTATGTCCAACTGTCTGTTGTAACATGTCCTGTGGACATATAGTGAATTGTGTAATTAACTGAGTTAAAGAATCTGCCTGTTTAAATATGTCCATTACTATGCTGTATTTTATAGGACCGCCACTTGGCTTCTAGCTGTGAGTAATTAGCAAGGAAAATTTAAATCTGTTACTTGGTTAGTTTTATTAACTTTCTTATGAAGATCAAAACTCATGAACAAGTTTATATTGAATGCATTGACAAATAACTATAGGGGTAGTTCTTTCTGAATGTTCTTGTGTGAACAGGTTCTTTATCATGGGCTGTTACAGCATTGTACCAGAATAAGTATCAAGTATTAGTACTCAATTTTTATGGGCAACTGGTGTGTATAAGAATATGGCGATAGTGTCAAGATGTATCTATATGTATTTATATTACTCCTGTAATGCATAATTTGTTAAAAAACACTTTATATCGAAACAATGCACAAAAAGGTGTTTGAAAAATTTGTTGTTGTTAATTATGTAATGGTTCAAAATTTAATTCTTGTTACTAATGCCAATGGTGATTATTATGAATATTGAGAATTTAAACGTGCATGTTGTATTAAAATGTTATCATTATAAAAGGAAAGAACTCTAATAAAAGCTGTTATCGTTATGCAAGTGTTTTGTTGCAAGTCCTGTCACACTGGGCTCAGCGCATCTTTTTCCATCTAGGCCACGTGTCTAGTTTTAAGAATTAAGTAACGACCCCTGAAAAAAAAAATAAAAAAAATTTAAAATAAAATTCAGGAGGAGTTTCAGCATACCCCACTGCAGGTATACCTTTAATAGTTTTTTTTGTAACCTATATAAAATTTTGAACAATCAGGACATTGCATTCTATATACAGCCATAAGATTACATATTGTTTAAGTTTAACCTTACAGGAAATTTCATAATGGTATTATATAAAATTTAAGCTAACAGTTTTGAAAAGGTTCATGTTTTGAAGTTTATGCATCCTTTTAAGTAGAAAGAAAGTAAGTAGAGCAGTGTAGAGATTACTTTACCTACAGCTTTACAATTTTCATTTAACGTGTTGATTAAAGAGATGCCAGATAGAGTTTATATGTTTTATGATCTTTCTTCCTGCTTAATAACAGTGGGAATATTTGATTTTCACAAATTCATTAAAGAATGATGGTAAATCAGTAACAAAACTTATTTATTTCATCAGTTATAAACAGAAGCAGTGAAGAAGAGTTCTTGGAAAAGGAAAGAAGAAAGGTTTTGGAGTGAATGTTGTAGTGTTAGGGGTATGTAACTAACATTTTTACCTTTCAGTTTTCGAGTCACGTTTTAATTGGCCAAGGAAATACTAGAGTAGAGCAGCAGTTCTGTGTTAATGCAGTAGTGATGCGTTTTATGCAACTGTAGAGTGTATATTTTATGATCTTTCTTCTACTTTGATTACAGCATGAACCTGTGATACATGGTGTCATTAAAGTAGGAGGGGGATCAGTATATATTTCATCAGTTACAACAATCAACAATGAAAAAGAGTTATGTATAGAGGGTAATTCATTTGACAATGATGAATGGAAAATAAGAAATCACCTGAAGATATGTGAGCTACTGAAGCATGAGGAAATTGTAATACTCATAAATGATTAATGAATACAATGACTAGGTCATCTGGAACGGATGGATAAGAAGACTATGTAATGAGAGGGCTGAATGGAGAGTAATTGTTGAAGAGCATTAAACCCAAACTGGGTTGTAATGACAGAAGCAAAAGAAGAAGAAGAAGAAGAAGAAGATTTTGTACTGCAGGTATGTCTTTTCATTATATTTTTTCCTGTAACCGATATAAAATGTTGAAACATCAGGACACTATGATTATGTTTTGTTTAAGTTTAGCGTTACTGAAAATTGCAACAATGTTATTGTACAAAATCTATATTAATCATTTTGAAGTTTACAAATCCTTTTAAGAATTCTACCATCTTTTCAGGTAGAAAGAAGATAGGGCAATGCTGAAATGACTTTTTCTTGATATTTAGAGTTGTCATCAAATATTTTTATCACAGAGCCTCCATATGAATTTTTCATGTTTTATGGTGTGAACTCCTCTTTAATCACAGTTTGAATATTTAATTTACACACTGTTATTAAAGAGGGGGCGAGGACCATGGCATATTTCATCAGATAATCAGCAGTAGAGAAGTATAGTTTTTGGAAAAGGAAAGAAGACAGTTTTTTTGGTATTGTTTAACAAATTCTGAATAGAAATTATAGTTTTATTAGTTTGGCATTTATTTTCATGTAAAAATTTGTGTTAGTGATTTTATTAATATATTATAATAACTATTTTGTATATATTTTTCTTTATGAAATTATTTATTTAGTGATTATTACTTACGCATAGTTTGTAAGAAATATCTTGTTTCTTAAGTCTTCAGATTGAGGTAAATTGATACAATATTTAAATTTGATTGTATTGTATTATGTTTATCAGCAATGTCATTATAATTTGGAAATTAGAGGCTTAAGTACTTTGGCCTACAGAACCACCAAGCATACCATAAAATAATAATAGTTGTTTTTCTGTAATATTCTTATGCATTATTCACACATTCACTGCAGCAGCATGTGAATCATATTTTACTCATAACATTTTGAAAGCTGATAAATGAACGAGACATGCATGGCGTTTACAAACCAATATGTTAACTGTAGCAGCCATTCTGATCTGTGATAATTTTTTTCTCTGTTCAACACGTCCATTTAGTGACAGCAAGGGAGATTTTTCGGAGACCTTTAAGACATTCTTATAATTGAAATTTATAATTTTAAAGCTAATATTGTACAACACAATGGGGGAAAATTCTAAAATGGAAAGAACGACAAAATGTGAATAAAACTTTTAAAATTCATATCATGTTTAGTTATTAATTTAATTTCACACAGAACAACGAATAATTTTACTGTGAACCAACAGTGTGAGAATTATAATGTTGAGATAATTAGGAATAGTAGAAATAGTAACAATACAGTAATGGGTTATTGTATTAAATATTTTACTGTAAAAGAAATTGTCACAAAAGGTTACACACCTTGTTATGGTAAAGTACCTTTTAACACATGTCTTAAGTACTGTCCTTAAAGTAACATTATTTATTGTGTAGCGGGGCATTTTTGGGGCCTACCTGAGACAATGTAAAGAAGTTTATATTTTATTGATAATAAATAACATAATTTGTATTTTTTTTTATAAATAAATAATAATAACTTTATCCCTTGTTGAGTGAGAGGGACAGAAATTATAGACTTGGGTAAATTTGTTATTTTGAAACGATCGCAACGTGGCTGCACTGCTGTTGACCTTGTGAATACAGACTTGTTTAATAATGTTGTGTGGACCGTTATAATAACCGGCAACTGTACCAAACCAAGTTCAAGGACAATGACGAACACGAAAAACGTAAACACGTTACACAACCACACATCAGGCGAGCGTTACGTCAGAGCCTATCCTTGATGAGTAATTCCGTTACATAACGGTGACATGCAGCTGGCGGAGTGATACAAAATGTAAGACAATAAGAATTGGACATCCTACAACAGTTGCTTCACAAAATAGCGCCTATTTCTCAGCCCAGTCCAACTTCATCACCACTAGCGAGTGGTCTGTATAAAAGTTTCGGCAGTAAGTGCGGGCCCGTACCTAACATGTGAAGACCGAAAAAACAACCAAATGTAACTTAAAGCATATCTAAATCAAGTAAAAGGAACAGTTTTCTTGGAATGATGACCGTGGTGGAAATATAAAACTGAGTGTTAATTAAAACAAACGCGTGTGCGTGGACGTAAAAAATCATGACTTCTTCTGGACTTAAAAAGCAGCTAAGTAACCTACAATAATATAAAGAAAACACAAATCTTCAACTATGGTTTAATATTCAAAATTTTAACACTTTCTAATTATGAGCTCTTAAAATCGGGGAATGATTATGTGTGTGTGTGTGTAAGCGCTGGTTTTCGGTATGTCTTAGTTATAGAGAATTGTCTGTATTTATGTTATATCTTAGTTTGAAAACTGCTTAAGCAAAATGATCATTTTTACGAATACTTAAACACACTTAAATTATGAAAGTTAATAGGTATAAGGGAGAAAAGAAATTTTGTATTTTGACCGAAAAATTTATAACTTAATGGTGTTTTTTTTTTGAGAATCTAATAAAATAATATTGATCTGGATAGTTAAATGTGAATTAAATTAGTTATTGCAAATAAACCATTCTGATCTCCTGTTCGCCAAAAAAGAACCCGAGGACCCAAGAAAAACGGTAAGTACGTATATTTTTTCATACGTAGTTGGTAACAAGATGGCGCTCGAAGAATTCAGTTAATAAATAGTGAACAGTAACCTATTATCAAGAAATATAAATATCAATAAAACGATATATCACAATTGAGCAGTGAATGTGTACTGTTATAATTTAAAAAGTATAACATTTCCTGAATGTATGAGGTTTGTTTTAATGTTTACGTTATTTAAATGATCAGGAAATGTATGTAAATTATTTGTTGAATATGTAGCTACATTTACAATAAAAGTGTCTGATTTCATTTATGCATTGTGCTGATGTAACTTAAGCATTAAATTATTCGGCGTGTGTCGCGGCGACAGTGCCGTCTGTATAGCGGGTTCAAGGGTTGCGTGAGCGGCCAGCGCCACTGCTTGTCTATATCGCTTAACCTTGACTGTGACGTGGCGATAATTGTGTGTGTATGCGTAATAAAGTCTGCCGTTCCGATCAGCTGATTTGTTCAATTCTCTGTTCTCGTGGGTCGGCAGGCATCGACATTCGGTCTCATTTCTAGTTCTGCACTCGAGGGAAACACTGGTCTGGCGGCGTCACCTATTGTTTTAACATCTTTGAAATGAGTTGCTGAATTACTAAAGAGCTTCAGGTGAGGAAAAATGTGGAATTAATTTTAATTAATTCAGGGAGTATGCGGGTTTTATATTATATGTATGTATTTTTGTGTGTGTGATCTTTTTGTATGTTGCGTCTTGGATAGTTGAGAGCATGTTGCCGACTGGCCTTTTCCTGTATAAAAAATTAATCGATGATGTTGTTGCAATCAAATTCAAATGTAGAAATAATAATTAAATAAGAAAGAAAGTTAACAGTAAACGTAAATTGAATCCTAGAAAAGATTGTTTTGAAAATTTTGTGGAGTAGGTAATATTTCTATTCACATTTAGTTCACGGAATAGAATGGAGACAGCGTGTGTCTGTCATCGGTGTTACTGGGGTGAGAAAGATTTGTGTGAGGGTATTTTCCTGACGGCTGTCTACAGATAAAATTTATTCAGGGTTCCCGGATAGCCGGGAGGTGAAAGGTGCACGAGGATGGAGACAGACCATCAGTCTTCATCGGCCGAACATCTAAGCAACACCCCAACGCCGTCAGACCTCTAGAGATCCCCATACTGCCAGCCTGAACCACTGCCCGGAGGAGGAAATAAATTCCTGGAATTTGAGACTCACCAGTTGCGTCACCATGTTTAATATCATCGTGCATCCTGAGTAAAGTAATCTTCTATACACAGGTGGGACTATTCCTTATATTTTAATACAGGAACACAGCAGCTTATGGGATTTAAAGCATGAACTCAAAGACATCATCATAAACAGTAACTTCACATATTCTATGACCAACTTCACATATTCTATGTCCTGTGGACATATAGTGAATTGTGTAATTAACTGAGTTAAAGAATCTGCCTGTTTAAATATGTCCATTACTATGCTGTATTTTATAGGACGCCACTTGGCTTCTAGCTGTGAGTAATTAGCGAGGAAAATTTAAATCTGTTACTTGGTTAGTTTTATTAACTTTCTTATGAAGATCAAAACTCATGAAGAAGTTTATATTGAATGCATTGACAAATAACTATAGGGGTAGTTCTTTCTGAATGTTCTTGTGTGAACAGGTTCTTTATCATGGGCTGTTACAGCATTGTACCAGAATAAGTATCAAGTATTAGTACTCAATTTTTATGGGCAACTGGTGTGTATAAGAATATGGCGATAGTGTCAAGATGTATCTATATGTATTTATATTACTCCTGTAATGCATAATTTGTTAAAAAAAATGTATTAGTTGACAAATATTAAACATTACCTGTCTCGTGGCAGTGATCATTATCCGAGTGTAAATTTCATTCATAATGTATCTAAACTCTAATGTAATAATTGTTATTGTGACTGTGATCTATAAATGTCATTTGAGTAAATGTAAATGCATAGCAATGTCACTTTATATCGAAACAATGCACAAAAAGGTGTTTGAAAAATTTGTTGTTGTTAATTATGTAATGGTTCAACATTTAATTCTTGTTACTAATGCCAATGGTGATTATTATGAATATTGAGAATTTAAACGTGGATGTTGTATTAAAATGTTATCATTATAAAAGGAAAGAACACTAATAAAAGCTGTTATCGTTATGCAAGTGTTTTGTTGCAAGTCCTGTCACACTGGGCTCAGCGCATCTTTTTCCATCTAGGCCACGCGTCTAGTTTTAAGAATTAAGTAACGACCCCTAAAAAAAAAAAACAAAAAAAATTTAAAATAAAATTCAGGAGGAGTTTCAGCATACCCCACTGCAGGTATACCTTTTAATAGTTTTTTTTGTAACCTATATAAAATTTTGAACAATCAGGACATTGCATTCTATATACAGCCATAAGATTACATATTGTTTAAGTTTAACCTTACAGGAAATTTCATAATGGTATTATATAAAATTTAAGCTAACAGTTTTGAAAAGGTTCATGTTTTGAAGTTTATGCATCCTTTTAAGTAGAAAGAAAGTAAGTAGAGCAGTGTAGAGATTACTTTACCTACAGCTTTACAATTTTCATTTAACGTGTTGATTAAAGAGATGCCAGATAGAGTTTATATGTTTTATGATCTTTCTTCCTGCTTAATAACAGTGGGAATATTTGATTTACACAAATTCATTAAAGAATGATGGTAAATCAGTAACAAAACTTATTTATTTCATCAGTTATAAACAGAAGCAGTGAAGAAGAGTTCTTGGAAAAGGAAAGAAGAAAGGTTTTGGAGTGAATGTTGTAGTGTTAGGGGTATGTAACTAACATTTTTACCTTTCAGTTTTCGAGTCACGTTTTAATTGGCCAAGGAAATACTAGAGTAGAGCAGCAGTTCTGTGTTAATGCAGTAGTGATGCGTTTTATGCAACTGTAGAGTGTATATTTTATGATCTTTCTTCTACTTTGATTACAGCATGAACATGTGATACATGGTGTCATTAAAGTAGGAGGGGGATCAGTATATATTCATCAGTTACAACAATCAACAATGAAAAAGAGTTATGTATAGAGGGTAATTCATTTGACAATGATGAATGGAAAATAAGAAATCACCTTAAGATATATGAGCTACTGAAGCATGAGGAAATTGTAATACTCATAAATGATTAATGAATACAATGACTAGGTCATCTGGAACGGATGGATAAGAAGACTATGTAATGAGAGGGCTGAATGGAGAGTAATTGTTGAAGAGCATTAAACCCAAACTGGGTTGTAATGACAGAAGCGGAAGAAGAAGAAGAAGAAGAAGATTTTGTACTGCAGGTATGTCTTTTCATTATATTTTTTCCTGTAACCGATATAAAATGTTGAAACATCAGGACACTATGATTATGTTTTGTTTAAGTTTAGCGTTACTGAAAATTGCAACAATGTTATTGTACAAAATCTATATTAATCATTTTGAAGTTTACAAATCCTTTTAAGAATTCTACCATCTTTTCAGGTAGAAAGAAGATAGGGCAATGCTGAAATGACTTTATCTTGATATTTAGAGTTCTCATCAAATATTTTTATCACAGAGCCTCCAAATGAATTTTTCATGTTTTATGGTGTGAACTCCTCTTCAATCACAGTTTGAATATTTAATTTACACACTGTTATTAAGGAGGGGCGAGGACATATAGAGGGGGCATATTTCATCAGATATTCAGCAGTAGAGAAGTATAATTTTTGGAAAAGGAAAGAAGACAGTTTTTTTGGTATTGTTTAACAAATTCTGAATAGAAATTATAGTTTTATTAGTTTGGCATTTATTTTCATGTAAAAATTTGTTGTAGTGATTTTATTAATATATTATAATAACTATTTTGTATATATTTTTCTTTATGAAATTATTTATTTAGTGGTTATTACTTACGCATAGTTTGTAAGAAATATTTTGTTTCTTAAGTCTTCAGATTGAGGTAAATTGATACAATATTTAAATTTGATTGTATTGTATTATGTTTATCAGCAATGTCATTATAATTTGGAAATTAGAGGCTTAAGTACTTTAGCCTACAGAACCACCAACCATACCATAAAATAATAATAGTTGTTTTTCTATAAAATTCTTATGCATTATTCACACATTCACTGCAGCAGCATGTGAATCATATTTTAATCATAACATTTTGAAAGCTGATAAATGAACGAGACATGCATGGCGTTTACAAACCAATATGTTAACTGTAGCAGCCATTCTGATCTGTGATAATTTTTTTCTCTGTTCAACACGTCCATTTAGTGACAGCAAGGGAGATTTTTCAGTGACCGTTAAGACATTCTTATAATTGAAATTTATAATTTTAAAGCTAATATTGTACAACACAATGGGGGAAAATTCTAAAATGGAAAGAACGACAAAATATGAATAAAACTTTTAAAATTCATATCATGTTTAGTTATTAATTTAATTTCACACAGAACAACGAATAATTTTACTGTGAACCACCAGTGTGAGAATTATAATGTTCAGATAATTAGGAATAGTAGAAATAGTAACAATACAGTAATGTGTTATTGTATTAAATGTTTTACTGTAAAAGAAATTGTCACAAAAGGTTACACACCTTGTTATGGTAAAGTACCTTTTAACACATGTCTTAAGTACTGTCCTTAAAGTAACATTATTTATTGAGCAGTGAATGTGTACTGTTATAATTTAAAAAGTATAACATTTCCTGAATGTATGAGGTTTGTTTTAATGTTTACGTTATTTAAATGATCAGGAAATGTATGTAAATTATTTGTTGAATATGTAGCTACATTTCCAATAAAAGTGTCTGATTTCATTTATGCATTGTGCTGATGTAATTTAAGCATTAAATTATTCGGCGTGTGTCGCGGCGACAGTGCCGTCTGTATAGCGGGTTCAAGGGTTGCGTGAGCGGCCAGCGCCACTGCTTGTCTATATCGCTTAACCTTGACTGTGACGTGGCGATAATTGTGTGTGTATGCGTAATAAAGTCTGCCGTTCCGATCAGCTGATTTGTTCAATTCTCTGTTCTCGTGGGTCGGCAGGCATCGACATTCGGTCTCATTTCTAGTTCTGCACTCGAGGGAAACACTGGTCTGGCGGCGTCACCTATTGTTTTAACATCTTTGAAATGAGTTGCTGAATTACTAAAGAGCTTCAGGTGAGGAAAAATGTGGAATTAATTTTAATTAATTCAGGGAGTATGCTGGTTTTATATTATATGTATGTATTTTTGTGTGTGTGATCTTTTTGTATGTTGCGTCTTGGATAGTTGAGAGCATGTTGCTGACTGGCCTTTTCCTGTATAAAAAATTAATCGATGATGTTGTTGCAATCAAATTCAAATGTAGAAATAATAATTAAATAAGAAAGAAAGTTAACAGTAAACGTAAATTGAATCCTAGAAAAGATTGTTTTGAAAATTATGTAAAGTAGGTAATATTTCTATTCACATTTAGTTCACGGAATAGAATGGTGACAGCGTGTGTCTGTGATCGGTGTTACTGGGGTGAGAAAGATTTGTGTGAGGGTATTTTCCTGACGGCTGTCTACAGATAAAATTTTTTCAGGGTTCCTGGATAGACGGGAGGTGAAAGGTGGACGAGGATGGAGACAGGCCATCAGTCTTCATCGGCCGAACATCTAAGCAACACCCCAACGCCGTCAGACCTCTTGAGATCCCCATACTGCCAGCCTGAACCACTGCCCGGAGGAGGAAATGAATTCCTGGAATTTGAGACTCACCAGTTGCGTCACCATGTTTAATATCATCGTGCATCCTGAGTAAAGTAATCTTCTATACACAGGTGGGACTATTCCTTATATTTTAATACAGGAACACAGCAACTTATGGGATTTAAAGCATGAACTCAAAGACATCTTCATAAACAGTAACTTCACATATTCTATGACCAACTTCACATATTCTATGTCCTGTGGACATATAGTGAATTGTGTAATTAACTGAGTTAAAGAATCTGCCTGTTTAAATATGTCCATTACTATGCTGTATTTTATAGGACGCCACTTGGCTTCTAGCTGTGAGTAATTAGCAAGGAAAATTTAAATCTGTTACTTGGTTAGTTTTATTAACTTTCTTATGAAGATCAAAACTCATGAAGAAGTTTATATTGAATGCATTGACAAATAACTATAGGGGTAGTTCTTTCTGAATGTTCTTGTGTGAACAGGTTCTTTATCATGGGCTGTTACAGCATTGTACCAGAATAAGTATCAAGTATTAGTACTCAATTTTTATGGGCAACTGGTGTGTATAAGAATATGGCGATAGTGTCAAGATGTATCTATATGTATTTATATTACTCCTGTAATGCATAATTTGTTAAAAAAATTGTATTAGTTGGCAAATATTAAACATTACCTGTCTCTTGGCAGTGATCATTATCCGAGTGTAAATTTCATTCATAATGTATCTAAACTCTAATGTAATAATTGTTATTGTGACTGTGATCTATAAATGTCATTTGAGTAAATGTAAATGCATAGCAATGTCACTTTATATCGAAACAATGCACAAAAAGGTGTTTGAAAAATTTGTTGTTGTTAATTATGTAATGGTTCAACATTTAATTCTTGTTACTAATGCCAATGGTGATTATTATGAATATTGAGAATTTAAACGTGGAAGTTGTATTAAAATGTTATCATTATAAAAGGAAAGAACACTAATAAAAGCTGTTATCGTTATGCAAGTGTTTTGTTGCAAGTCCTGTCAAACTGGGCTCAGCGCATCTTTTTCCATCTAGGCCACGTGTCTAGTTTTAAGAATTAAGTAACGACCCCTGAAAAAAAAAAAACAAAAAAAAATTTAAAATAAAATTCAGGAGGAGTTTCAGCATACCCCACTGCAGGTATACCTTTTAATAGTTTTTTTTGTAACCTATATAAAATTTTGAACAATCAGGACATTGCATTCTATATACAGCCATAAGATTACATATTGTTTAAGTTTAACCTTACAGGAATTTTCATAATGGTATTATATAAAATTTAAGCTAACAGTTTTGAAAAGGTTCATGTTTTGAAGTTTATGCATCCTTTTAAGTAGAAAGAAAGTAGAGCAGTGTAGAGATTACTTTACATACAGCTTTACAATTTTCATTTAACGTGTTGATTAAAGAGATGCCAGATAGAGTTTATATGTTTTATGATCTTTCTTCCTGCTTAATAACAGTGGGAATATTTGATTTACACAAATTCATTAAAGAATGATGGTAAATCAGTAACAAAACTTATTTATTTCATCAGTTATAAACAGAAGCAGTGAAGAAGAGTTCTTGGAAAAGGAAAGAAGAAAGGTTTTGGAGTGAATGTTGTAGTGTTAGGGGTATGTAAGTAACATTTTTACCTTTCAGTTTTCGAGTCACCTTTTAATTGGCCAAGGGAATACTAGAGTAGAGCAGCAGTTCTGTGTTAATGCAGTAGTGATGCGTTTTATGCAACTGTAGAGTGTATATTTTATGATCTTTCTTCTACTTTGATTACAGCATGAACATGTGATACATGGTGTCATTAAAGTAGGAGGGGATCAGTATATATTTCATCAGTTACAACAATCAACAATGAAAAAGAGTTATGTATAGAGGGTAATTCATTTGACAATGATGAATGGAAAATAAGAAATCACCTGAAGATATATGAGCTACTGAAGCATGAGGAAATTGCAATACTCATAAATGATTAATGAATACAATGACTAGGTCATCTGGAACGGATGGATAAGAAGACTGTGTAATGAGAGGGCTGAATGGAGAGTAATTTTTGAAGAGCATTAAACCCAAACTGGGTTGTAATGACAGAAGCAAAAGAAGAAGAAGAAGAAGAAGATTTTGTACTGCAGGTATGTCTTTTCATTATATTTTTTCCTGTAACCGATATAAAATGTTGAAACATCAGGACACTATGATTATGTTTTGTTTAAGTTTAGCGTTACTGAAAATTGCAACAATGTTATTGTACAAAATCTATATTAATCATTTTGAAGTTTACAAATCCTTTTAAGAATTCTACCATCTTTTCAGGTAGAAAGAAGATAGGGCAATGCTGAAATGACTTTATCTTGATATTTAGAGTTCTCATCAAATATTTTTATCACAGAGCCTCCAAATGAATTTTTCATGTTTTATGGTGTGAACTCCTCTTTAATCACAGTTTGAATATTTAATTTACACACTGTTATTAAAGAGGGGCGAGGACCATGGCATATTTCATCAGATAATCAGCAGTAGAGAAGTATAGTTTTTGGAAAAGGAAAGAAGACAGTTTTTTTGGTATTGTTTAACAAATTCTGAATAGAAATTATAGTTTTATTAGTTTGGCATTTATTTTCATGTAAAAATGTGTTGTAGTGATTTTATTAATATATTATAATAACTATTTTGTATATATTTTTCTTTATGAAATTATTTATTTAGTGGTTATTACTTACGCATAGTTTGTAAGAAATATTTTGTTTCTTAAGTCTTCAGATTGAGGTAAATTGATACAATATTTAAATTTGATTGTATTGTATTATGTTTATCAGCAGTGTCATTATAATTTGGAAATTAGAGGCTTAAGTACTTTAGCCTACAGAAGCACCAACCATACCATAAAATAATAATAGTTGTTTTTCTATAAAATTCTTATGCATTATTCACACATTCACTGCAGCAGCATGTGAATCATATTTTAATCATAACATTTTGAAAGCTGATAAATGAACAAGACATGCATGGCGTTTACAAACCAATATGTTAACTGTAGCAGCCATTCTGATCTGTGATAATTTTTTTCTCTGTTCAACACGTCCATTTAGTGACAGCAAGGGAGATTTTTCGGTGACCGTTAAGACATTCTTATAATTGAAATTTATAATTTTAAAGCTAATATTGTACAACACAATGGGGGAAAATTCTAAAATGGAAAGAACGACAAAATGTGAATAAAACTTTTAAAATTCATATCATGTTTAGTTATTAATTTAATTTCACACAGGACAACGAATAATTTTACTGTGAACCACCAGTGTGAGAATTATAATGTTCAGATAATTAGGAATAGTAGAAATAGTAACAATACAGTAATGTGTTATTGTATTAAATGTTTTACTGTAAAAGAAATTGTCACAAAAGATTACACACCTTGTTATGGTAAAGTACCTTTTAACACATGTCTTAAGTACTGTCCTTAAAGTAACATTATTTATTGAGCAGTGAATGTGTACTGTTATAATTTAAAAAGTATAACATTTCCTGAATGTATGAGGTTTGTTTTAATGTTTACGTTATTTAAATGATCAGGAAATGTATGTAAATTATTTGTTGAATATGTAGCTACATTTACAATAAAAGTGTCTGATTTCATTTATGCATTGTGCTGATATAATTTAAGCATTAAATTATTCGGCGTGTGTCGCGGCAACAGTGCCGTCTGTATAGCGGGTTCAAGGGTTGCGTGAGCGGCCAGCACCACTGCTTGTCTATATCGCTTAACCTTGACTGTGACGTGGCGATAATTGTGTGTGTATGCGTAATAAAGTCTGCCGTTCCGATCAGCTGATTTGTTCAATTCTCTGTTCTCGTGGGTCGGCAGGCATCGACATTCGGTCTCATTTCTAGTTCTGCATTCGAGGGAAACACTGGTCTGGCGGCGTCACCTATTGTTTTAACATCTTTGAAATGAGTTGCTGAATTACTAAGGAGCTCCAGGTGAGGAAAAATGTGCAATTAATTTTAATTAATTCAGGGAGTATGCGGGTTTTATATTATATGTATGTATTTTTGTGTGTGTGATCTTTTTGTATGTTGCGTCTTGGATAGTTGAGAGCATGTTGCCGACTGGCCTTTTCCTGTATAAAAAATTAATCGATGATGTTGTTGCAATCAAATTCAAATGTAGAAATAACAATTAAATAAGAAAGAAAGTTAACAGTAAACGTAAATTGAATCCTAGAAAAGATTGTTTTGAAAATTTTGTGGAGTAGGTAATATTTCTATTCACATTTAGTTCACGGAATAGAATGGTGACAGCGTGTGTCTGTGATCGGTGTTACTGGGGTGAGAAAGATTTGTGTGAGGGTATTTTCCTGAAGGCTGTCTACAGATAAAATTTTTTCAGGGTTCCTGGATAGCCGGGAGGTGAAAGGTGGACGAGGATGGAGACAGACCATCAGTCTTCATCGGCCGAACATCTAAGCAACACCCCAACGCCGTCAGACCTCTAGAGATCCCCATACTGCCAGCCTGAACCACTGCCCGGAGGAGGAAATGAATTCCTGGAATTTCAGACTCACAAGTTGCGTCACCATGTTTAATATCATCGTGCATCCTGAGTAAAGTAATCTTCTATACACAGGTGGGACTATTCCTTATATTTTAATACACGAACACAGCAACTTATGGGATTTAAAGCATGAACTCAAAGACATCTTCATAAACAGTAACTTCACATATTCTATGACCAACTTCACATATTCTATGTCCTGTGGACATATAGTGAATTGTGTAATTAACTGAGTTAAAGAATCTGCCTGTTTAAATATGTCCATTACTATGCTGTAGTTTATAGGACGCCACTTGGCTTCTAGCTGTGAGTAATTAACTTTCTTATGAAGATCAAAACTCATGAACAAGTTTATATTGAATGCATTGACAAATAACTATAGGGGTAGTTCTTTCTGAATGTTCTTGTGTGAACAGGTTTTTTATCATGGGCTGTTACAGCATTGTACCAGAATAAGTATCAAGTATTAGTACTCAATTTTTATGGGCAACTGGTGTGTATAAGAATATGGCGATAGTGTCAAGATGTATCTATATGTATTTATATTACTCCTGTAAGGCATAATTTGTTAAAAAAAATGTATTAGTTGGCAAATATTAAACATTACCTGTCTCGTGGCAGTGATCATTATCCGAGTGTAAATTTCATTCATAATGTATCTAAACTCTAATGTAATAATTGTTATTGTGACTGTGATCTATAAATGTCATTTGAGTAAATGTAAATGCATAGCAATGTCACTTTATATAGAAACAATGCACAAAAAGGTGTTTGAAAAATTTGTTGTTGTTAATTATGTAATGGTTCAAAATTTAATTCTTGTTACTAATGCCAATGGTGATTATTATGAATATTGAGAATTTAAACGTGGAAGTTGTATTAAAATGTTATCATTATAAAAGGAAAGAACACTAATAAAAGCTGTTATCGTTATGCAAGTGTTTTGTTGCAAGTCCTATCACACTGTGCTCAGCTCATCTTTTTCCATCTAGGCCACGTGTCTAGTTTTAAGAATTAAGTAACGACCCCTGAAAAAAAAAACAATAAAAATTTAAAATAAAATTCAGGAGGAGTTTCAGCATACCCCACTGCAGGTATACCTTTTAATAGTTTTTTTTGTAACCTATATAAAATTTTGAACAATCAGGACATTGCATTCTATATACAGCCATAAGATTACATATTGTCTAAGTTTAACCTTACAGGAAATTTCATAATGGTATTATATAAAATTTAAGCTAACAGTTTTGAAAAGGTTCATGTTTTGAAGTTTATGCATCCTTTTAAGTAGAAAGAAAGTAGAGCAGTGTAGAGATTACTTTACCTACAGCTTTACAATTTTCATTTAACGTGTTGATTAAAGAGATGCTAGATAGAGTTTATATGTTTTATGATCTTTCTTCCTGCTTAATAACAGTGGGAATATTTGATTTACACAAATTCATTAAAGAATGATGGTAAATCAGTAACAAAACTTATTTATTTCATCAGTTATAAACAGAAGCAGTGAAGAAGAGTTCTTGGAAAAGGAAAGAAGAAAGGTTTTGGAGTGAATGTTGTAGTGTTAGGGGTATGTAACTAACATTTTTACCTTTCAGTTTTCGAGTCACCTTTTAATTGGCCAAGGAAATACTAGAGTAGAGCAGCAGTTCTGTGTTAATGCAGTAGTAATGCGTTTTATGCAACTGTAGAGTGTATATTTTATGATCTCTCTTCTACTTTGATTACAGCATGAACCTGTGATACATGGTGTCATTAAAGCAGGAGGGGGATCAGTATATATTTCATCAGTTACAACAATCAACAATGAAAAAGAGTTATGTATAGAGGGTAATTCATTTGACAATGATGAATGGAAAATAAGAAATCACCTGAAGATATATGAGCTACTGAAGCATGAGGAAATTGCAATACTCATAAATGATTAATGAATACAATGACTAGGTCATCTGGAACGGATGGATAAGAAGACTATGTAATGAGAGGGCTGAATGGAGAGTAATTGTTGAAGAGCATTAAACCCAAACTGGGTTGTAATGACAGAAGCAGAAGAAGAAGAAGAAGAAGAAGAAGATTTTGTACTGCAGGTATGTCTTTTCATTATATTTTTTCCTGTAACCGATATAAAATGTTGAAACAAAGAAAAGATTGTTTTGAAAATTTTGTGGAGTAGGTAATATTTCTATTCACATTTAGTTCACGGAATAGAATGGTGACAGCGTGTGTCTGTGATCGGTATTACTGGGGTGAGAAAGATTTGTGTGAGGGTATTTTCCTGACGGCTGTCTACATATAAAATTTTTTCAGGGTTCCCGGATAGCCGGGAGGTGAAAGGTGGACGAGGATGGAGACAGACCATCAGTCTTCATCGGCCGAACATCTAAGCAACACCCCAACGCCGTCAGACCTATAGAGATCCCCATACTGCCAGCCTGAACCACTGCCGTGTTAAGATGCGGCCCGATAGGGCCAAAAAAAAATGTTAATGTTAGGAAGAATGTTGCTTGTGGTGCTATTGCCAGGATGCAGAATAATGACGATAGTGGACTGTATAATACATTTATTAAGATTGTTGTACACTAAATTCTGAGCGCTGAGCTTGGCTATGTCTGGTTGAGATTTAAGTTTTAAATGAATGTGTCGTTAAGAAAGCTAAATGGTAGATGAGGCGCAAATGTGCGGCACTCAAACTACATCAAGAAATGTTAAGGCCTAAGGCCTATACGAATGTCGTAGATTGTCGTCAGACTTGAGGCGCGAGTACGTGGCACTCAAAGTAAATGAAATCGAGAAATTAGCAGTGTATCGCTATTTGGTGCAAGTATGCAAGAAATGTTGTGGCCTAAAGCCTACAATGATTGTCTGACGACAAGAAAAATGATGTATGACAGAACAAGCGAGCAAACGTAATAACGTCTGCCGCCTGCCGTAGCTGGGACAACTGTAACGTTGAACATTGTATAAACATGATAGCGCAATATCTGAAAGCACAGATTAGCCAACCTATTAATGCGAAAATTACCACATTACTGTCCATAACTGCCCGCAAAAATCAAAGGATTTTTTAATACATTTAAATAACTTATAGAAAAATACAGAGTTCTTAATAATAAAGTCAATCTCAATAAGTTGTACTGAACCTTGAGTTTGAATCTTAGATAACAGTTATGACATTAACTGTTTAGAGATAAGCTTGATTGATGATAAGAGTTGAACAGGCCAAAGTCGGCTTGCAACCTGATTATACACTGATTATACATTTGAGTATAAATGCAAGATTAGCAATGTATTGCCAATATATATTGTATGTAATCGGTGACTCATCACATGCCCGATAAATTGTAACATTTGTGCAAGTCATAATGGTTATCTTGAACCAGATAAGGCTAGTAGACCTATACAATAGTATGAATACAATGAACAAACAAAATTGTTATAAAATTATACATGTAAAGACAAGCTATACGTAGTTGAATGATTGTAAGCACAAAGTGTAATGACATGTATGTCATAATTAAAGCATGAATAATAATTGTGCAATACATGAACACAAATACCAAATACAAAATACAATAAAAAAATATAGGCGTGGCGTATGGTTATAGACGGTAGATGGGGATAAAACAATGTGTTTTACATAGATACAAGTTATACATAATAACTACAATAGAAATTGGTTTAGATAATTACAAATATATGAATACAAGGCACAATAGCATAAGTGACAAGTACAACAATGTGGTTATACAAATGTAATACATGGTTTGTACAGCTGCAGACCATGCGAATATTATACCAAAATTTTTACATTAAAACAATAGTAAGCAAAGACATGAGGCATAAATCAAATGTTGCATATACGAAAATACAAAATAATAATTAAAGCTTTGCATATTAAATAAACTGACACTTGCTTGAATAAAACAAACAGTTTCTGAATCAAAAATATACAAATTAAAGCTTATGCTAAAAACAAAGGTGCTTATAACTAACAAAGTCTTCTTTGAACATCTGATTTATGTATTACAGATTACAAATATATACAAAGGAAAATAAACTCCTTTTTTTTACTGTTCGTCCCTAGTAGGGACCAAACATAATTTATGGATTGGTCTGCGATAGGTGCCAGTAGGCGTGCGAACGTCAACTACTCTAATTAAGTTGTCTGGGCCGGGAAATGTGGCGTTAATTACACCAAATTTCCACGCTAATGGAGGTAAGTTATCCTCAATCAGTAAAACCAGGTCACCAATGGAAACGTTGTCCTTGGCGAATTTCCATTTGTGACGTTGTAATTGATGTAAGTAGTCGCAAGACCAAGCTTTCCAAATGACTTGGACAAACTTCTGGAGAAGTTGCCAACGTCCAAGACGAGAGATGGGAATGTGAGATAAGTCTGGATCAGGTAACGCCGTTAATGGTGCGCAAATCAAAAAATGGCCAGGTGTAAGTGGCACCGGGTCATTTACATCCGATGAAATGACAAATAATGGACGTGAGTTTAGACATGCCTCTATCTGAGACAAAACTGTTGTAAACTCCTCGAAGGTGAGTATAGACTTGCCTACCACGCGGCGCAAGTGATACTTTAAACTCTTTATACCGCTCTCCCAAAGACCACCAAAATGAGGTGATGAGGGCAGAATAAATGACCATGTAATACCCTGAGAGGTCGTAAAGGATTGTATTGATGAGGTGGCATCCTTATTATGCCAAAGATTGTAAAGGTCATGCAAAACATTGCTGGCCTTCCTAAAGTTCGTGCCATTATCAGAATATAACTGGCTGGGTATGCCCCTTTGGGACATGAAACGACGTAAGGCAGCTATAAACGCGTTGGCTGTAAGGTCGGAAACTAATTCCAAATGTATAGCCCTAGTTGCTAGGCAGATGAACAAAGACACGTATGATTTTGACAGAGTCCTAGATTTCTGCCCGCCATGACGAATCATGAAGGGACCACCATAGTCAACTGTGCAGAATAGAAATGGCCGCGAAGGAGTGACTCTGGGAGATGACAAAATACCAAGCCTCTGAATCTGATGTTTGGCACTAAACCTGAGGCACTTGGCCCATCTACGAATGATAGAGCGAATGACTATCTTGGCGTTAATGATCTACCAACGTTGACGAAGTGAGTGATGAACGAGTTGAGCACCAGCGTGGAGTAGACGAATGTGTTCGCGTTCAATAATAAGGCGAGTAATATGAGCCGATGGATGCAAGACAATAGGATGCTTATTGTCATAAGGTAGTTGCGACTGGTGTAATCGTCCGCCGACGCGTATTACGCCAGACTCATCAAGGAACGGGTCCAGAGAAGACAACTTGCTCCTGATAGAGACAGAAGACCCATTACGCAGACAATTAATCTCGGCAGCGAAGTGGTTGGACTGAGATTGTTTTATGAAAAAATTGAGAGTGGAATGAATTTCAACGGGGGTAAGAGCGCCCGATATTTTGTCAGCCCTGGAGAGTCTAATGTTTTTGATGAATCGAAAGCAGTAAGCGTATACGCGAGTCAGACAGTGCAACGAAGAAAAGTCCTTAGAAAGATCAATAGCCAGGGTAGACATTAGAGAAAGTTTGGGGGTTTGTTTTTCCTCCACAGTGAATTCAGAAGACGACAGATTAGAAGGTAAAAAGGGTGGAAAAAGATTGGACTCGGAAGATTGAGACAAACAAGCGGGACCATGCCACCAAAGCGAACAATCGCGCAAAACGTCGGGGTGACATCCCCTAGAAATAATATCAGCAGGATTATGTCGAGAATTGATGTGATGCCATGTGTAGGCTTCCGTAAGACGCTGAATCTCGGCAACACTATTAGGAACGTACGTTTTCTACTTAGAAGACTGGGCATGAATCCAGTAAAGGGACACCATAGAGTCAGAATAGAGGTGAACACTATTGATAAAGGAATGAAGAGCAGGGGCGACCTTGAATAAGAGTCGCGATAACAACAAGCAAGGGCAGAGTTCAATGCGAGGTAATGGCACCTGTCGTAGGGGGGCTATGCGAGATTTAGAACACAGAAGGTGACAAGAGGCCGATGAATCTTGATAAATGACTAATGTAAACGCAACACCCATATCCCCTTTCAGAAGCATCCGAAAACCCATGTAATTCAACTATCCTTGCTTTAGACTTGCAGCGAATAGAACGTGGGACAATGATTTTACTGATCAGACATAATTTATCTCATAATGAATGCCAATGCAAGTGTAATTGCCTGGAAATTGGCTCATCCCAACCAAGATTGCACAGCCAAAGTTGCTGCATAAACTGTTTGTACAGGAAAACAACGGGACCAACGAGTCCGAGTGGGTCATATATACCTGCGATAATCGATAGGATTTTCCTCTTAGAGATGCTTGATTCAACGGGGAATGATCTGATGTCAAACAAAAATGAATCGGTAGTGTTATTCCAGAGAATGCCCAAGGTACGCACATTACCCTGTTTGTTTAAAGGGAGTGATAAATTGTCATGATCTGTGACCACATTGGGTTCATTTGATGCCCATTTATGTAGAGTGAGACCGTATTGACTCAACAACGTACCTAAGTCAGATTTCAACTTGGTCAGATCAGAAATGGTGTCTGCACCGTTTAACAAATCGTCGACATAGAAATCATTGGTTATAGCTGACGCAGCGTCAGGAAAAGAAGTTTAATGATCCTTACCAATCTGATTAAGACAGCGGGTAGCCAAAAACGAAGCACTAGCAGTGCCGTATGTTACAGTTCGCAGTACAAAATGTTTAAACTGTTCGAGGGGAGAGTCACGCCACAGAATACGTTGATAATGACAATCCTTCTGAGCTACCAGAATTTGCCGATACATCTTCTCGATGTCGGTGATGAGAACATACTTATGCATACGAAATCGCAAAAGAATAGAAAAAAGGTCTTGTTGGACGTTTGGGCCTACCAACAAAATGTCATTGAGAGAAAGGCCATTGGTAGTTTTGGACGAGCCGTCAAAAACGACGCGAAGTTTTGTGGTAGAACTAGAATGTTTAAAGACGGCATGGTGAGGCAGATAATAAGTATTTGAAACACCTGAATTTATGGAGCAATCGTCGACAAGTGTCATGTGGCCAAGATCCTTATACTCCTGTATAAAGTTTGCGTATTCGCGCGCAAGCTTAGAATCACGCATGAACAGCGTTCTAAACTCAAGAATCTCGCTTCAGCGTTAGCATAGGACTCACCCAAGGGGATTGTCAGACTTAAATGGTAGCGAAACCACGAACCTACCCTCCTGATTGCGATGAGTAGACTTAATGAAATGCTCCTCACAAGCTGACTCGTTATTAATAGATGCATTATCAGGTATAGTTTCCATAGGTCGCTGGTTCAAATCCGGCCCGGAGGACCAAAAAAATGTTAAGATGCGGCCCGATAGGGCAAAAAAAAAATGTTAATGTTAGGAAGAATGATGCTTGTTGTGCTATTGCCAGGATGCAGAATAATGACGATAGTGGACTGTATAATACATTTATTAAGATTGTTGTACACTAAATTCTGAGCACTGAGGTTGGCTATGTCTGGTTGAGATTTAAGTTTTAAATGAACGTGTCGCTAAGAAAGCTAAATGGTAGATGAGGCGCAAATGTGCGGCACTCAAACTACATCAAGAAATGTTAAGGCCCAAGGCCTATACGAATGTCGTAGATTGTCGTCAGACTTGAGGCGCGAGTACGCGGCACTCAAATTACATGAAATCGAGAAATTAGCAGTGTACCGCTAATTGGTGCAAGTATGCAAGAAATGTTGTGGCCTAAAGCCTACAATGATTGTCTGACGACAAGAAAAATGATGTATGACAGAACAAGCGAGCAAACGTAATAATGTCTGCCGCTTGCCGTAGCTGGGACAACTGTAACGTTGAACGTTGTATAAACATAATAGCGCAATATCAGAAAGCACAGATTAGCCAACCTATTAATATGAAAATTACCACATTACTGTCCAGCCCGGAGGAGGAAATGAATTCCTGGAATTTCGGACTCACCAGTTGCGTCACCATGTTCAATATCATCGTGCATCCTGAGTAAAGTAATCTTCTATACACAGATGGGACTATTCCTTATATTTTAATACACGAAAACAGCAACTTATGGGATTTAAAGCATGAACTCAAAGACATCTTCATAAACAGTAACTTCACATATTCTATGACCAACTGTCTGTTGTAACATGTCCTGTGGACATATAGTGAATTGTGTAATTAACTGAGTTAAAGAATCTGCCTGTTTAAATATGTCCATTACTATGCTGTATTTTATAGGACCGCCACTTGGCTTCTAGCTGTGAGTAATTAGCAAGGAAAATTTAAATCTGTTACTTGGTTAGTTTTATTAACTTTCTTATGAAGATCAAAACTCATGAACAAGTTTATATTGAATGCATTGACAAATAACTATAGGGGTAGTTCTTTCTGAATGTTCTTGTGTGAACAGGTTCTTTATCATGGGCTGTTACAGCATTGTACCAGAATAAGTATCAAGTATTAATACTCAATTTTTATGGGCAACTGGTGTGTATAAGAATATGGCGATAGTGTCAAGATGTATCTATATGTATTTATATTACTCCTGTAATGCATAATTTGTTTAAAAAAAATGTATTAGTTGGCAAATATTAAACATTACCTGTCTCTTGGCAGTGATCATTATCCGAGTGTAAATTTCATTCATAATGTATCTAAACTCTAATGTAATAATTTTTATTGAGACTGTGATCTATAAATGTCATTTGAGTAAATGTAAATGCATGGCAATGTCACTTTATATCGAAACAATGCACAAAAAGGTGTTGGAAAAATTTGTTGTTGTTAATTATGTAATGGTTCAAAATTTAATTCTTGTTACTAATGCCAATGGTGATTATTATGAATATTGAGAATTTAAACGTGGATGTTGTATTAAAATGTTATCATTATAAAAGGAAAGAACACTAATAAAAGCTGTTATCGTTATGCAAGTGTTTTGTTGGAAGTCCTGTCACACTGGGCTCAGCGCACCTTTTTCCATCTAGGCCACGCGTCTAGTTTTAAGAATTAAGTAACGACCCCTGAAAAAAAAACAAAAAATTTTATAACAAAATTCAGGGGGAGTTTCAGCATACCCCACTGCAGGTATACCTTTTAATAGTTTTTTTTGTAACCTATATAAAATTTTGAACAATCAGGACATCGCATTCTATATACAGCCATAAGATTACATATTGTTTAAGTTTAACCTTACAGGAAATTTAAAAATGTTATTATATAAAATTTAAGCTAACAGTTTTGAAAAGGTTCATGTTTTGGAGTTTATGCATCCTTTTAAGTAGAAAGAAAGTAGAGCAGTGTAGAGATTACTTTACCTACAGCTTTACAATTTTCATTTAACGTGTTGATTAAAGAGATGCCAGATAGAGTTTATATGTTTTATGATCTTTCTTCCTGCTTAATAACGGTGGGAATATTTGATTTACACACATTCATTAAAGAATGATGGTAAATCAGTAACATAACTTATTTATTTCATCAGTTATAAACAGAAGCAGTGAAGAAGAGTTCTTGGAAAAGGAAAGAAGAAAGGTTTTGGAGTGAATGTTGTAGTGTTAGGGGTATGTAACTAACATTTTTACCTTTCAGTTTTCGAGTCACGTTTTAATTGGCCAAGGAAATACTAGAGTAGAGCAGCAGTTCTGTGTTAATGCAGTAGTGATGCGTTTTATGCAACTGTAGAGTGTATATTTTATGATCTTTCTTCTACTTTGATTACAGCATGAACATGTGATACATGGTGTCATTAAAGTAGGAGGGGGATCACTATATATTCATCAGTTACAACAATCAACAATGAAAAAGAGTTATGTATAGAGGGTAATTCATTTGACAGTGATGAATGGAAAATAAGAAATCACCTGAAGATATATGAGCTACTGAAGCATGAGGAAATTGTAATACTCATAAATGATTAATGAATACAATGACTAGGTCATCTGGAACGGATGGATAAGAAGACTATGTAATGAGAGGGCTGAATGGAGAGTAATTGTTGAAGAGCATTAAACCCAAACTGGGTTGTAATGACAGAAGCAGAAGAAGAAGAAGAAGATTTTGTACTGCAGGTATGTCTTTTCATTATATTTTTTCTTGGATTTCGTTGTCCATGACGTGTCCGTTACTTAACTAAATATCACTATAATATTGACGACTCGGAACACAAGTTTTTTATAAGTGAAAACGTAAAGTTTTACCTTACAGCCTAAACCGGCTTTCACCTATAGAAGGCTTCATCAGAGGCTGTCGTTAGTAGCGCTGCTCGTCTTGTTGTTGGCGACGAGAAAGTGTTTCGAAAGATTGAAGCTGTGTGTGTGTGGTGAGATGTGTTCGAATAATGCGTGCGATTTGAATTGTGTCTGTTCGTTTAGGATGTCGTTTTTATTTGTTTTTGTGTGTTTGTATATTTCTAATTGTTCTGGAGTGTCTAGTTTTCGGCCTTTTGTGTGTACGTGTAGTATGTTCATGTTATTGTCGATGTTTTTATATGTGTGGTTTGCTTCAATGAGGTGGTTTGCGAAGGTAGATTCTGTAGTGGTGTGGAGTGCTTTTGTGTGTTCAATGTATCTCTGTTTGAAGCTACGTCCTGTCTGGCCTATGTAGAATTTACTGCAATTTGAACAATTTAGTTTATATACACCGGGTAGATCGAATTTGTTTTGTGCTTTGGGCATGCGTTTTGATAGTGTGTGTTCTGTTTTGTTAGTAGTTTTGTAAGCGATTCTGTATCCTGCTTTTTTGAATTTGTGGGCAATTTTTTCTGTTTGTTTGTTGATGTATGTTAGTGTTATGAATTTGTTGTTTTCTGTCTTTGTCTGTTGTTTGTTTTGTGTTTTGTGTAGGAGTTTACTGACTATTGTTCTGTCATAACCGTTAGATTCTGCTAGATATTTTATCGTGTTTAGTTTGTCTTTGTAGTCTATTTCATCTAAGGGGATGTTGTTAAGTCTATGTATCATGGTTCTAAAAGCAGCTAGTTTGTGTTGTATTGGGTGATTGGAGGTGTTGTGTATTAGTGTGTCAGTTGTAGTTGGTTTTCTGTATATACTGAATTTGTGCCTGTGTTCTAGTTTTGTGATGGAGAGGTCTAAGAAGTTTATGGTATTGTTGTGTTCGTATTCGGCAGTGAAGGTTATGTTTTTATGTATTTTGTTTATGTGCGTTAGTAACTGTTCACATTGTCTTTTGTTTCCCCTGTATAGTATTAGAATGTCATCAACGTATCTGTGCCAATATAGTATTTTATGTGAGTGTCTGTCATTGTTTGTGAGTATTTTTGTTTTTTCTAAGTGTTGGAGGAAGACTTCTGCTAGAATGCTGGATATGGGAAGCCCATGGGTAGGCCATCGTTCTGTGTGTAGTATTTATTGTTATAAGTAAAGTAGTTTTGTTTTGTGATAATGTTCAGAGTTTCTGTTATTTCATTGATAAGTTCGTCTGGTGTGTTTTTCTGTTTGAGTTTGTTTTGTAGGATGGTGATTGTTTCATAGATGGGGATGTTTGTGTACAGGTTTTTAATGTCAAAGGAGGCTAATGTGGCGATATGGGGGATGTGTATGTCTTTTATTTTTGTTACTAGGTCAGTGTTGTTTTTTACTGCAATGTTGTTGTCTATTTGTGTGTGTTGTCTAATAATTTTGTCTAGATATTTTGCCAGTTTGTGTGCAGGGGCATTACGGTAGTTGATAATGGGGCGGATCGGAATGTCTTCTTTATGGATTTTGGGAAGCGCTTGGAGTGTAGGTGCTGATGGTTGGATTTGTTTCATGTAGGGCTTTTGTTTATGTGTCATAATGTGTTTGGCTTTGTTGACTATTTGTTTTACTGAGATTTGGTATCTGTCGGTGGGGTCGTGTTTTAGTTCTGTGATGTTGTTCTGTTCTATGAAGTCTTGTACTTTTTTGTGTAGGTTGTCTGTGGGGATAATTACAGTCGTGTTGCCTTTGTCAGCTTTTACAAATGTGATGTTGTGTTTGTGTGCCTTTTCCCTCAGTTTGATGGCTGTGTGTATTTCTGAGTTGTGGTTGTTGTTGTCTGGTGTCTTATGTACTCCTATTGTGTTGTTTATATTATGTCTTAATGTGTCTTGATGTTCTGGTGCTGTGTTTTGTATATTTGTTTCTGTGTCAATTATGAGCTTTGTTAGTGTTTGGTTGTTATGTTTGTAATGTATGTTATGTTTTAGGCCTTTATCAAGGAGTGTTTGTTCGTTTTTTGTGAGTGTGACGTTCGTGAGGTTTACTGTACGTGGGTAGAATTTGTGCGAGGGAATTATATCTGTTTTGATTGGTGTCAGGTTTTTTATTTTTCTGTCGTGTTTTGTCTGTATGATATGTATTTGTTTTTTTGTCCATTCATTTGTGTGATGTATTAGTTCAGTCATGTAATTGTGTCCGTATGTGTTGGCGATATATAGGTGTAGTGTTAATGCTTTGCGGTTAAGAGCGTCTTTTTTCTTATATAGTTGTTTAATTGATTCTTTTATGTATGTTCTTTGTGCGATGTTTTGTGTTATTCGGGCGGCCTGGTTGTTATGTTTAATTTTGATTTGGGCATATTTAGGTGTTAGTGAATTGTTTATGCATGTTTTGTTGAAATTTATGTGAGCTACAATCTTTCTAACCTTCAAAGTTGTGAACTTGTACGCTTGGACGTTGGCTCGTTTTGCTGAGTTAAATTCTTGGATATTCTTGGATACATCAACAAACAAACAGAAAAAATTGCCCACAAATTCAAAAAAGCAGGATACAGAATCGCTTACAAAACTACTAACAAAACAGAACACACACTATCAAAACGCATGCCCAAAGCACAAAACAAATTCGATCTACCCGGTGTATATAAACTAAATTGTTCAAATTGCAGTAAATTCTACATAGGCCAGACAGGACGTAGCTTCAAACAGAGATACATTGAACACACAAAAGCACTCCACACCACTACAGAATCTACCTTCGCAAACCACCTCATTGAAGCAAACCACACATATAAAAACATCGACAATAACATGAACATACTACACGTACACACAAAAGGCCGAAAACTAGACACTCTAGAACAATTAGAAATATACAAACACACAAAAACAAATAAAAACGACATCCTAAACGAACAGACACAATTCAAATCGCACGCATTATTCGAACACATCTCACCACACACACACAGCTTCAATCTTTCGAAACACTTTCTCGTCGCCAACAACAAGACGAGCAGCGCTACTAACGACAGCCTCTGATGAAGCCTTCTATAGGTGAAAGCCGGTTTAGGCTGTAAGGTAAAACTTTACGTTTTTACTTATAAAAAACTTGTGTTCCGAGTCGTCAATATTATAGTGATATTTAGTTATATTTTTTCTTGTAACCGATATAAAATGTTGAAACATCAGGACACTATGATTATGTTTTGTTTAAGTTTGGCATTACTGAAAATTGCAACAATGTTATTGTACAAAATCTATATTAATCATTTTGAAGTTTACAAATCCTTTTAAGAATTCTACCATCTTTTCAGGTAGAAAGAAGATAGGACAATGCTGAAATGACTTTATCTTGATATTTAGAGTTCTCATCAAATATTTTTATCACAGAGCCTCCAAATGAATTTTTCATGTTTTATGGTGTGAACTCCTCTTTAATCACAGTTTGAATATTTAATTTACACACTGTTATTAAAGAGGGGCGAGGACCATGGCATATTTCATCAGATAATCAGCAGTAGAGAAGTATAGTTTTTGGAAAAGGAAAGAAGACAGTTTTTTTGGTATTGTTTAACAAATTCTGAATAGAAATTATAGTTTTATTGGTTTGGCTTTTATTTTCATGTAAAAATTTGTTGTAGTGATTTTATTAATATATTATAATAACTATTTTGTATATATTTTTCTTTATGAAATTATTTATTTAGTGGTTATTACTTACGCATAGTTTGTAAGAAATATTTTGTTTCTTAAGTCTTCAGATTGAGGTAAATTGATACAATATTTAAATTTGATTGTATTGTATTATGTTTATCAGCAATGTCATTATAATTTGGAAATTAGAGGCTTAAGTACTTTAGCCTACAGAAGCACCAACCATACCATAAAATAATAATAGTTGTTTTTCTGTAATATTCTTATGCATTATTCACACATTCACTGCAGCAGCATGTGAATCATATTTTAATCATAACATTTTGAAAGCTGATAAATGAACGAGACATGCATGGCATTTACAAACCAATATGTTAACTGGAGCAGCCATTCTGATCTGTGATAATTTTTTTCTCTGTTCAACACGTCCATTTAGTGAGAGCTAGGGAGATTTTTCGGTGACCGTTAAGACATTCTTATAACTGAAATTTATAATTTTAAAGCTAATATTGTACAACACAATGGGGGAAAATTCTAAAATGGAAAGAACGACAAAATGTGAATAAAACTTTTAAAATTCATATCATGTTTAGTTATTAATTTAATTTCACACAGAACAACGAATAATTTTACTGTGAACCACCAGTGTGAGAATTATAATGTTCAGATAATTAGGAATAGTAGAAATAGTAACAACACAGTAATGTGTTATTGTATTAAATGTTTTACTGTAAAAGAAATTGTCACAAAAGGTTACACACCTTGTTATGGTAAAGTACCTTTTAACACATGTCTTAAGTACTGTCCTTAAAGTAACATTATTTATTGAGCAATGAATGTGTACTGTTATAATTTAAAAAGTATAACGTTTCCTGAATATATGACGTTTGTTTTAATGTTTACGTTATTTAAATGATCAGGAAATGTATGTAAATTATTTGTTGAATATGTAGCTACATTTAAAATAAAAGTGTCTGATTTCATTTATGCATTGTGCTGATGTAATTTAAGCATTAAATTATGCGGCGTGTGTCGCGGCGACAGTGCCGTCTGTATAGCGGGTTCAAGGGTCGCGTGAGCGGCCAGCGCCACTGCTTGTCTATATCGCTTAACCTTCACTGTGGTGTGGCGATAATTGTGTGTGTATGCGTAATAAAGTCTGCCGTTCCGACCAGCTGATTTGTTCAATTCTCTGTTCTCGTGGGTCGGCAGGCATCGACATTCGGTCTCATTTCTAGTTCTGCACTCGAGGGAAACACTGGTCTGGCGGCATCACCTATTGTTTCAACATCTTTGAAATGAGTTGCTGAATTACTAAAGAGCTTCAGGTGAGGAAAAATGCGGAATTAATTTTAATTAATTCAGGGACTATGCGGGTTTTATATTATATGTATGTATTTTTGTGTGTGTGATCTTTTTGTATGTTGCATCTTGGATAGTTGAGAGCATGTTGCCGACTGGCCTTTTCCTGTATAAAAAATTAATCGATGTTGTTGCAATCAAATTCAAATGTAGAAATAATAATTAAATAAGAAAGAAAGTTAACAGTAAACATAAATTGAATCCTAGAAAAGATTGTTTTGAAAATTTTGTGGAGTAGGTAATATTTCTATTCACATTTAGTTCACGGAATAGAATGGTGACAGCGTGTGTCTGTGATCGGTGTTACTGGGGTGAGAAAGATTTGTGTGAGGGTATTTTCCTGACGGCTGTCTACAGATAAAATTTTTTCAGGGTTCCCGGATAGCCGGGAGGTGAAAGGTGGACGAGGATGGAGACAGACCATCAGTCTTCATCGGCCGAACATCTAAGCAACACCCCAACGCCGTCAGACCTCTAGAGATCCCCATACTGCCAGCCTGAACCACTGCCCGGAGGAGGAAATGAATTCCTGGAATTTCAGACTCACCAGTTGCGTCACCATGTTTAATATCATCGTGCATCCTGAGTAAAGTAATCTTCTATACACAGGTGGGACTATTCCTTATATTTTAATACACGAACACAACAACTTATGGGATTTAAAGCATGAACTCAAAGACATCTTCATAAACAGTAACTTCACATATTCTATGACCAACTGTCTATTGTAACATGTCCTGTGGACATATAGTGAATTGTGTAATTAACTGAGTTAAAGAATCTGCCTGTTTAAATGTCCATTACTATGCTGTATTTTATAGGACCGCCACTTGGCTTCTAGCTGTGAGTAATTAGCAAGGAAAATTTAAATCTGTTACTTGGTTAGTTTTATTAACTTTCTTATGAAGATCGAAACTCATCAACAAGTTTATATTGAATGCATTGACAAATAACTATAGGGGTAGTTCTTTCTGAATGTTCTTGTGTGAACAGGTTCTTTATCATGGGGTGTTACAGCATTGTACCAGAATAAGTATCAAGTATTAGTACTCAATTTTTATGGGCAACTGGTGTGTATAAGAATATGGCGATAGTGTCAAGATGTATCTGTATGTATTTATATTACTCCTGTAATGCATAATTTGTTAAAAAAAAATGTATTAGTTGGCAAATATTAAACATTACCTGTCTCTTGGCAGTGATCATTATCCGAGTGTAAATTTCATTCGTAATGTATCTAAACTCTAACGTAATAATTGTTATTGAGACTGTGATCTGTAAATGTCATTTGAGTAAATGTAAATGCATAGCAATGTCACTTTATATCGAAACAATGCACAAAAAGGTGTTGGAAAAATTTGTTGTTGTTAATTATGTAATGGTTCAAATTTTAATTCTTGTTACTAATGCCAATGGTGATTATTATGAATATTGAGAATTTAAACGTGCATGTTGTATTAAAATGTTATCATTAAAAAAGGAAAGAACACTAATAAAAGCTGTTACCGTTATGCAAGTGTTTTGTTGCAAGTCCTGTCACACTGGGCTCAGCGCATCTTTTTCCATCTAGGCCACGCGTTTTTTTTTAAATTAAGTAACGACCCCTGAAAAAAAACATAAAAAATGTTATAATAAAATTCAGGAGGAGTTTCAGCATACCCCACTGCAGGTATACCTTTTAATAGTTTTTTTTGTAACCTATATAAAATTTTGAACAATCAGGACATCGCATTCTATATACAGCCATACGATTACATATTGTTTAAGTTTAGCCTTACAGGAAATTTCATAATGGTATTATATAAAATTTAAGCTAACAGTTTTGAAAAGGTTCATGTTTTGAAGTTTATGCATCCTTTTAAGTAGAAAGAAAGTAGAGCAGTGTAGAGATTACTTTACCTACAGCTTTACAATTTTCATTTAACGTGTTGATTAAAGAGATGCCAGATAGAGTTTATATGTTTTATGATCTTTCTTCCTGCTTAATAACAGTGGGAATATTTGATTTACACAAATTCATTAAAGAATGATGGTGAATCAGTAACATAACTTATTTATTTCATCAGTTATAAACAGAAGCAGTGTAGAAGAGTGCTTGGAAAAGGAAAGAAGAAAGGTTTTGGAGTGAATGTTGTAGTGTTAGGGGTATGTAACTAACATTTTTACCTTTCAGTTTTCGAGTCATGTTTTAATTGGCCAAGGAAATACTAGAGTAGAGCAGCAGTTCTGTGTTAATGCAGTAGTGATGCGTTTTATGCAACTGTAGAGTGTATATTTTATGATCTTTCTTCTACTTTGATTACAGCATGAACATGTGATACATGGTGTCATTAAAGTAGGAGGGGGATCAGTATATATTTCATGAGTTACAACAATCAACAATGAAAAAGAGTTATGTATAGAGGGGTTTGACAATGATGAATGGAAAATAAGAAATCACCTGAAGATATATGAGCTACTGAAGCATGAGGAAATTGTAATACTCATAAATGATTAATGAATACAATGACTAGGTCATCTGGAACGGATGGATAAGAAGACTATGTAATGAGAGGGCTGAATGGAGAGTAATTGTTGAAGAGCATTAAACCCAAACTGGGTTGTAATGACAGAAGCAGAAGAAGAAGAAGAAGAAGAAGAAGAAGAAGATTTTGTACTGCAGGTATGTCTTTTCATTATATTTTTTCCTGTAACCGATATAAAATGTTGAAACATCAGGACACTATGATTATGTTTTGTTTAAGTTTAACGTTACTGAAAATTGCAACAATGTTATTGTACAAAATCTATATTAATCATTTTGAAGTTTACAAATCCTTTTAAGAATTCTACCATCTTTTCAGGTAGAAAGAAGATAGGGCAATGCTGAAATGACTTTATCTTGATATTTAGAGTTCTCATCAAATATTTTTATCACAGACCCTCCAAATGAATTTTTCATGTTTTATGGTGTGAACTCCTCTTTAATCACAGTTCGAATATTTAATTTACACACTGTCATTAAAGAGGGGCGAGGACCATGGCATATTTCATCAGATAATCAGCAGTAGGTAAGTATAGTTTTTGGAAAAGGAAAGAAGACAGTGTTTTTGGTATTGTTTAACAAATTCTGAATAGAAATTATAGTTTTATTAGTTAGGCATTTATTTTCATGTAAAAATTTGTTGTAGTGATTTTATTAATATTATATTATAATAACTATTTTGTATATATTTTTCTTTATGA
The DNA here is from genome assembly GCA_034769895.1 of Magicicada septendecula. Taxonomy (NCBI): domain Eukaryota; kingdom Metazoa; phylum Arthropoda; class Insecta; order Hemiptera; family Cicadidae; genus Magicicada; species Magicicada septendecula. The sequence continues at coordinate 248,855,018 of CM068376.1, read as the reverse complement.
AAATATTTATTGAGTGGTTATTACTTACGCATAGTTTGTAAGAAATATTTTGTTTCTTAAGTCTTCAGATTGAGGTAAATTGATACAATATTTAAATTTGATTGTATTGTATTATGTTTATCAGCAATGTCATTATAATTTGGAAATTAGAGGCTTAAGTACTTTAGCCTACAGAACCACCAACCATACCATAAAATAATAATAGTTGTTTTTCTGTAATATTCTTATGCATTATTCACACATTCACTGCAGCAGCATGTGAATCATATTTTAATCATAACATTTTGAAAGCTGATAAATGAACGAGACATGCATGGCATTTACAAACCAATATGTTAACTGGAGCAGCCATTCTGATCTGTGATAATTTTTTTCTCTGTGCAACACGTCCATTTAGTGACAGCAAGGGAGATTTTTCGGTGACCGTTAAGACATTCTTATAATTGAAATTTATAATTTTAAAGCTAATATGGTACAACACAATGGGGGAAAATTCTAAAATGGAAAGAACGACAAAATGTGAATAAAACTTTTAAAATTCATATCATGTTTAGTTATTAATTTAATTTCACACAGAACAACGAATAATTTTACTGTGAACCACCAGTGTGAGAATTATAATGTTCAGATAATTAGGAATAGTAGAAATAGTAACAATACAGTAATGTGTTATTGTATTAAATGTTTTACTGTAAAACAAATTGTCACAAAAGGTTACACACCTTGTTATGGTAAAGTACCTTTTAACACATGTGTTAAGTACTGGCCTTAAAATAACATTATTTATTGAGCAATGAATGTGTACTGTTATAATTTAAAAAGTATAATGTTTCCTGAATATATGACGTTTGTTTTAATGTTTACGTTATTTAAATGATCAGGAAATGTATGTAAATTATTTGTTGAATATGTAGCTACATTTAAAATAAAAGTGTCTGATTTCATTTATGCATTGTGCTGATGTAATTTAAGCATTAAATTATGCGGCGTGTGTCGCGGCGACAGTGCCGTCTGTATAGCGGGTTCAAAGGTTGCGTGAGCGGCCAGCGCCACTGCTTGTCTATATCGCTTAACCTTCACTGTGATGTGGTGATAATTGTGTGTGTATGCATAATAAAGTCTGCCGTTCCGACCAGCTGATTTGTTCAATTCTCTGTTCTCGTGGGTCGGCAGGCATCGACATTCGGTCTCATTTCTAGTTCTGCACTCGAGGGAAACACTGGTCTGGCGGCATCACCTATTGTTTTAATCTTTGAAATGAGTTGCTGAATTACTAAAGAGCTTCAGGTGAGGAAAAATGCGGAATTAATTTTAATTAATTCAGGGACTATGCGGGTTTTATATTATATATATGTATCTTTGTGTGTGTGATCTTTTTGTATGTTGCATCTTGGATAGTTGAGAGCATGTTGCCGACTGGCCTTTTCCTGTATAAAAAATTAATCGATGATGTTGTTGCAATCAAATTCAAATGTAGAAATAATAATTAAATAAGAAAGATAGTTAACAGTAAACATAAATTGAATCCTAGAAAAGATTGTTTTGAAAATTTTGTGGAGTAGGTAATATTTCTATTCACATTTAGTTCACTGAATAGAATGGTGACAGCGTGTGTCTGTGATCGGTGTTACTGGGGTGAGAAAGATTTGTGTGAGGGTATTTTCCTGACGGCTGTCTACAGATAAAATTTTTTCAGGGTTCCCGGATAGCCGGGAGGTGAAAGGTGGACGAGGATGGAGACAGACCATCAGTCTTCATCGGCCGAACATCTAAGCAACACCCCAACGCCGTCAGACCTCTAGAGATCCCCATACTGCCAGCCTGAACCACTGCCCGGAGGAGGAAATGAATTCCTGGAATTTCAGATTCACCAGTTGCGTCACCATGTTTAATATCATCGTGCATCCTGAGTAAAGTAATCTTCTATACACAGGTGGGACGATTCCTTATATTTTAATACACGAACACAGCAACTTATGGGATTTAAAGCATGAACTCAAAGACATCTTCATAAACAGTAACTTCACATATTCTATGACCAACTGTCTGTTTAACATGTCCTGTGGACATATAGTGAATTGTGTAATTAACTGAGCTAAAGAATCTGCCTGTTTAAATGTCCATTACTATGCTGTATTTTATAGGACCGCCACTTGGCTTCTAGCTGTGAGTAATTAGCAAGGAAAATTTAAATCTGTTACTTGGTTAGTTTTATTAACTTTCTTATGAAGATCAAAACTCATGAAGAAGTTTATATTGAATGCATTGACAAATAACTATAGGGTTAGTTCTTTCTGATTGTTCTTGTGTGAACAGGTTCTTTATCATGGGCTGTTACAGCATTGTACCAGAATAAGTATCAAGTATTAGTACTCAATTTTTATGGGCAACTGGTGTGTATAAGAATATGGCGATAGTGTCAAGATATATCTGTATGTATTTATATTACTCCTGTAATGCATAATTTGTTAAAAAAAAATGTATTAGTTGGCAAATATTAAACATTACCTGTCTCTTGGCAGTGATCATTATCCGAGTGTAAATTTCATTCATAATGTATCTAAACTCTAATGTAATAATTGTTATTGAGACTGTGATCTGTAAATGTCATTTGAGTAAATGTAAATGCCATTTGAGTAGTAATGTCACTTTATATCGAAACAATGCACAAAAAGGTGTTTGAAAAATTTGTTGTTGTTAATTATGTAGTGGTTCAAATTTTAATTCTTGTTACTAATGCCAATGGTGATTATTATGAATATTGAGAATTTAAACGTGCATGTTGTATTAAAATGTTATCATTAAAAAAGGAAAGAACACTAATAAAAGCTGTTACCGTTATGCAAGTGTTTTGTTGCAAGTCCTGTCACACTGGGCTCAGCGCATCTTTTTCCATCTAGGCCACGCGTTTAGTTTTAAGAATTAAGTAACGACCCCTGAAAAAAAAACATAAAAAATGTTATAATAAAATTCAGGAGGAGTTTCAGCATACCCCACTGCAGGTATACCTTTTAATAGTTTTTTTTGTAACCTATATAAAATTTTGAACAATCAGGACATCGCATTCTATATACAGCCATACGATTACATTGTGCCGGTTTGATGCCGGCGGTTACAAAATTCTAGAAAGTTTTCGTAATTGTAACATAACGTGAGCCGAGGCAGCGGGGGCGAACTTTGGTCCGCGGTATGAGGGGAGCGGCACTGTGTGCGGTTGCGCGCACAACTCGGCTATGTGCTGTGACTATTGTGTGCTGCCGGTGTGCAGTCCACGCTTGGCCTCGCTCAGAGAATTGTCCCGTCTCCACTCTCCGTATTGTTCGACGAAGTTTGCTGTTCCTACATGCTTGGCTAGACGTAAATTGACTCCCGGTAAGTTTGTCTTGTATTTATTTGTCTTATAAATAATGATACATGTATGGATAATTAATAACTATATGCAAATGCATAAAATACGTAATGCTGTGTGTGTGCGACCCGACAAAGTCATGTAAGAGAAACTCATTCTTTGCTGTTGTACGTAACGCCCTGTATATAGTCCATGCTTTATTATTTTCTGTGATAGTGCGAGTAGTTTTTCAAGAGTCATTGTCATGGTAAAAGTGCTCTACATTAAAAATTAATGACTAAAAACTTGGCGCGCAGTCGGGTCGTGAATGGTGTCTGTGCATGTTGTAAACGGCCGCAGAGTTTGTTAATTAACTTCACAAATAGAGAATGAAGTGTGAGAGCTTCTATGTATGAAACTTAATTGAAGGTAAAACATTCTCAATGCTGTGAGTGACTTGCTGTTAAATTTTTTTTTGGTCAAATAATGATTACTGGTCTCCACGTGGCCGGTTTAACCTGCAAATTTTTGTCGAAGCATGTTGACTGAGTACAGTTCACTTTATATTAAGCCACAATTTAATAAGTTCTGTTCACGATGCAAATTTACTTATTCCATGGCTGATTTTTAGACTCTTTAAGCGGGTTGTAAAAACTTTTATTAATGAATATTGTGCTTTTCTTGAGAGTTAGCTGGCGGCCCGTTAAGAGGTTAATTACCTTAACTCGGGTGTACATTTTTATAGACTGTTCTCTAATTTACTTGAATTCATAGGGTTCTCGCACTAAGCCGGTTTCCTGGCTTGCTGTGGGCTGAACATCTGCCCAAGCTGTGAACCATGTCAAGATCGTATACGAAGAGGGAGATGGAGACTGAATTTCTATGTCGCACTCGCCAGCACTTATAAGGTGATATTTTGGATTTATTTCATTTTTGGGGGCCGGGCCGGCAGTGTGCCCGTTTACTGCAAATAGCCTAGAAGCCATGGGACCACGTGTCCAGACTGTTTACCGGGAAGTTGAGCGGTGATCATGACTCTGAACACTATAACTTAAATTTCATAAACTTTTTTTTATAACTCATTTTATAACACTATATGCAATGGCTGTAAGTGCGTGCTGCACTGGGGGAGCGTGCCAGAGAGATTTTAATCTTGTACCATTTTTACTGTTGCATCTCATTTTCATTTTACTCCTTACAAAATTTAATTATTGCTTGGTAGATCTGTTCCGGCTGGAACAGCTGTGTATAAATTTTAAATTGACTATGGGTTTCACATTTAAGGGCTGGGGACTTTCCTGGGGTTTTTTTTTGGGGACTTTTCTGCGTTTACAAAATGGGACTCAGTTTTTCTTTGTCACACGCTGGTGCAACTTCAGACAGGTTGAATGCCTGTCAACTTTTGTCAACTACATGTGGGCGCGCTCCCACAGATGCCAGAGCACAACCACCTTATTGTAATCTTTTCTTTTAATTATTTTATATAGTCATTTGAGGCTAATAGAAATAATTTACTAATGTTATGGAAATATTTTAGCTGATTTTTCCCCTTGCACAAGGGCTAAACTGATTGTTTTCTTAACTGGCAAACACATATGGGTTGACTTCCCACTTATAGCATTTGCTGTTTAATTTTTGACTATAAAACATGTATTCATCATTTTCTTTTTTGAGTAAATTATATATTGTCAAAATCTTCTGAAATAGTAATGCCTCAAGCAATTAATTTCTGTTTATTAAAGTACATAAAGATTTGATTCCTTTTGGAATTTTTTTTGTGAAGTCAAATAACTGTCTAGAGTTTTATAAACACTGTCTGAAAGTAGGTGACGTAGTTTGTCAGTTTCAATTAATGATGTGAAAGGAACTTAAGGTTCACACCCTCAACATGGGTCATTGAGCAATGGAATGCTAGATAAAGGGGTGGTCTGGTTATTTATGCCTCATGAATTATTATTATTCTTCCTGGGGTTTTGGCTTTATGTTATTCTACTGAACGGGTTGCCGACGGGCGTATATTTTATCACTGCTGGGTTATAAGATTGTAATTACTCTACCTGTTAGGTGGGTGCATTCCAGGGGCATGCGTGTTAAAATTAATGTAATTGTGAGTTGGTGTACCTTATGTTCTGTGTGTGTTGTTATGCGTCTAGCTAGCCACGAGATGGGAGAAAATTCTATAATTATATATGCATGTGTCCAATGATTTATATACACTTGTGATGTTTCATATTTATACACATTTGTTATGGTTAAGATTTATACACACTTATGATGTTTTATATTTATACACATTTGTTATGCCTAAGATTTATACACACTTGTTATGTTTTACCTTTATTTATACTTGTGATTGGGCATACATGTTATTCTGGTTTAATAATGTTAAAGCAGGGCATGAAATGAAATAAATTGTTATCGTTCTGTTACGGCTGAGTTTTATTGCAAGTCCCGTCATACTGGACCCAGCATAATTTTGCTTCCCTAGGCTTCGGCCTAGTCCTAATTAACTTGTGGCTTCTCTTTCAAAAAAAAAAAAAAAATTAAAATAAATTAAGTTGTTTTTATACTCAAAAAAAGACATAAAAGGAAAGAGGGGTTACAAATGGTAGATCAGAGCGTGGTTCATTCTAGGCTTGAACCCTTGGGTCCTGGTGTGTGACGGGGCTTGCAGACTCGGAAATATTAATGCAATTATTGTAACATAGTTGATATAGGCCCGTGTAGGCTAGTTATAAGTTCTTTAATTTGTGAGTCGGGTCGCACCACTGAGGCGGTTAATGGTGTTTAAAAATTTTTGATAGCTTGTACGGCCGGGGAGTCTCAAGCGTGGCCTGGAAGATGGAATGTTAATTAGGGTCAGTGTTTAGTGTGGTATATTGACGGGATGCGGTATGGCCCGATCGGAAATCGGTACCGGAACCGACTTGTGTCCGGTTGATGTCGAAGTATTTTTAATTCCCGAATTAGGACTTGTAGTTGATGGTTAGTTGGTTGTTGTGAATTATGTGTTGGTACGACGTGTGTGTCGAGTTGCTGTTTGCTGTTATGTGTGTCTAGTATTCTTGCTTGTCTCTTGTCTCCTTCCGTCGTGGAGTGCATGGTTCAGAATAGGCCAGGTTTCCGCAGCGCTAGAGAACCCGGGGGTCTACTCAAAGGAAGGACAGTACTTGAGTTTTTCCGATTTTTGTTAATATGTTTTTGTAGGTTATGTTTGTGTTAGGTGTTTAGTGGGGATTTGTTTTAGGATTGTTTGTTTGAATTGTGCAATTCTGGCGGGGATATGCTACGAGAAATTGCCCCACTCTCTTACAGGCGTTCTCCAGAAATTTCCGGTGGTGGATGGATTTGATGAGGACCAGCTGTTGGTTTTCTTGGATCTGGTCCTGCAGGTGGCTGATTTCCCAGGGGTGTCCGATGGGGAGGTCTTGTATCTTATATACCCGTATTGTCGGAGTACGTTGGCTAATCTGGTCACCAAGGCTCTGCGTCGGGGTGACAGTGTTGATGCTTTCCATGGGGAGGTGTTGAACTTCTTCCTACCCATTCGACGACGCGCCAAGCTTGAGTTGGAAAGATTCTATCGCCCACAGGCCTACGGAGAGGCGTTAGGAGACTTCGTGCGCGATATACGGAAAGCTGCCCGGGTGTTAAGATTGGGGTTGCCAGAGACAGAAGTGATCCAAGCGATTCTGGAAGGACTGACTCCCCAGGAGAGGTCTCGTTTGGCATTCGCGGACCGTCCACGTTGTTTTGCGGACCTTGAGCGACTGTGTGCACTTTCAGGAACGGTCAAGGAGGTTGACGAGTACCGGGGAAAAGAGGCTACCGAGGTCCAATACTCCAGTGGTGCATCACGAAGAGCCAAAAGGGACAAACATGGTGGTTGGAGGAGAACCCAAGAGACGCTTAGAAAGCCAGAATATTCCGGAAGTGATGGAGGCTACAAGGGGGTGGCAAGTGTGAAGACGGCAACAACAGCAGCACAGAAAACAAAGAAACAGGAAATTAACAGGGGAAAAAGAAATTATGTTAGGGAACAACCATCGGCAAGCAGGGAGCATGTAGTTAGGCGTTATTCTTATTTGCAGAAAAGTGAGAGAGTAAAGGTTCCAGAGGAATTACCAGTGCCTGAGAGAGTAGTAGATGAAGAAGAGGAAGCAGAAGTAGACGAGCGGAATTACTTCGTGGGAACAATACAAGAGGATAAGAACGCGTCAGTTAATACTGAATTACCGGACTCAAAGAGGACGTCATGGTTGAATCCAGAGGCCGCAGAATTTGTTCCGGTATTTACATCTCGGTTCGTGAGGGATCCAGAGCCTGTAATATCACCATCGCCAGTCGAAATTAATTTAGTCGTTGTACATGAACCTGGACAGCTGGATTCCAGGGGGGAAGATGTTGAGGACGTTGTGGTTGCTGAAGGTGGTCAAGGAGTGGAATCGACAGAAGAGTCAGAAGAGCGGTCTGCAGATGCTGCGCAGGTGAGTATAGTTGTAGGTGTTAGGGAGACTGTAGAGTCTGAAGTTGCAGATGGACACAGGGATGTCCGGGCTGCAAGTGTTTCTGAGGTTGTGGATGGACAAGGGGATGTCCATGCCGCAAGTGTAGTAGAAGTAGATGAGGTAGAAGTTGAGGAGAAATTTGGTGGCAGCGTTGTAGAGTTTGTGAGTGAGAGTGATGTAGTGTGTGAAGATGTGCAGACGCCTTCTGTAAATAGTGTTGAGGATTCCGAGGAACGGGAGGAAGTTTCAGGTGGACCAGGTGAGCAACTAGAGGAGGACGAGGATGTGCAGTGTTCAGATGGTGGTAGTGGCGATGATAACTGTGTTGATGAAAATGAGATCAGAGAAGAGGTTAGTCAAGACGTTAGTGAAGGAGCTGGCGATGCGTGTGATGAAGAGGATGGATCAGAGGAGCAACGGGAAGATGCTGAGGAGGTGCAGTGTCAGGAAGTTGATTTGGATTATGTGGACGAAGAAGGGGAAGTTGTAGAAAAGGAAGAAATTGTAGCAGAGGAGTTAGACGATGAGCATAATCCAAAGCGGAGTGAAAGTAGTGAGGTAAGTTGCCTTGATTCTGATCCCGAAGAAACCAGTCAGTACAGCTCAACACGAGATAATTTCTTAGAGAGTGGTGTCCGAAAGGAGCGAATACCTAAGGTGCGTCATAGAAAGGTAAGAAACAGAGGTTAACGGGTAGCGGGTAGATGTTCCCCACACTCCCAGTGGTGTTCATCTATTTCAGGGTTGCGCCCCTGCCCACGCGAGCCTTGGTTTCCTCCATTCATCCTTATTTCCGGAGGGAGCCAGGTCCTTACCCTTAGTCCTAACTATTGACCCGTTAATGATCCTTGCCCCATTTCATCTTCCCGATTTTCCTACCTCTGCCCTTAGTAAAAAAAAAAAAAAAAAAAAATCTATTGATAAGGAACTGAGAATATAAAGGTCCTCGAGATGGTCATGGTCTTTGAGATCGTCAGTTTCCCCTGTTTAAAGGTTAGATAGAGTGATGGTGTGCTGTTGCTGATTGTTAATAGTTGTTGAGGTTGATGTTGTTCATTATAGGGTCCGAGCCATGCCGCATTCTCCGGTTTTCCTGGTGTTATTTTTGGTTGAGAGAGAAAGTTGTGTAGTAGGTACTGTAGACCCCCTCTAGTTATGGTAGCGGGTAGATGTTTCCCACAGTCCCAGTGGGGTTCGTCTACTTCAGGGATGCGCCCCTGCCTGTGCGAGCCTTGGTTTTCTCCAATTGTCCTTACGTCCGGAGGGAGCCATGTCCTTACCTTCAGTCCCAGCCCATGACCGTTTAATCATCCTTGACCATCCACCCTCCGATTTTCCTAACCTTACCCAGAAGAAGAAAAAAAAAAAAAAACTAGAAAAAAACTAGAAAAGGTAAAAAAAAAAGGAGTTAGAGAGTGGAGGGTCGGCGGTGTCCGGCGCGGGGTCGATCTTGCTCCTCGTACCGAACATCGTCGACCGCATGCTCTTGGAGCACACATGTAAAACTCATATATATTGGAAAGGTGCCATAGTCACAGTTGACATGGCTTTCCGTTAGGTCCCAGTGGGGACCACCGCATCATGGGGACTGTCATCGCCCCCTTTCCCCTAGGCCCGTGAAGTATGGTAGTGTGTAAAATGGGGAATAGTATTAGGGAATTATCCCGTAATTACATGGGGCAGATGGCCCTGTTTAGGTGGCTATCGTGTTCTGGCTTGGGTGGACAAGCCTCAGGAGGTCGGAACTCAGGGAGCTCCCGAACTTTTCTTTTGTCTTTCTTCTCTGTCCCTCTTTGCTGTAGGCTGGCCCTGATCAGGTCAGTGTGCAGCAACCGCACACTTACACTATACACGTCTTCTTTCGTCTCTTTCGTTTTCCCTTCTGAGCCTCTGTTCTCCTGGGAGCAAGTGCCACCGGGCCAACTTACCCACGATGTCCACCGGAGTTTTTCAGATGGGAGTACACTGCAGGGTACTTTCCCGAGTTTTTTTGGGGGCAACCGGGTTGCCCTTTTGGGGTGGGGGTGTGCCGGTTTGATGCCGGCGGTTACAAAATTCTAGAAAGTTTTCGTAATTGTAACATAACGTGAGCCGAGGCAGCGGGGGCGAACTTTGGTCCGCGGTATGAGGGGAGCGGCACTGTGTGCGGTTGCGCGCGCAACTCGGCTATGTGCTGTGACTATTGTGTGCTGCCGGTGTGCAGTCCACGCTTGGCCTCGCTCAGAGAATTGTCCCGTCTCCGCTCTCCGTATTGTTAGACGAAGTTTGCTGTTCCTACATGCTTGGCTAGACGTAAATTGACTCCCGGTAAGTTTGTCTTGTATTTATTTGTCTTATAAATAATGATACATGTATGGATAATTAATAACTATATGCAAATGCATAAAATACGTAATGCTGTGTGTGTGCGACCCGACAAAGTTATGTAAGAGAAACTCATTCTTTGCTGTTGTACGTAACGCCCTGTATATAGTCCATGCTTTATTATTTTCTGTGATAGTGCGAGTAGTTTTTCAAGAGTCATTGTCATGGTAAAAGTGCTCTACATTAAAAATTAATGACTAAAAACTTGGTGCGCAGTCGGGTCGTGAATGGTGTCTGTGCATGTTGTAAACGGCCGCAGAGTTTGTTAATTAACTTCACAAATAGAGAATGAAGTGTGAGAGCTTCTATGTATGAAACTTAATTGAAGGTAAAACATTCTCAATGCTGTGAGTGACTTGCTGTTAAATTTTTTTTTGGTCAAATAATGATTACTGGTCTCCACGTGGCCGGTTTAACCTGCAAATTTTTGTCGAAGCATGTTGACTGAGTACAGTTCACTTTATATTAAGCCACAATTTAATAAGTTCTGTTCACGATGCAAATTTACTTATTCCATGGCTGATTTTTAGACTCTTTAAGCGGGTTGTAAAAACTTTTATTAATGAATATTGTGCTTTTCTTGAGAGTTAGCTGGCGGCCCGTTAAGAGGTTAATTACCTTAACTCGGGTGTACATTTTTATAGACTGTTCTCTAATTTACTTGAATTCATAGGGTTCTCGCACTAAGCCGGTTTCCTGGCTTGCTGTGGGCTGAACATCTGCCCAAGCTGTGAACCATGTCAAGATCGTATACGAAGAGGGAGATGGAGACTGAATTTCTATGTCGCACTCGCCAGCACTTATAAGGTGATATTTTGCATTTATTTCATTTTTGGGGGCCGGGCCGGCAGTGTGCCCATTTACTGCAAATAGCCTAGAAGCCATGGGACCACGTGTCCAGACTGTTTACCGGGAAGTTGAGCGGTGATCATGACTCTGAACACTATAACTTAAATTTCATAAACTTTTTTTATAACTCATTTTATAACACTATATGCAATGGCTGTAAGTGCGTGCTGCACTGGGGGAGCGTGCCAGAGAGATTTTAATCTTGTACCATTTTTACTGTTGCATCTCATTTTCATTTTACTCCTTACAAAATTTAATTATTGCTTGGTAGATCTGTTCCGGCTGGAACAGCTGTGTATAAATTTTAAATTGACTATGGGTTTCACATTTAAGGGCTGGGGACTTTCCTGGGGGTTTTTTTTGGGGACTTTTCTGGGTTTACAAAATGGGACTCAGTTTTTCTTTGACACACGCTGGTGCAACTTCAGACAGGTTGAATGCCTGTCAACTTTTGTCAACTACATGTGGGCGCGCTCCCACAGATGCCAGAGCACAACCACCTTATTGTAATCTTTTCTTTTAATTATTTTATATAGTCATTTGAGGCTAATAGAAATAATTTACTAATGTTATGGAAATATTTTAGCTGATTTTTCCCCTTGCACAAGGGCTAAACTGATTGTTTTCTTAACTGGCAAACACATATGGGTTGACTTCCCACTTATAGCATTTGCTGTTTAATTTTTGACTATAAAACATGTATTCATCATTTTCTTTTTTGAGTAAATTATATATTGTCAAAATCTTCTGAAATAGTAATGCCTCAAGCAATTAATTTCTGTTTATTAAAGTACATAAAGATTTGATTCCTTTTGGAATTTTTTTTGTGAAGTCAAATAACTGTCTAGAGTTTTATAAACACTGTCTGAAAGTAGGTGACGTAGTTTGTCAGTTTCAATTAATGATGTGAAAGGAACTTAAGGTTCACACCCTCAACATGGGTCATTGAGCAATGGAATGCTAGATAAAGGGGTGGTCTGGTTATTTATGCCTCATGAATTATTATTATTCTTCCTGGGGTTTTGGCTTTATGTTATTCTACTGAACGGGTTGCCGACGGGCGTATATTTTATCACTGCTGGGTTATAAGATTGTAATTACTCTACCTGTTAGGTGGGTGCATTCCAGGGGCATGCGTGTTAAAATTAATGTAATTGTGAGTTGGTGTACCTTATGTTCTGTGTGTGTTGTTATGCGTCTAGCTAGCCACGAGATGGGAGAAAATTCTATAATTATATATGCATGTGTCCAATGATTTATATACACTTGTGATGTTTCATATTTATACACATTTGTTATGGTTAAGATTTATACACACTTATGATGTTTTATATTTATACACATTTGTTATGCCTAAGATTTATACACACTTGTTATGTTTTACCTTTATTTATACTTGTGATTGGGCATACATGTTATTCTGGTTTAATAATGTTAAAGCAGGGCATGAAATGAAATAAATTGTTATCGTTCTGTTACGGCTGAGTTTTATTGCAAGTCCCGTCATACTGGACCCAGCATAATTTTGCTTCCCTAGGCTTCGGCCTAGTCCTAATTAACTTGTGGCTTCTCTTTCAAAAAAAAAAAAAAATTAAAATAAATTAAGTTGTTTTTATACTCAAAAAAAGACATAAAAGGAAAGAGGGGTTACAAATGGTAGATCAGAGCGTGGTTCATTCTAGGCTTGAACCCTTGGGTCCTGGTGTGTGACGGGGCTTGCAGACTCGGAAATATTAATGCAATTATTGTAACATAGTTGATATAGGCCCGTGTAGGCTAGTTATAAGTTCTTTAATTTGTGAGTCGGGTCGCACCACTGAGGCGGTTAATGGTGTTTAAAAATTTTTGATAGCTTGTACGGCCGGGGAGTCTCAAGCGTGGCCTGGAAGATGGAATGTTAATTAGGGTCGGTGTTTAGTGTGGTATATTGACGGGATGCGGTATGGCCCGATCGGAAATCGGTACCGGAACCGACTTGTGTCCGGTTGATGTCGAAGTATTTTTAATTCCCGAATTAGGACTTGTAGTTGATGGTTAGTTGGTTGTTGTGAATTATGTGTTGGTACGACGTGTGTGTCGAGTTGCTGTTTGCTGTTATGTGTGTCTAGTATTCTTGCTTGTCTCTTGTCTCCTTCCGTCGTGGAGTGCATGGTTCAGAATAGGCCAGGTTTCCGCAGCGCTAGAGAACCCGGGGGTCTACTCAAAGGAAGGACAGTACTTGAGTTTTTCCGATTTTTGTTAATATGTTTTTGTAGGTTATGTTTGTGTTAGGTGTTTAGTGGGGATTTGTTTTAGGATTGTTTGTTTGAATTGTGCAATTCTGGCGGGGATATGCTACGAGAAATTGCCCCACCCTCTTACAGGCGTTCTCCAGAAATTTCCGGTGGTGGATGGATTTGATGAGGACCAGCTGTTGGTTTTCTTGGATCTGGTCCTGCAGGTGGCTGATTTCCCAGGGGTGTCCGATGGGGAGGTCTTGTATCTTATATACCCGTATTGTCGGAGTACGTTGGCTAATCTGGTCACCAAGGCTCTGCGTCGGGGTGACAGTGTTGATGCTTTCCATGGGGAGGTGTTGAACTTCTTCCTACCCATTCGACGACGCGCCAAGCTTGAGTTGGAAAGATTCTATCGCCCACAGGCCTACGGAGAGGCGTTAGGAGACTTCGTGCGCGATATACGGAAAGCTGCCCGGGTGTTAAGATTGGGGTTGCCAGAGACAGAAGTGATCCAAGCGATTCTGGAAGGACTGACTCCCCAGGAGAGGTCTCGTTTGGCATTCGCGGACCGTCCACGTTGTTTTGCGGACCTTGAGCGACTGTGTGCACTTTCAGGAACGGTCAAGGAGGTTGACGAGTACCGGGGAAAAGAGGCTACCGAGGTCCAATACTCCAGTGGTGCATCACGAAGAGCCAAAAGGGACAAACATGGTGGTTGGAGGAGAACCCAAGAGACGCTTAGAAAGCCAGAATATTCCGGAAGTGATGGAGGCTACAAGGGGGTGGCAAGTGTGAAGACGGCAACAACAGCTGCAGCACAGAAAACAAAGAAACAGGAAATTAACAGGGGAAAAAGAAATTATGTTAGGGAACAACCATCGGCAAGCAGGGAGCATGTAGTTAGGCGTTATTCTTATTTGCAGAAAAGTGAGAGAGTAAAGGTTCCAGAGGAATTACCAGTGCCTGAGAGAGTAGTAGATGAAGAAGAGGAAGCAGAAGTAGACGAGCGGAATTACTTCGTGGGAACAATACAAGAGGATAAGAACGCGTCAGTTAATACTGAATTACCGGACTCAAAGAGGACGTCATGGTTGAATCCAGAGGCCGCAGAATTTGTTCCGGTATTTACATCTCGGTTCGTGAGGGATCCAGAGCCTGTAATATCACCATCGCCAGTCGAAATTAATTTAGTCGTTGTACATGAACCTGGACAGCTGGATTCCAGGGGGGAAGATGTTGAGGACGTTGTGGTTGCTGAAGGTGGTCAAGGAGTGGAATCGACAGAAGAGTCAGAAGAGCGGTCTGCAGATGCTGCGCAGGTGAGTATAGTTGTAGGTGTTAGGGAGACTGTAGAGTCTGAAGTTGCAGATGGACACAGGGATGTCCGGGCTGCAAGTGTTTCTGAGGTTGTGGATGGACAAGGGGATGTCCATGCCGCAAGTGTAGTAGAAGTAGATGAGGTAGAAGTTGAGGAGAAATTTGGTGGCAGCGTTGTAGAGTTTGTGAGTGAGAGTGATGTAGTGTGTGAAGATGTGCAGACGCCTTCTGTAAATAGTGTTGAGGATTCCGAGGAACGGGAGGAAGTTTCAGGTGGACCAGGTGAGCAACTAGAGGAGGACGAGGATGTGCAGTGTTCAGATGGTGGTAGTGGCGATGATAAATGTGTTGATGAAAATGAGATCAGAGAAGAGGTTAGTCAAGACGTTAGTGAAGGAGCTGGCGATGCGTGTGATGAAGAGGATGGATCAGAGGAGCAACGGGAAGATGCTGAGGAGGTGCAGTGTCAGGAAGTTGATTTGGATTATGTGGACGAAGAAGGGGAAGTTGTAGAAAAGGAAGAAATTGTAGCAGAGGAGTTAGACGATGAGCATAATCCAAAGCGGAGTGAAAGTAGTGAGGTAAGTTGCCTTGATTCTGATCCCGAAGAAACCAGTCAGTACAGCTCAACACGAGATAATTTCTTAGAGAGTGGTGTCCGAAAGGAGCGAATACCTAAGGTGCGTCATAGAAAGGTAAGAAACAGAGGTTAACGGGTAGCGGGTAGATGTTCCCCACACTCCCAGTGGTGTTCATCTATTTCAGGGTTGCGCCCCTGCCCACGCGAGCCTTGGTTTCCTCCATTCATCCTTATTTCCGGAGGGAGCCAGGTCCTTACCCTTAGTCCTAACTATTGACCCGTTAATGATCCTTGCCCCATTTCATCTTCCCGATTTTCCTACCTCTGCCCTTAGTAAAAAAAAAAAAAAAAAAAAATCTATTGATAAGGAACTGAGAATATAAAGGTCCTCGAGATGGTCATGGTCTTTGAGATCGTCAGTTTCCCCTGTTTAAAGGTTAGATAGAGTGATGGTGTGCTGTTGCTGATTGTTAATAGTTGTTGAGGTTGATGTTGTTCATTATAGGGTCCGAGCCATGCCGCATTCTCCGGTTTTCCTGGTGTTATTTTTGGTTGAGAGAGAAAGTTGTGTAGTAGGTACTGTAGACCCCCTCTAGTTATGGTAGCGGGTAGATGTTTCCCACAGTCCCAGTGGGGTTCGTCTACTTCAGGGATGCGCCCCTGCCTGTGCGAGCCTTGGTTTTCTCCAATTGTCCTTACGTCCGGAGGGAGCCATGTCCTTACCTTCAGTCCCAGCCCATGACCGTTTAATCATCCTTGACCATCCACCCTCCGATTTTCCTAACCTTACCCAGAAGAAGAAAAAAAAAAAAAAACTAGAAAAAAAACTAGAAAAGGTAAAAAAAAAAGGAGTTAGAGAGTGGAGGGTCGGCGGTGTCCGGCGCGGGGTCGATCTTGCTCCTCGTACCGAACATCGTCGACCGCATGCTCTTGGAGCACACATGTAAAACTCATATATATTGGAAAGGTGCCATAGTCACAGTTGACATGGCTTTCCGTTAGGTCCCAGTGGGGACCACCGCATCATGGGGACTGTCATCGCCCCCTTTCCCCTAGGCCCGTGAAGTATGGTAGTGTGTAAAATGGGGAATAGTATTAGGGAATTATCCCGTAATTACATGGGGCAGATGGCCCTGTTTAGGTGGCTATCGTGTTCTGGCTTGGGTGGACAAGCCTCAGGAGGTCGGAACTCAGGGAGCTCCCGAACTTTTCTTTTGTCTTTCTTCTCTGTCCCTCTTTGCTGTAGGCTGGCCCTGATCAGGTCAGTGTGCAGCAACCGCACACTTACACTATACACGTCTTCTTTCGTCTCTTTCGTTTTCCCTTCTGAGCCTCTGTTCTCCTGGGAGCAAGTGCCACCGGGCCAACTTACCCACGATGTCCACCGGAGTTTTTCAGATGGGAGTACACTGCAGGGTACTTTCCCGAGTTTTTTTGGGGGCAACCGGGTTGCCCTTTTGGGGTGGGGGTGTGCCGGTTTGATGCCGGCGGTTACAAAATTCTAGAAAGTTTTCGTAATTGTAACATAACGTGAGCCGAGGCAGCGGGGGCGAACTTTGGTCCGCGGTATGAGGGGAGCGGCACTGTGTGCGGTTGCGCGCGCAACTCGGCTATGTGCTGTGACTATTGTGTGCTGCCGGTGTGCAGTCCACGCTTGGCCTCGCTCAGAGAATTGTCCCGTCTCCGCTCTCCGTATTGTTAGACGAAGTTTGCTGTTCCTACATGCTTGGCTAGACGTAAATTGACTCCCGGTAAGTTTGTCTTGTATTTATTTGTCTTATAAATAATGATACATGTATGGATAATTAATAACTATATGCAAATGCATAAAATACGTAATGCTGTGTGTGTGCGACCCGACAAAGTTATGTAAGAGAAACTCATTCTTTGCTGTTGTACGTAACGCCCTGTATATAGTCCATGCTTTATTATTTTCTGTGATAGTGCGAGTAGTTTTTCAAGAGTCATTGTCATGGTAAAAGTGCTCTACATTAAAAATTAATGACTAAAAACTTGGTGCGCAGTCGGGTCGTGAATGGTGTCTGTGCATGTTGTAAACGGCCGCAGAGTTTGTTAATTAACTTCACAAATAGAGAATGAAGTGTGAGAGCTTCTATGTATGAAACTTAATTGAAGGTAAAACATTCTCAATGCTGTGAGTGACTTGCTGTTAAATTTTTTTTTGGTCAAATAATGATTACTGGTCTCCACGTGGCCGGTTTAACCTGCAAATTTTTGTCGAAGCATGTTGACTGAGTACAGTTCACTTTATATTAAGCCACAATTTAATAAGTTCTGTTCACGATGCAAATTTACTTATTCCATGGCTGATTTTTAGACTCTTTAAGCGGGTTGTAAAAACTTTTATTAATGAATATTGTGCTTTTCTTGAGAGTTAGCTGGCGGCCCGTTAAGAGGTTAATTACCTTAACTCGGGTGTACATTTTTATAGACTGTTCTCTAATTTACTTGAATTCATAGGGTTCTCGCACTAAGCCGGTTTCCTGGCTTGCTGTGGGCTGAACATCTGCCCAAGCTGTGAACCATGTCAAGATCGTATACGAAGAGGGAGATGGAGACTGAATTTCTATGTCGCACTCGCCAGCACTTATAGGTGATATTTTGCATTTATTTCATTTTTGGGGGCCGGGCCGGCAGTGTGCCATTTACTGCAAATAGCCTAGAAGCCATGGACCACGTGTCCAGACTGTTTACCGGGAAGTTGAGCGGTGATCATGACTCTGAACACTATAACTTAAATTTCATAAACTTTTTTTATAACTCATTTTATAACACTATATGCAATGGCTGTAAGTGCGTGCTGCACTGGGGGAGCGTGCCAGAGAGATTTTAATCTTGTACCATTTTTACTGTTGCATCTCATTTTCATTTTACTCCTTACAAAATTTAATTATTGCTTGGTAGATCTGTTCCGGCTGGAACAGCTGTGTATAAATTTTAAATTGACTATGGGTTTCACATTTAAGGGCTGGGGACTTTCCTGGGGGTTTTTTTTGGGGACTTTTCTGGGTTTACAAAATGGGACTCAGTTTTTCTTTGACACACGCTGGTGCAACTTCAGACAGGTTGAATGCCTGTCAACTTTTGTCAACTACATGTGGGCGCGCTCCCACAGATGCCAGAGCACAACCACCTTATTGTAATCTTTTCTTTTAATTATTTTATATAGTCATTTGAGGCTAATAGAAATAATTTACTAATGTTATGGAAATATTTTAGCTGATTTTTCCCTTGCACAAGGCTAACTGATTGTTTTCTTAACTGGCAAACACATATGGGTTGACTTCCCACTTATAGCATTTGCTGTTTAATTTTTGACTATAAACATGTATTCATCATTTTCTTTTTTGAGTAAATTATATATTGTCAAAATCTTCTGAAATAGTAATGCCTCAAGCAATTAATTTCTGTTTATTAAAGTACATAAAGATTTGATTCCTTTTGGAATTTTTTTGTGAAGTCAAATAACTGTCTAGAGTTTTATAAACACTGTCTGAAAGTAGGTGACGTAGTTTGTCAGTTTCAATTAATGATGTGAAAGGAACTTAAGGTTCACACCCTCAACATGGGTCATTGAGCAATGGAATGCTAGATAAAGGGTGGTCTGGTTATTTATGCCTCATGAATTATTATTATTCTTCCTGGGTTTTGGCTTTATGTTATTCTACTGAACGGGTTGCCGACGGGCGTATATTTTATCACTGCTGGGTTATAAGATTGTAATTACTCTACCTGTTAGGTGGGTGCATTCCAGGGGCATGCGTGTTAAAATTAATGTAATTGTGAGTTGGTGTACCTTATGTTCTGTGTGTGTTGTTATGCGTCTAGCTAGCCACGAGATGGAGAAAATTCTATAATTATATATGCATGTGTCCAATGATTTATATACACTTGTGATGTTTCATATTTATACACATTTGTTATGGTTAAGATTTATACACACTTATGATGCACTTATGATGTTTTATATTTATACACATTTGTTATGCCTAAGATTTATACACACTTGTTATGTTTTACCTTTATTTATACTTGTGATTGGGCATACATGTTATTCTGGTTTAATAATGTTAAAGCAGGGCATGAAATGAAATAAATTGTTATCGTTCTGTTACGGCTGAGTTTTATTGCAAGTCCCGTCATACTGGACCCAGCATAATTTTGCTTCCCTAGGCTTCGGCCTAGTCCTAATTAACTTGTGGCTTCTCTTTCAAAAAAAAAAAATATTAAAATAAATTAAGTTGTTTTTATATTCAAAAAAAGACATAAAAGGAAAGAGGGGTTACAACATATTGTTTAAGTTTACCCTTACAGGAAATTTCATAATGGTATTATATAAAATTTAAGCTAACAGTTTTGAAAAGGTTCATGTTTTGAAGTTTATGCATCCTTTTAAGTAGAAAGAAATTAGAGCAGTGTAGAGATTACTTTACCTACAGCTTTACAATTTTCATTTAACGTGTTGATTAAAGAGATGCCAGATAGAGTTTATATGTTTTATGATCTTTCTTCCTGCTTAATAACAGTGGGAATATTTGATTTACACAAATTCATTAAAGAATGATTGTGAATCAGTAACATAACTTATTTATTTCATCAGTTATAAACAGAAGCAGTGCAGAAGAGTGCTTGGAAAAGGAAAGAAGAAAGGTTTTGGAGTGAATGTTGTAGTGTTAGGGGTATGTAACTAACATTTTTACCTTTCAGTTTTCGAGTCGCCTTTTAATTGGCCAAGGAAATACTAGAGTAGAGCAGCAGTTCTGTGTTAATGCAGTAGTGATGCGTTTTATGCAACTGTAGAGTGTATATTTTATGATCTTTCTTCTACTTTGATTACAGCATGAACATGTGATACATGGTGTCATTAAAGTAGGAGGGGGATCAGTATATATTTCATCAGTTACAACAATCAACAATGAAAAAGAGTTATGTATAGAGGGTAATTCATTTGACAATGATGAATGGAAAATAAGAAATCACCTGAAGATATATGAGCTACTGAAGCATGAGGAAATTGTAATACTCATAAATGATTAATGAATACAATGACTAGGTCATCTGGAACGGATGGATAAGAAGACTATGTAATGAGAGGGCTGAATGGAGAGTAATTGTTGAAGAGCATTAAACCCAAACTGGGTTGTAATGACAGAAGCAGAAGAAGAAGAAGAAGAAGAAGAAGATTTTGTACTGCAGGTATGTCTTTTCATTATATTTTTTCCTGTAACCGATATAAAATGTTGAAACATCAGGACACTATGATTATGTTTTGTTTAAGTTTAGCGTTACTGAAAATTGCAACAATGTTATTGTACAAAATCTATATTAATCATTTTGAAGTTTACAAATCCTTTTAAGAATTCTACCATCTTTTCAGGTAGAAAGAAGATAGGGCAATGCTGAAATGACTTTATCTTGATATTTAGAGTTCTCATCAAATATTTTTATCACAGACCCTCCAAATGAATTTTTCATGTTTTATGGTGTGAACTCCTCTTTAATCACAGTTCGAATATTTAATTTACACACTGTCATTAAAGAGGGGCGAGGACCATGGCATATTTCATCAGATAATCAGCAGTAGGGAAGTATAGTTTTTGGAAAAGGAAAGAAGACAGTATTTTTGGTATTGTTTAACAAATTCTGAATAGAAATTATAGTTTTATTAGTTAGGCATTTATTTTCATGTAAAAATTTGTTGTAGTGATTTTATTAATATTATATTATAATAACTATTTTGTATATATTTTTCTTTATGAAAATATTTATTGAGTGGTTATTACTTACGCATAGTTTGTAAGAAATATTTTGTTTCTTAAGTCTTCAGATTGAGGTAAATTGATACAATATTTAAATTTGATTGTATTGTATTATGTTTATCAGCAATGTCATTATAATTTGGAAATTAGAGGCTTAAGTACTTTAGCCTACAGAACCACCAACCATACCATAAAATAATAATAGTTGTTTTTCTGTAATATTCTTATGCATTATTCACACATTCACTGCAGCAGCATGTGAATCATATTTTAATCATAACATTTTGAAAGCTGATAAATGAACGAGACATGCATGGCATTTACAAACCAATATGTTAACTGGAGCAGCCATTCTGATCTGTGATAATTTTTTTCCCTGTTCAACACGTCCCTTTAGTGACAGCAAGGGAGATTTTTCGGTGACCGTTAAGACATTCTTATAATTGAAATTTATAATTTTAAAGCTAATATTGTACAACACAATGGGGGAAAATTCTAAAATGGAAAGAACGACAAAATGTGAATAAAACTTTTAAAATTCATATCATGTTTAGTTATTAATTTAATTTCACACAGAACAACGAATAATTTTACTGTGAACCACCAGTGTGAGAATTATAATGTTCAGATAATTAGGAATAGTAGAAATAGTAACAATACAGTAATGTGTTATTGTATTAAATGTTTTACTGTAAAAGAAATTGTCACAAAAGGTTACACACCGTGTTATGGTAAAGTACCTTTTAACACATGTCTTAAGTACTGTCCTTAAAGTAACATTATTTATTGAGCAATGAATGTGTACTGTTATAATTTAAAAAGTATAACGTTTCCTGATTATATGACGTTTGTTTTAATGTTTACGTTATTTAAATGATCAGGAAATGTATGTAAATTATTTGTTGAATATGTAGCTACATTTACAATAAAAGTGTCTGATTTCATTTATGCATTGTGCTGATGTAATTTAAGCATTAAATTATGCGGCGTGTGTTGCGGCGACAGTGCCATCTGTATAGCGGGTTCAAGGGTTGCGTGAGCGGCCAGCGCCACTGCTTGTCTATATCGCTTAACCTTCACTGTGACGTGGCGATAATTGTGTGTGTATGCGTAATAAAGTCTGCCGTTCCGATCAGCTGATTTGTTCAATTCTCTGTTCTCGTGGGTCGGCAGGCATCGACATTCGGTCTCATTTCTAGTTCTGCACTCGAGGGAAACACTGGTCTGGCGGCGTCACCTATTGTTTTAACATCTTTGAAATGAGTTGCTGAATTACTAAAGAGCTTCAGGTGAGGAAAAATGCGGAATTAATTTTAATTAATTCAGGGACTATGCGGGTTTTATATTATATGTATGTATTTTTGTGTGTGTGATCTTTTTGTATGTTGCGTCATGGATATTTGAGATCATGTTGCCGACTGGCCTTTTCCTGTATAAAAAATTAATCGATGATGTTGTTGCAATCAAATTCAAATGTAGAAATAATAATTAAATAAGAAAGGAAGGTAACAGTAAACGTAAATTGAATCCTAGAAAAGATTGTTTTGAAAATTTTGTGGAGTAGGTAATATTTCTATTCACATTTAGTTCACGGAATAGAATGGTGACAGCGTGTGTCTGTGATCGGTGTTACTGGGGTGAGAAAGATTTGTGTGAGGGTATTTTCCTGACGGCTGTCTACAGATAAAATTTTTTCGGGGTTCCCGGATAGCCGGGAGGTGAAAGGTGGACGAGGATGCAGACAGACCATCAGTCTTCATCGGCCGAACATCTAAGCAACACCCCAACGCCGTCAGACCTCTAGAGATCCCCATACTGCCAGCCTGAAC
The DNA here is from genome assembly GCA_034769895.1 of Magicicada septendecula. Classification (NCBI taxonomy): domain Eukaryota; kingdom Metazoa; phylum Arthropoda; class Insecta; order Hemiptera; family Cicadidae; genus Magicicada; species Magicicada septendecula. The sequence goes on along the minus strand of CM068376.1, from coordinate 248,832,244 downwards.
CACTGCCCGGAGGAGGAAATGAATTCCTGGAATTTCAGACTCACCAGTTGCGTCACCATGTTTAATATCATCGTGCATCCTGAGTAAAGTAATCTTCTATACACAGGTGGGACTATTCCTTATATTTTAATACACGAACACAGCAACTTATGGGATTTAAAGCATGAACTCAAAGACATCTTCATAAACAGTAACTTCACATATTCTATGACCAACTGTCTGTTGTAACATGTCCTGTGGACATATAGTGAATTGTGTAATAAACTGAGTTAAAGAATCTGCCTGTTTAAATATGTCCATTACTATGCTGTATTTTATAGGACCGCCACTTGGCTTCTAGCTGTGAGTAATTAGCAAGGAAAATTTAAATCTGTTACTTGGTTAGTTTTATTAACTTTCTTATGAAGATCAAAACTCATGAACAAGTTTATATTGAATGCATTGACAAATAACTATAGGAGTAGTTCTTTCTGAATGTTCTTGTGTGAACAGGTTCTTTATCATGGGCTATTACAGCATTGTACCAGTATAAGTATCAAGTATTAGTACTCAATTTTTATGGGCAACTGGTGTGTATAAGAATATGGCGATAGTGTCAAGATGTATCTGTATGTATTTATATTACTCCTGTAATGCATAATTTGTTAAAAAAAAATGTATTAGTTGGCAAATATTAAACATTACCTGTCTCTTGGCAGTGATCATTATCCGAGTGTAAATTTCATTCATAATGTATCTAAACTCTAATGTAATAATTGTTATTGAGACTGTGATCTGTAAATGTCATTTGAGTAAATGTAAATGCCATTTGAGTAGTAATGTCACTTTATATCGAAACAATGCACAAAAAGGTGATTGAAAAATTTGTTGTTATTAATTATGTAATGGTTCAAAATTTAATTCTTGTTACTAATGGAATGGTGATTATTATGAATATTGAGAATTTAAACGTGCATGTTGTATTAAAATGGTATCATTATAAAAGGAAAGAACACTAATAAAAGCTGTTATCGTTATGCAAGTGTTTTTTTGCAAGTCCTGTCACACTGGGCTCAGCGCATCTTTTTCCATCTAGGCCACGCGTCTAGTTTTAAGAATTAAGTAACGACCCCTGAAAAAAAAAACAAAAAATTTTATAATAAAATTCAGGAGGAGTTTCACCATACCCCACTGCAGGTATACCTTTTAATAGTTTTTTTTGTAACCTATATAAAATTTTGAAGTTTAACCTTACAGGAAATTTCATAATGGTATTATATAAAATTTAAGCTAACAGTTTTGAAAAGGTTCATGTTTTGAAGTTTATGCATCCTTTTAAGTAGAAAGAAAGTAGAGCAGTGTAGAGATTACTTTACCTACAGCTTTACAATTTTCATTTAACGTGTTGATTAAAGAGATGCCAGATAGAGTTTATATGTTTTATGATCTTTCTTCCTGCTTAATAACAGTGGGAATATTTGATTTACACAAATTCATTAAAGAATGATTGTGAATCAGTAACATAACTTATTTATTTCATCAGTTATAAACAGAAGCAGTGCAGAAGAGTGCTTGGAAAAGGAAAGAAGAAAGGTTTTGGAGTGAATGTTGTAGTGTTAGGGGTATGTATCTAACATTTTTACCTTTCAGTTTTCGAGTCATGTTTTAATTGGCCAAGGAAATACTAGAGTAGAGCAGCAGTTGTGTGTTAATGCAGTAGTGATGCGTTTTATGCAACTGTAGAGTGTATATTTTATGCTCTTTCTTCTACTTTGATTACAGCATGAACATGTGATACATGGTGTCATTAAAGTAGGAGGGGGATCAGTATATATTTCATGAGTTACAACAATCAACAATGAAAAAGAGTTATGTATAGAGGGGTTTGACAATGATGAATGGAAAATAAGAAATCACCTGAAGATATATGAGCTACTGAAGCATGAGGAAATTGTAATACTCATAAATGATTAATGAATACAATGACTAGGTCATCTGGAACGGATGGATAAGAAGACTATGTAATGAGAGGGCTGAATGGAGAGTAATTGTTGAAGAGCATTAAACCCAAACTGGGTTGTAATGACAGAAGCAGAAGAAGAAGAAGAAGAAGAAGAAGATTTTGTACTGCAGGTATGTCTTTTCATTATATTTTTTCCTGTAACCGATATAAAATGTTGAAACATCATGACACTATGATTATGTTTTGTTTTAAGTTTAGCGTTACTGAAAACTGCAACAATGTTATTGTACAAAATCTATATTAATCATTTTGAAGTTTACAAATCCTTTTAAGAATTCTACCATCTTTTCAGGTAGAAAGAAGATAGGGCAATGCTGAAATGACTTTATCTTGATATTTAGAGTTCTCATCAAATATTTTTATCACAGACCCTCCAAATGAATTTTTCATGTTTTATGGTGTGAACTCCTCTTTAATCACAGTTCGAATATTTAATTTACACACTGTCGTTAAAGAGGGGCGAGGACCATGGCATATTTCATCAGATAATCAGCAGTAGGGAAGTATAGTTTTTGGAAAAGGAAAGAAGACAGTTTTTTTGGTATTGTTTAACAAATTCTGAATAGAAATTATAGTTTTATTGGTTTGGCTTTTATTTTCATGTAAAAATTTGTTGTAGTGATTTTATTAATATATTATAATAACTATTTTGTATATATTTTTCTTTATGAAATTATTTATTTAGTGATTATTACTTACGCATAGTTTGTAAGAAATATTTTGTTTCTTAAGTCTTCAGATTGAGGTAAATTGATACAATATTTAAATTTGATTGTATTGTATTATGTTTATCAACAATGTCATTATAATTTGGAAATTAGAGGCTTAAGTACTTTAGCCTATAGAACCACCAACCATACCATAAAATAATAATAGATGTTTTTCTGTAATATTCTTATGCATTATTCACACATTCACTGCAGCAGCATGTGAATCATATTTTAATTATAACATTTTGAAAGCTGATAAATGAACGAGACATGCATGGCATTTACAAACCAATATGTTAACTGGAGCAGCCATTCTGATCTGTGATAATTTTTTTCTCTGTGCAACACGTCCATTTAGTGACAGCAAGGGAGATTTTTCGGTGACCGTTAAGACATTCTTATAATTGAAATTTATAATTTTAAAGCTAATATTGTACAACACAATGGGGGAAAATTCTAAAATGGAAAGAACGACAAAATGTGAATAAAACTTTTAAAATTCATATCATGTTAATTATTAATTTAATTTCACACAGAACAACGAATAATTTTTCTGTGAACCACCAGTGTGAGAATTATAATGTTCAGATAATTAGGAATAGTAGAAATAGTAACAATACAGTAATGTGTTATTGTATTAAATGTTTTACTGTAAAAGAAATTGTCACAAAAGGTTACACACCTTGTTATGGTAAAGTACCTTTTAACACATGTCTTAAGTACTGTCCTTAAAGTAACATTATTTATTGAGCAATGAATGTGTACTGTTATAATTTAAAAAGTATAACGTTTCCTGATTATATGACGTTTGTTTTAATGTTTATGTTATTTAAATGATCAGGAAATGTATGTAAATTATTTGTTGAATATGTAGCTACATTTACAATAAAAGTGTCTGATTTCATTTATGCATTGTGCTGATGTAATTTAAGCATTAAATTATGCGGCGTGTGTTGCGGCGACAGTGCCATCTGTATAGCGGGTTCAAGGGTTGCGTGAGCGGCCAGCGCCACTGCTTGTCTATATCGCTTAACCTTCACTGTGACGTGGCGATAATTGTGTGTGTATGCGTAATAAAGTCTGCCGTTCCGATCAGCTGATTTGTTCAATTCTCTGTTCTCGTGGGTCGGCAGGCATCGACATTCGGTCTCATTTCTAGTTCTGCACTCGAGGGAAACACTGGTCTGGCGGCGTCACCTATTGTTTTAACATCTTTGAAATGAGTTGCTGAATTACTAAAGAGCTTCAGGTGAGGAAAAATGCGGAATTAATTTTAATTAATTCAAGGACTATGCGGGTTTTATATTATATGTATGTATTTTTGTGTGTGTGATCTGTTTGTATGTTGCATCTTGGATAGTTGAGAGCATGTTGCCGACTGGCCTTTTCCTGTATAAAAAATTAAACGATGATGTTGTTGCAATCAAATTCAAATGTAGAAATAATAATTAAATAAGAAAGAAAGGTAACAGTAAACGTAAATTGAATCCTAGAAAAGATTGTTTTGAAAATTTTGTGGAGTAGGTAATATTTCTATTCACATTTAGTTCACGGAATAGAATGGTGACAGCGTGTGTCTGTGATCAGTGTTACTGGGGTGAGAAAGATTTGTGTGAGGGTATTTTCCTGACGGCTGTCTACAGATAAAATTTTTTCAGGGTTCCCGGATAGCCGGGAGGTGAAAGGTGGATGAGGATGGAGACAGACCATCAGTCTTCATCGGCCGAACATCTAAGCAACACCCCAACGCCGTCAGACCTCTAGAGATCCCCATACTGCCAGCCTGAACCACTGCCTAGAGGAGGAAATGAATTCCTGGAATTTCAGACTCACCAGTTGCGTCACCATGTTTAATATCATCGTGCATCCTGAGTAAAGTAATCTTCTATACACAGGTGGGACTATTCCTTATATTTTAATACAGGAACACAGCAACTTATGGGATTGAAAGCATGAACTCAAAGACATCTTCATAAACAGTAACTTCACATATTCTATGACCAACTGTCTGTTGTAACATGTCCTGTGGACATATAGTGAATTGTGTAATTAACTGAGTTAAAGAATCTGCCTGTTTAAATATGTCCATTACTATGCTGTATTTTATAGGACCGCCACTTGGCTTCTAGCTGTGAGTAATTAGCAAGGAAAATTTAAATCTGTTACTTGGTTAGTTTTATTAACTTTCTTATGAAGATCAACAAGTTAATATTGAATGCATTGACAAATAACTATAGGGGTAGTTCTTTCTGAATGTTCTTGTGTGAACAGGTTCTTTATCATGGGCTGTTACAGCATTGTACCAGAATAAGTATCAAGTATTAGTACTCAATTTTTATGGGCAACTGGTGTGTATAAGAATATGGCGATAGTGTCAAGATATATCTGTATGTATTTATATTACTCCTGTAATGCATAATTTGTTAAAAAAAATGTATTAGTTGGCAAATATTAAACATTACCTGTCTCTTGGCAGTGATCATTATCCGAGTGTAAATTTCATTCATAATGTATCTAAACTCTAATGTAATAATTGTTATTGAGACTGTGATCTGTAAATGTCATTTGAGTAAATGTAAATGCATAGCAATGTCACTTTATATCGAAACAATGCACAAAAAGGTGTTTGAAAAATTTGTTGTTATTAATTATGTAATGGTTCAAAATTTAATTCTTGTTACTAATGCAATGGTGATTATTATGAATATTGAGAATTTAAACGTGCATGTTGTATTAAAATGGTATCATTATAAAAGGAAAGAACACTAATAAAAGCTGTTATCGTTATGCAAGTGTTTTTTTGCAAGTCCTGTCACACTGGGCTCAGCGCATCTTTTTCCATCTAGGCCACGCGTCTAGTTTTAAGAATTAAGTAACGACCCCTGAAAAAAAAAACAAAAAATTTTATAATAAAATTCAGGAGGAGTTTCACCATACCCCACTGCAGGTATACCTTTTAATAGTTTTTTTTGTAACCTATATAAAATTTTGAAGTTTAACCTTACAGGAAATTTCATAATGGTATTATATAAAATTTAAGCTAACAGTTTTGAAAAGGTTCATGTTTTGAAGTTTATGCATCCTTTTAAGTAGAAAGAAAGTAGAGCAGTGTAGAGATTACTTTACCTACAGCTTTACAATTTTCATTTAACGTGTTGATTAAAGAGATGCCAGATAGAGTTTATATGTTTTATGATCTTTCTTCCTGCTTAATAACAGTGGGAATATTTGATTTACACAAATTCATTAAAGAATGATTGTGAATCAGTAACATAACTTATTTATTTCATCAGTTATAAACAGAAGCAGTGCAGAAGAGTGCTTGGAAAAGGAAAGAAGAAAGGTTTTGGAGTGAATGTTGTAGTGTTAGGGGTATGTATCTAACATTTTTACCTTTCAGTTTTCGAGTCATGTTTTAATTGGCCAAGGAAATACTAGAGTAGAGCAGCAGTTGTGTGTTAATGCAGTAGTGATGCGTTTTATGCAACTGTAGAGTGTATATTTTATGCTCTTTCTTCTACTTTGATTACAGCATGAACATGTGATACATGGTGTCATTAAAGTAGGAGGGGGATCAGTATATATTTCATGAGTTACAACAATCAACAATGAAAAAGAGTTATGTATAGAGGGGTTTGACAATGATGAATGGAAAATAAGAAATCACCTGAAGATATATGAGCTACTGAAGCATGAGGAAATTGTAATACTCATAAATGATTAATGAATACAATGACTAGGTCATCTGGAACGGATGGATAAGAAGACTATGTAATGAGAGGGCTGAATGGAGAGTAATTGTTGAAGAGCATTAAACCCAAACTGGGTTGTAATGACAGAAGCAGAAGAAGAAGAAGAAGAAGATTTTGTACTGCAGGTATGTCTTTTCATTATATTTTTTCCTGTAACCGATATAAAATGTTGAAACATCATGACACTATGATTATGTTTTGTTTAAGTTTAGCGTTACTGAAAATTGCAACAATGTTATTGTACAAAATCTATATTAATCATTTTGAAGTTTACAAATCCTTTTAAGAATTCTACCATCTTTTCAGGTAGAAAGAAGATAGGGCAATGCTGAAATGACTTTATCTTGATATTTAGAGTTCTCATCAAATATTTTTATCACAGACCCTCCAAATGAATTTTTCATGTTTTATGGTGTGAACTCCTCTTTAATCACAGTTCGAATATTTAATTTACACACTGTCGTTAAAGAGGGGCGAGGACCATGGCATATTTCATCAGATAATCAGCAGTAGGGAAGTATAGTTTTTGGAAAAGGAAAGAAGACAGTTTTTTTGGTATTGTTTAACAAATTCTGAATAGAAATTATAGTTTTATTGGTTTGGCTTTTATTTTCATGTAAAAATTTGTTGTAGTGATTTTATTAATATATTATAATAACTATTTTGTATATATTTTTCTTTATGAAATTATTTATTTAGTGATTATTACTTACGCATAGTTTGTAAGAAATATTTTGTTTCTTAAGTCTTCAGATTGAGGTAAATTGATACAATATTTAAATTTGATTGTATTGTATTATGTTTATCAACAATGTCATTATAATTTGGAAATTAGAGGCTTAAGTACTTTAGCCTACAGAACCACCAACCATACCATAAAATAATAATAGATGTTTTTCTGTAATACTCTTATGCATTATTCACACATTCACTGCAGCAGCATGTGAATCATATTTTAATTATAACATTTTGAAAGCTGATAAATGAACGAGACATGCATGGCATTTACAAACCAATATGTTAACTGGAGCAGCCATTCTGATCTGTGATAATTTTTTTCTCTGTGCAACACGTCCATTTAGTGACAGCAAGGGAGATTTTTCGGTGACCGTTAAGACATTCTTATAATTGAAATTTATAATTTTAAAGCTAATATTGTACAACACAATGGGGGAAAATTCTAAAATGGAAAGAACGACAAAATGTGAATAAAACTTTTAAAATTCATATCATGTTTAGTTATTAATTTAATTTCACACAGAACAACGAATAATTTTACTGTGAACCACCAGTGTGAGAATTATAATGTTCAGATAATTAGGAATAGTAGAAATAGTAACAATACAGTAATGTGTTATTGTATTAAATGTTTTACTGTAAAAGAAATTGTCACAAAAGGTTACACACCTTGTTATGGTAAAGTACCTTTTAACACATGTCTTAAGTACTGTCCTTAAAGTAACATTATTTATTGAGCAATGAATGTGTACTGTTATAATTTAAAAAGTATAACGTTTCCTGATTATATGACGTTTGTTTTAATGTTTATGTTATTTAAATGATCAGGAAATGTATGTAAATTATTTGTTGAATATGTAGCTACATTTACAATAAAAGTGTCTGATTTCATTTATGCATTGTGCTGATGTAATTTAAGCATTAAATTATGCGGCGTGTGTTGCGGCGACAGTGCCATCTGTATAGCGGGTTCAAGGGTTGCGTGAGCGGCCAGCGCCACTGCTTGTCTATATCGCTTAACCTTCACTGTGACGTGGCGATAATTGTGTGTGTATGCGTAATAAAGTCTGCCGTTCCGATCAGCTGATTTGTTCAATTCTCTGTTCTCGTGGGTCGGCAGGCATCGACATTCGGTCTCATTTCTAGTTCTGCACTCGAGGGAAACACTGGTCTGGCGGCGTCACCTATTGTTTTAACATCTTTGAAATGAGTTGCTGAATTACTAAAGAGCTTCAGGTGAGGAAAAATGCGGAATTAATTTTAATTAATTCAAGGACTATGCGGGTTTTATATTATATGTATGTATTTTTGTGTGTGTGATCTGTTTGTATGTTGCATCTTGGATAGTTGAGAGCATGTTGCCGACTGGCCTTTTCCTGTATAAAAAATTAAACGATGATGTTGTTGCAATCAAATTCAAATGTAGAAATAATAATTAAATAAGAAAGAAAGGTAACAGTAAACGTAAATTGAATCCTAGAAAAGATTGTTTTGAAAATTTTGTGGAGTAGGTAATATTTCTATTCACATTTAGTTCACGGAATAGAATGGTGACAGCGTGTGTCTGTGATCAGTGTTACTGGGGTGAGAAAGATTTGTGTGAGGGTATTTTCCTGACGGCTGTCTACAGATAAAATTTTTTCAGGGTTCCCGGATAGCCGGGAGGTGAAAGGTGGATGAGGATGGAGACAGACCATCAGTCTTCATCGGCCGAACATCTAAGCAACACCCCAACGCCGTCAGACCTCTAGAGATCCCCATACTGCCAGCCTGAACCACTGCCTAGAGGAGGAAATGAATTCCTGGAATTTCAGACTCACCAGTTGCGTCACCATGTTTAATATCATCGTGCATCCTGAGTAAAGTAATCTTCTATACACAGGTGGGACTATTCCTTATATTTTAATACAGGAACACAGCAACTTATGGGATTGAAAGCATGAACTCAAAGACATCTTCATAAACAGTAACTTCACATATTCTATGACCAACTGTCTGTTGTAACATGTCCTGTGGACATATAGTGAATTGTGTAATTAACTGAGTTAAAGAATCTGCCTGTTTAAATATGTCCATTACTATGCTGTATTTTATAGGACCGCCACTTGGCTTCTAGCTGTGAGTAATTAGCAAGGAAAATTTAAATCTGTTACTTGGTTAGTTTTATTAACTTTCTTATGAAGATCAACAAGTTAATATTGAATGCATTGACAAATAACTATAGGGGTAGTTCTTTCTGAATGTTCTTGTGTGAACAGGTTCTTTATCATGGGCTGTTACAGCATTGTACCAGAATAAGTATCAAGTATTAGTACTCAATTTTTATGGGCAACTGGTGTGTATAAGAATATGGCGATAGTGTCAAGATATATCTGTATGTATTTATATTACTCCTGTAATGCATAATTTGTTAAAAAAAATGTATTAGTTGGCAAATATTAAACATTACCTGTCTCTTGGCAGTGATCATTATCCGAGTGTAAATTTCATTCATAATGTATCTAAACTCTAATGTAATAATTGTTATTGAGACTGTGATCTGTAAATGTCATTTGAGTAAATGTAAATGCATAGCAATGTCACTTTATATCGAAACAATGCACAAAAAGGTGTTTGAAAAATTTGTTGTTATTAATTATGTAATGGTTCAAAATTTAATTCTTGTTACTAATGCAATGGTGATTATTATGAATATTGAGAATTTAAACGTGCATGTTGTATTAAAATGGTATCATTATAAAAGGAAAGAACACTAATAAAAGCTGTTATCGTTATGCAAGTGTTTTTTTGCAAGTCCTGTCACACTGGGCTCAGCGCATCTTTTTCCATCTAGGCCACGCGTCTAGTTTTAAGAATTAAGTAACGACCCCTGAAAAAAAAAACAAAAAATTTTATAATAAAATTCAGGAGGAGTTTCACCATACCCCACTGCAGGTATACCTTTTAATAGTTTTTTTTGTAACCTATATAAAATTTTGAAGTTTAACCTTACAGGAAATTTCATAATGGTATTATATAAAATTTAAGCTAACAGTTTTGAAAAGGTTCATGTTTTGAAGTTTATGCATCCTTTTAAGTAGAAAGAAAGTAGAGCAGTGTAGAGATTACTTTACCTACAGCTTTACAATTTTCATTTAACTTGTTGATTAAAGAGATGCCAGATAGAGTTTATATGTTTTATGATCTTTCTTCCTGCTTAATAACAGTGGGAATATTTGATTTACACAAATTCATTAAAGAATGATTGTGAATCAGTAACATAACTTATTTATTTCATCAGTTATAAACAGAAGCAGTGCAGAAGAGTGCTTGGAAAAGGAAAGAAGAAAGGTTTTGGAGTGAATGTTGTAGTGTTAGGGGTATGTATCTAACATTTTTACCTTTCAGTTTTCGAGTCATGTTTTAATTGGCCAAGGAAATACTAGAGTAGAGCAGCAGTTGTGTGTTAATGCAGTAGTGATGCGTTTTATGCAACTGTAGAGTGTATATTTTATGCTCTTTCTTCTACTTTGATTACAGCATGAACATGTGATACATGGTGTCATTAAAGTAGGAGGGGGATCAGTATATATTTCATGAGTTACAACAATCAACAATGAAAAAGAGTTATGTATAGAGGGGTTTGACAATGATGAATGGAAAATAAGAAATCACCTGAAGATATATGAGCTACTGAAGCATGAGGAAATTGTAATACTCATAAATGATTAATGAATACAATGACTAGGTCATCTGGAACGGATGGATAAGAAGACTATGTAATGAGAGGGCTGAATGGAGAGTAATTGTTGAAGAGCATTAAACCCAAACTGGGTTGTAATGACAGAAGCAGAAGAAGAAGAAGAAGAAGATTTTGTACTGCAGGTATGTCTTTTCATTATATTTTTTCCTGTAACCGATATAAAATGTTGAAACATCATGACACTATGATTATGTTTTGTTTAAGTTTAGCGTTACTGAAAATTGCAACAATGTTATTGTACAAAATCTATATTAATCATTTTGAAGTTTACAAATCCTTTTAAGAATTCTACCATCTTTTCAGGTAGAAAGAAGATAGGGCAATGCTGAAATGACTTTATCTTGATATTTAGAGTTCTCATCAAATATTTTTATCACAGACCCTCCAAATGAATTTTTCATGTTTTATGGTGTGAACTCCTCTTTAATCACAGTTCGAATATTTAATTTACACACTGTCGTTAAAGAGGGGCGAGGACCATGGCATATTTCATCAGATAATCAGCAGTAGGGAAGTATAGTTTTTGGAAAAGGAAAGAAGACAGTTTTTTTGGTATTGTTTAACAAATTCTGAATAGAAATTATAGTTTTATTGGTTTGGCTTTTATTTTCATGTAAAAATTTGTTGTAGTGATTTTATTAATATATTATAATAACTATTTTGTATATATTTTTCTTTATGAAATTATTTATTTAGTGATTATTACTTACGCATAGTTTGTAAGAAATATTTTGTTTCTTAAGTCTTCAGATTGAGGTAAATTGATACAATATTTAAATTTGATTGTATTGTATTATGTTTATCAACAATGTCATTATAATTTGGAAATTAGAGGCTTAAGTACTTTAGCCTACAGAACCACCAACCATACCATAAAATAATAATAGATGTTTTTCTGTAATACTCTTATGCATTATTCACACATTCACTGCAGCAGCATGTGAATCATATTTTAATTATAACATTTTGAAAGCTGATAAATGAACGAGACATGCATGGCATTTACAAACCAATATGTTAACTGGAGCAGCCATTCTGATCTGTGATAATTTTTTTCTCTGTGCAACACGTCCATTTAGTGACAGCAAGGGAGATTTTTCGGTGACCGTTAAGACATTCTTATAATTGAAATTTATAATTTTAAAGCTAATATTGTACAACACAATGGGGGAAAATTCTAAAATGGAAAGAACGACAAAATGTGAATAAAACTTTTAAAATTCATATCATGTTTAGTTATTAATTTAATTTCACACAGAACAACGAATAATTTTACTGTGAACCACCAGTGTGAGAATTATAATGTTCAGATAATTAGGAATAGTAGAAATAGTAACAATACAGTAATGTGTTATTGTATTAAATGTTTTACTGTAAAAGAAATTGTCACAAAAGGTTACACACCTTGTTATGGTAAAGTACCTTTTAACACATGTCTTAAGTACTGTCCTTAAAGTAACATTATTTATTGAGCAATGAATGTGTACTGTTATAATTTAAAAAGTATAACGTTTCCTGATTATATGACGTTTGTTTTAATGTTTATGTTATTTAAATGATCAGGAAATGTATGTAAATTATTTGTTGAATATGTAGCTACATTTACAATAAAAGTGTCTGATTTCATTTATGCATTGTGCTGATGTAATTTAAGCATTAAATTATGCGGCGTGTGTTGCGGCGACAGTGCCATCTGTATAGCGGGTTCAAGGGTTGCGTGAGCGGCCAGCGCCACTGCTTGTCTATATCGCTTAACCTTCACTGTGACGTGGCGATAATTGTGTGTGTATGCGTAATAAAGTCTGCCGTTCCGATCAGCTGATTTGTTCAATTCTCTGTTCTCGTGGGTCGGCAGGCATCGACATTCGGTCTCATTTCTAGTTCTGCACTCGAGGGAAACACTGGTCTGGCGGCGTCACCTATTGTTTTAACATCTTTGAAATGAGTTGCTGAATTACTAAAGAGCTTCAGGTGAGGAAAAATGCGGAATTAATTTTAATTAATTCAAGGACTATGCGGGTTTTATATTATATGTATGTATTTTTGTGTGTGTGATCTGTTTGTATGTTGCATCTTGGATAGTTGAGAGCATGTTGCCGACTGGCCTTTTCCTGTATAAAAAATTAAACGATGATGTTGTTGCAATCAAATTCAAATGTAGAAATAATAATTAAATAAGAAAGAAAGGTAACAGTAAACGTAAATTGAATCCTAGAAAAGATTGTTTTGAAAATTTTGTGGAGTAGGTAATATTTCTATTCACATTTAGTTCACGGAATAGAATGGTGACAGCGTGTGTCTGTGATCAGTGTTACTGGGGTGAGAAAGATTTGTGTGAGGGTATTTTCCTGACGGCTGTCTACAGATAAAATTTTTTCAGGGTTCCCGGATAGCCGGGAGGTGAAAGGTGGATGAGGATGGAGACAGACCATCAGTCTTCATCGGCCGAACATCTAAGCAACACCCCAACGCCGTCAGACCTCTAGAGATCCCCATACTGCCAGCCTGAACCACTGCCTAGAGGAGGAAATGAATTCCTGGAATTTCAGACTCACCAGTTGCGTCACCATGTTTAATATCATCGTGCATCCTGAGTAAAGTAATCTTCTATACACAGGTGGGACTATTCCTTATATTTTAATACAGGAACACAGCAACTTATGGGATTGAAAGCATGAACTCAAAGACATCTTCATAAACAGTAACTTCACATATTCTATGACCAACTGTCTGTTGTAACATGTCCTGTGGACATATAGTGAATTGTGTAATTAACTGAGTTAAAGAATCTGCCTGTTTAAATATGTCCATTACTATGCTGTATTTTATAGGACCGCCACTTGGCTTCTAGCTGTGAGTAATTAGCAAGGAAAATTTAAATCTGTTACTTGGTTAGTTTTATTAACTTTCTTATGAAGATCAACAAGTTAATATTGAATGCATTGACAAATAACTATAGGGGTAGTTCTTTCTGAATGTTCTTGTGTGAACAGGTTCTTTATCATGGGCTGTTACAGCATTGTACCAGAATAAGTATCAAGTATTAGTACTCAATTTTTATGGGCAACTGGTGTGTATAAGAATATGGCGATAGTGTCAAGATATATCTGTATGTATTTATATTACTCCTGTAATGCATAATTTGTTAAAAAAAATGTATTAGTTGGCAAATATTAAACATTACCTGTCTCTTGGCAGTGATCATTATCCGAGTGTAAATTTCATTCATAATGTATCTAAACTCTAATGTAATAATTGTTATTGAGACTGTGATCTGTAAATGTCATTTGAGTAAATGTAAATGCATAGCAATGTCACTTTATATCGAAACAATGCACAAAAAGGTGTTTGAAAAATTTGTTGTTATTAATTATGTAATGGTTCAAAATTTAATTCTTGTTACTAATGCAATGGTGATTATTATGAATATTGAGAATTTAAACGTGCATGTTGTATTAAAATGGTATCATTATAAAAGGAAAGAACACTAATAAAAGCTGTTATCGTTATGCAAGTGTTTTTTTGCAAGTCCTGTCACACTGGGCTCAGCGCATCTTTTTCCATCTAGGCCACGCGTCTAGTTTTAAGAATTAAGTAACGACCCCTGAAAAAAAAAACAAAAAATTTTATAATAAAATTCAGGAGGAGTTTCACCATGGTATACTGCAGGTATACCTTTTAATAGTTTTTTTTGTAACCTATATAAAATTTTGAAGTTTAACCTTACAGGAAATTTCATAATGGTATTATATAAAATTTAAGCTAACAGTTTTGAAAAGGTTCATGTTTTGAAGTTTATGCATCCTTTTAAGTAGAAAGAAAGTAGAGCAGTGTAGAGATTACTTTACCTACAGCTTTACAATTTTCATTTAACGTGTTGATTAAAGAGATGCCAGATAGAGTTTATATGTTTTATGATCTTTCTTCCTGCTTAATAACAGTGGGAATATTTGATTTACACAAATTCATTAAAGAATGATTGTGAATCAGTAACATAACTTATTTATTTCATCAGTTATAAACAGAAGCAGTGCAGAAGAGTGCTTGGAAAAGGAAAGAAGAAAGGTTTTGGAGTGAATGTTGTAGTGTTAGGGGTATGTATCTAACATTTTTACCTTTCAGTTTTCGAGTCATGTTTTAATTGGCCAAGGAAATACTAGAGTAGAGCAGCAGTTGTGTGTTAATGCAGTAGTGATGCGTTTTATGCAACTGTAGAGTGTATATTTTATGCTCTTTCTTCTACTTTGATTACAGCATGAACATGTGATACATGGTGTCATTAAAGTAGGAGGGGGATCAGTATATATTTCATGAGTTACAACAATCAACAATGAAAAAGAGTTATGTATAGAGGGGTTTGACAATGATGAATGGAAAATAAGAAATCACCTGAAGATATATGAGCTACTGAAGCATGAGGAAATTGTAATACTCATAAATGATTAATGAATACAATGACTAGGTCATCTGGAACGGATGGATAAGAAGACTATGTAATGAGAGGGCTGAATGGAGAGTAATTGTTGAAGAGCATTAAACCCAAACTGGGTTGTAATGACAGAAGCAGAAGAAGAAGAAGAAGAAGATTTTGTACTGCAGGTATGTCTTTTCATTATATTTTTTCCTGTAACCGATATAAAATGTTGAAACATCATGACACTATGATTATGTTTTGTTTAAGTTTAGCGTTACTGAAAATTGCAACAATGTTATTGTACAAAATCTATATTAATCATTTTGAAGTTTACAAATCCTTTTAAGAATTCTACCATCTTTTCAGGTAGAAAGAAGATAGGGCAATGCTGAAATGACTTTATCTTGATATTTAGAGTTCTCATCAAATATTTTTATCACAGACCCTCCAAATGAATTTTTCATGTTTTATGGTGTGAACTCCTCTTTAATCACAGTTCGAATATTTAATTTACACACTGTCGTTAAAGAGGGGCGAGGACCATGGCATATTTCATCAGATAATCAGCAGTAGGGAAGTATAGTTTTTGGAAAAGGAAAGAAGACAGTTTTTTTGGTATTGTTTAACAAATTCTGAATAGAAATTATAGTTTTATTGGTTTGGCTTTTATTTTCATGTAAAAATTTGTTGTAGTGATTTTATTAATATATTATAATAACTATTTTGTATATATTTTTCTTTATGAAATTATTTATTTAGTGATTATTACTTACGCATAGTTTGTAAGAAATATTTTGTTTCTTAAGTCTTCAGATTGAGGTAAATTGATACAATATTTAAATTTGATTGTATTGTATTATGTTTATCAACAATGTCATTATAATTTGGAAATTAGAGGCTTAAGTACTTTAGCCTACAGAACCACCAACCATACCATAAAATAATAATAGATGTTTTTCTGTAATACTCTTATGCATTATTCACACATTCACTGCAGCAGCATGTGAATCATATTTTAATTATAACATTTTGAAAGCTGATAAATGAACGAGACATGCATGGCATTTACAAACCAATATGTTAACTGGAGCAGCCATTCTGATCTGTGATAATTTTTTTCTCTGTGCAACACGTCCATTTAGTGACAGCAAGGGAGATTTTTCGGTGACCGTTAAGACATTCTTATAATTGAAATTTATAATTTTAAAGCTAATATTGTACAACACAATGGGGGAAAATTCTAAAATGGAAAGAACGACAAAATGTGAATAAAACTTTTAAAATTCATATCATGTTTAGTTATTAATTTAATTTCACACAGAACAACGAATAATTTTACTGTGAACCACCAGTGTGAGAATTATAATGTTCAGATAATTAGGAATAGTAGAAATAGTAACAATACAGTAATGTGTTATTGTATTAAATGTTTTACTGTAAAAGAAATTGTCACAAAAGGTTACACACCTTGTTATGGTAAAGTACCTTTTAACACATGTCTTAAGTACTGTCCTTAAAGTAACATTATTTATTGAGCAATGAATGTGTACTGTTATAATTTAAAAAGTATAACGTTTCCTGATTATATGACGTTTGTTTTAATGTTTATGTTATTTAAATGATCAGGAAATGTATGTAAATTATTTGTTGAATATGTAGCTACATTTACAATAAAAGTGTCTGATTTCATTTATGCATTGTGCTGATGTAATTTAAGCATTAAATTATGCGGCGTGTGTTGCGGCGACAGTGCCATCTGTATAGCGGGTTCAAGGGTTGCGTGAGCGGCCAGCGCCACTGCTTGTCTATATCGCTTAACCTTCACTGTGACGTGGCGATAATTGTGTGTGTATGCGTAATAAAGTCTGCCGTTCCGATCAGCTGATTTGTTCAATTCTCTGTTCTCGTGGGTCGGCAGGCATCGACATTCGGTCTCATTTCTAGTTCTGCACTCGAGGGAAACACTGGTCTGGCGGCGTCACCTATTGTTTTAACATCTTTGAAATGAGTTGCTGAATTACTAAAGAGCTTCAGGTGAGGAAAAATGCGGAATTAATTTTAATTAATTCAAGGACTATGCGGGTTTTATATTATATGTATGTATTTTTGTGTGTGTGATCTGTTTGTATGTTGCATCTTGGATAGTTGAGAGCATGTTGCCGACTGGCCTTTTCCTGTATAAAAAATTAAACGATGATGTTGTTGCAATCAAATTCAAATGTAGAAATAATAATTAAATAAGAAAGAAAGGTAACAGTAAACGTAAATTGAATCCTAGAAAAGATTGTTTTGAAAATTTTGTGGAGTAGGTAATATTTCTATTCACATTTAGTTCACGGAATAGAATGGTGACAGCGTGTGTCTGTGATCAGTGTTACTGGGGTGAGAAAGATTTGTGTGAGGGTATTTTCCTGACGGCTGTCTACAGATAAAATTTTTTCAGGGTTCCCGGATAGCCGGGAGGTGAAAGGTGGATGAGGATGGAGACAGACCATCAGTCTTCATCGGCCGAACATCTAAGCAACACCCCAACGCCGTCAGACCTCTAGAGATCCCCATACTGCCAGCCTGAACCACTGCCTAGAGGAGGAAATGAATTCCTGGAATTTCAGACTCACCAGTTGCGTCACCATGTTTAATATCATCGTGCATCCTGAGTAAAGTAATCTTCTATACACAGGTGGGACTATTCCTTATATTTTAATACAGGAACACAGCAACTTATGGGATTGAAAGCATGAACTCAAAGACATCTTCATAAACAGTAACTTCACATATTCTATGACCAACTGTCTGTTGTAACATGTCCTGTGGACATATAGTGAATTGTGTAATTAACTGAGTTAAAGAATCTGCCTGTTTAAATATGTCCATTACTATGCTGTATTTTATAGGACCGCCACTTGGCTTCTAGCTGTGAGTAATTAGCAAGGAAAATTTAAATCTGTTACTTGGTTAGTTTTATTAACTTTCTTATGAAGATCAACAAGTTAATATTGAATGCATTGACAAATAACTATAGGGGTAGTTCTTTCTGAATGTTCTTGTGTGAACAGGTTCTTTATCATGGGCTGTTACAGCATTGTACCAGAATAAGTATCAAGTATTAGTACTCAATTTTTATGGGCAACTGGTGTGTATAAGAATATGGCGATAGTGTCAAGATATATCTGTATGTATTTATATTACTCCTGTAATGCATAATTTGTTAAAAAAAATGTATTAGTTGGCAAATATTAAACATTACCTGTCTCTTGGCAGTGATCATTATCCGAGTGTAAATTTCATTCATAATGTATCTAAACTCTAATGTAATAATTGTTATTGAGACTGTGATCTGTAAATGTCATTTGAGTAAATGTAAATGCATAGCAATGTCACTTTATATCGAAACAATGCACAAAAAGGTGTTTGAAAAATTTGTTGTTATTAATTATGTAATGGTTCAAAATTTAATTCTTGTTACTAATGCAATGGTGATTATTATGAATATTGAGAATTTAAACGTGCATGTTGTATTAAAATGGTATCATTATAAAAGGAAAGAACACTAATAAAAGCTGTTATCGTTATGCAAGTGTTTTTTTGCAAGTCCTGTCACACTGGGCTCAGCGCATCTTTTTCCATCTAGGCCACGCGTCTAGTTTTAAGAATTAAGTAACGACCCCTGAAAAAAAAAACAAAAAATTTTATAATAAAATTCAGGAGGAGTTTCACCATACCCCACTGCAGGTATACCTTTTAATAGTTTTTTTTGTAACCTATATAAAATTTTGAAGTTTAACCTTACAGGAAATTTCATAATGGTATTATATAAAATTTAAGCTAACAGTTTTGAAAAGGTTCATGTTTTGAAGTTTATGCATCCTTTTAAGTAGAAAGAAAGTAGAGCAGTGTAGAGATTACTTTACCTACAGCTTTACAATTTTCATTTAACGTGTTGATTAAAGAGATGCCAGATAGAGTTTATATGTTTTATGATCTTTCTTCCTGCTTAATAACAGTGGGAATATTTGATTTACACAAATTCATTAAAGAATGATTGTGAATCAGTAACATAACTTATTTATTTCATCAGTTATAAACAGAAGCAGTGCAGAAGAGTGCTTGGAAAAGGAAAGAAGAAAGGTTTTGGAGTGAATGTTGTAGTGTTAGGGGTATGTATCTAACATTTTTACCTTTCAGTTTTCGAGTCATGTTTTAATTGGCCAAGGAAATACTAGAGTAGAGCAGCAGTTGTGTGTTAATGCAGTAGTGATGCGTTTTATGCAACTGTAGAGTGTATATTTTATGCTCTTTCTTCTACTTTGATTACAGCATGAACATGTGATACATGGTGTCATTAAAGTAGGAGGGGGATCAGTATATATTTCATGAGTTACAACAATCAACAATGAAAAAGAGTTATGTATAGAGGGGTTTGACAATGATGAATGGAAAATAAGAAATCACCTGAAGATATATGAGCTACTGAAGCATGAGGAAATTGTAATACTCATAAATGATTAATGAATACAATGACTAGGTCATCTGGAACGGATGGATAAGAAGACTATGTAATGAGAGGGCTGAATGGAGAGTAATTGTTGAAGAGCATTAAACCCAAACTGGGTTGTAATGACAGAAGCAGAAGAAGAAGAAGAAGAAGATTTTGTACTGCAGGTATGTCTTTTCATTATATTTTTTCCTGTAACCGATATAAAATGTTGAAACATCATGACACTATGATTATGTTTTGTTTAAGTTTAGCGTTACTGAAAATTGCAACAATGTTATTGTACAAAATCTATATTAATCATTTTGAAGTTTACAAATCCTTTTAAGAATTCTACCATCTTTTCAGGTAGAAAGAAGATAGGGCAATGCTGAAATGACTTTATCTTGATATTTAGAGTTCTCATCAAATATTTTTATCACAGACCCTCCAAATGAATTTTTCATGTTTTATGGTGTGAACTCCTCTTTAATCACAGTTCGAATATTTAATTTACACACTGTCGTTAAAGAGGGGCGAGGACCATGGCATATTTCATCAGATAATCAGCAGTAGGGAAGTATAGTTTTTGGAAAAGGAAAGAAGACAGTTTTTTTGGTATTGTTTAACAAATTCTGAATAGAAATTATAGTTTTATTGGTTTGGCTTTTATTTTCATGTAAAAATTTGTTGTAGTGATTTTATTAATATATTATAATAACTATTTTGTATATATTTTTCTTTATGAAATTATTTATTTAGTGATTATTACTTACGCATAGTTTGTAAGAAATATTTTGTTTCTTAAGTCTTCAGATTGAGGTAAATTGATACAATATTTAAATTTGATTGTATTGTATTATGTTTATCAACAATGTCATTATAATTTGGAAATTAGAGGCTTAAGTACTTTAGCCTACAGAACCACCAACCATACCATAAAATAATAATAGATGTTTTTCTGTAATACTCTTATGCATTATTCACACATTCACTGCAGCAGCATGTGAATCATATTTTAATTATAACATTTTGAAAGCTGATAAATGAACGAGACATGCATGGCATTTACAAACCAATATGTTAACTGGAGCAGCCATTCTGATCTGTGATAATTTTTTTCTCTGTGCAACACGTCCATTTAGTGACAGCAAGGGAGATTTTTCAGTGACCGTTAAGACATTCTTATAATTGAAATTTATAATTTTAAAGCTAATATTGTACAACACAATGGGGGAAAATTCTAAAATGGAAAGAACGACAAAATGTGAATAAAACTTTTAAAATTCATATCATGTTTAGTTATTAATTTAATTTCACACAGAACAACGAATAATTTTACTGTGAACCACCAGTGTGAGAATTATAATGTTCAGATAATTAGGAATAGTAGAAATAGTAACAATACAGTAATGTGTTATTGTATTAAATGTTTTACTGTAAAAGAAATTGTCACAAAAGGTTACACACCTTGTTATGGTAAAGTACCTTTTAACACATGTCTTAAGTACTGTCCTTAAAGTAACATTATTTATTGAGCAATGAATGTGTACTGTTATAATTTAAAAAGTATAACGTTTCCTGATTATATGACGTTTGTTTTAATGTTTATGTTATTTAAATGATCAGGAAATGTATGTAAATTATTTGTTGAATATGTAGCTACATTTACAATAAAAGTGTCTGATTTCATTTATGCATTGTGCTGATGTAATTTAAGCATTAAATTATGCGGCGTGTGTTGCGGCGACAGTGCCATCTGTATAGCGGGTTCAAGGGTTGCGTGAGCGGCCAGCGCCACTGCTTGTCTATATCGCTTAACCTTCACTGTGACGTGGCGATAATTGTGTGTGTATGCGTAATAAAGTCTGCCGTTCCGATCAGCTGATTTGTTCAATTCTCTGTTCTCGTGGGTCGGCAGGCATCGACATTCGGTCTCATTTCTAGTTCTGCACTCGAGGGAAACACTGGTCTGGCGGCGTCACCTATTGTTTTAACATCTTTGAAATGAGTTGCTGAATTACTAAAGAGCTTCAGGTGAGGAAAAATGCGGAATTAATTTTAATTAATTCAAGGACTATGCGGGTTTTATATTATATGTATGTATTTTTGTGTGTGTGATCTGTTTGTATGTTGCATCTTGGATAGTTGAGAGCATGTTGCCGACTGGCCTTTTCCTGTATAAAAAATTAAACGATGATGTTGTTGCAATCAAATTCAAATGTAGAAATAATAATTAAATAAGAAAGAAAGGTAACAGTAAACGTAAATTGAATCCTAGAAAAGATTGTTTTGAAAATTTTGTGGAGTAGGTAATATTTCTATTCACATTTAGTTCACGGAATAGAATGGTGACAGCGTGTGTCTGTGATCAGTGTTACTGGGGTGAGAAAGATTTGTGTGAGGGTATTTTCCTGACGGCTGTCTACAGATAAAATTTTTTCAGGGTTCCCGGATAGCCGGGAGGTGAAAGGTGGATGAGGATGGAGACAGACCATCAGTCTTCATCGGCCGAACATCTAAGCAACACCCCAACGCCGTCAGACCTCTAGAGATCCCCATACTGCCAGCCTGAACCACTGCCCGGAGGAGGAAATGAATTCCTGGAATTTCAGACTCACCAGTTGCGTCACCATGTTTAATATCATCGTGCATCCTGAGTAAAGTAATCTTCTATACACAGGTGGGACTATTCCTTATATTTTAATACAGGAACACAGCAACTTATGGGATTGAAAGCATGAACTCAAAGACATCTTCATAAACAGTAACTTCACATATTCTATGACCAACTGTCTGTTGTAACATGTCCTGTGGACATATAGTGAATTGTGTAATTAACTGAGTTAAAGAATCTGCCTGTTTAAATATGTCCATTACT
Organism: Magicicada septendecula; assembly: GCA_034769895.1. Classification (NCBI taxonomy): domain Eukaryota; kingdom Metazoa; phylum Arthropoda; class Insecta; order Hemiptera; family Cicadidae; genus Magicicada; species Magicicada septendecula. Next base: position 248,809,531 of record CM068376.1, on the reverse strand, counting down.
ATGCTGTATTTTATAGGACCGCCACTTGGCTTCTAGCTGTGAGTAATTAGCAAGGAAAATTTAAATCTGTTACTTGGTTAGTTTTATTAACTTTCTTATGAAGATCAACAAGTTAATATTGAATGCATTGACAAATAACTATAGGGGTAGTTCTTTCTGAATGTTCTTGTGTGAACAGGTTCTTTATCATGGGCTGTTACAGCATTGTACCAGAATAAGTATCAAGTATTAGTACTCAATTTTTATGGGCAACTGGTGTGTATAAGAATATGGCGATAGTGTCAAGATATATCTGTATGTATTTATATTACTCCTGTAATGCATAATTTGTTAAAAAAAATGTATTAGTTGGCAAATATTAAACATTACCTGTCTCTTGGCAGTGATCATTATCCGAGTGTAAATTTCATTCATAATGTATCTAAACTCTAATGTAATAATTGTTATTGAGACTGTGATCTGTAAATGTCATTTGAGTAAATGTAAATGCCATTTGAGTAGTAATGTCACTTTATATCGAAACAATGCACAAAAAGGTGATTGAAAAATTTGTTGTTATTAATTATGTAATGGTTCAAAATTTAATTCTTGTTACTAATGCAATGGTGATTATTATGAATATTGAGAATTTAAACGTGCATGTTGTATTAAAGTGGTATCATTATAAAAGGAAAGAACACTAATAAAAGCTGTTATCGTTATGCAAGTGTTTTTTTGCAAGTCCTGTCACACTGGGCTCAGCGCATCTTTTTCCATCTAGGCCACGCGTCTAGTTTTAAGAATTAAGTAACGACCCCTGAAAAAAAAAACAAAAAATTTTATAATAAAATTCAGGAGGAGTTTCACCATACCCCACTGCAGGTATACCTTTTAATAGTTTTTTTTGTAACCTATATAAAATTTTGAAGTTTAACATTACAGGAAATTTCATAATGGTATTATATAAAATTTAAGCTAACAGTTTTGAAAAGGTTCATGTTTTGAAGTTTATGCATCCTTTTAAGTAGAAAGAAAGTAGAGCAGTGTAGAGATTACTTTACCTACAGCTTTACAATTTTCATTTAACGTGTTGATTAAAGAGATGCCAGATAGAGTTTATATGTTTTATGATCTTTCTTCCTGCTTAATAACAGTGGGAATATTTGATTTACACAAATTCATTAAAGAATGATTGTGAATCAGTAACATAACTTATTTATTTCATCAGTTATAAACAGAAGCAGTGCAGAAGAGTGCTTGGAAAAGGAAAGAAGAAAGGTTTTGGAGTGAATGTTGTAGTGTTAGGGGTATGTATCTAACATTTTTACCTTTCAGTTTTCGAGTCATGTTTTAATTGGCCAAGGAAATACTAGAGTAGAGCAGCAGTTGTGTGTTAATGCAGTAGTGATGCGTTTTATGCAACTGTAGAGTGTATATTTTATGCTCTTTCTTCTACTTTGATTACAGCATGAACATGTGATACATGGTGTCATTAAAGTAGGAGGGGGATCAGTATATATTTCATGAGTTACAACAATCAACAATGAAAAAGAGTTATGTATAGAGGGGTTTGACAATGATGAATGGAAAATAAGAAATCACCTGAAGATATATGAGCTACTGAAGCATGAGGAAATTGTAATACTCATAAATGATTAATGAATACAATGACTAGGTCATCTGGAACGGATGGATAAGAAGACTATGTAATGAGAGGGCTGAATGGAGAGTAATTGTTGAAGAGCATTAAACCCAAACTGGGTTGTAATGACAGAAGCAGAAGAAGAAGAAGAAGAAGAAGAAGAAGATTTTGTACTGCAGGTATGTCTTTTCATTATATTTTTTCCTGTAACCGATATAAAATGTTGAAACATCATGACACTATGATTATGTTTTGTTTAAGTTTAGCGTTACTGAAAATTGCAACAATGTTATTGTACAAAATCTATATTAATCATTTTGAAGTTAGAAATCCTTTTAAGAATTCTACCATCTTTTCAGGTAGAAAGAAGATAGGGCAATGCTGAAATGACTTTATCTTGATATTTAGAGTTCTCATCAAATATTTTTATCACAGACCCTCCAAATGAATTTTTCATGTTTTATGATGTGAACTCCTCTTTAATCACAGTTCGAATATTTAATTTACACACTGTCGTTAAAGAGGGGCGAGGACCATGGCATATTTCATCAGATAATCAGCAGTAGGGAAGTATAGTTTTTGGAAAAGGAAAGAAGACAGTTTTTTTGGTATTGTTTAACAAATTCTGAATAGAAATTATAGTTTTATTGGTTTGGCTTTTATTTTCATGTAAAAATTTGTTGTAGTGATTTTATTAATATATTATAATAACTATTTTGTATATATTTTTCTTTATGAAATTATTTATTTAGTGATTATTACTTACGCATAGTTTGTAAGAAATATTTTGTTTCTTAAGTCTTCAGATTGAGGTAAATTGATACAATATTTAAATTTGATTGTATTGTATTATGTTTATCAACAATGTCATTATAATTTGGAAATTAGAGGCTTAAGTACTTTAGCCTACAGAACCACCAACCATACCATAAAATAATAATAGATGTTTTTCTGTAATATTCTTATGCATTATTCACACATTCACTGCAGCAGCATGTGAATCATATTTTAATTATAACATTTTGAAAGCTGATAAATGAACGAGACATGCATGGCATTTACAAACCAATATGTTAACTGGAGCAGCCATTCTGATCTGTGATAATTTTTTTCTCTGTGCAACACGTCCATTTAGTGACAGCAAGGGAGATTTTTCGGTGACCGTTAAGACATTCTTATAATTGAAATTTATAATTTTAAAGCTAATATTGTACAACACAATGGGGGAAAATTCTAAAATGGAAAGAACGACAAAATGTGAATAAAACTTTTAAAATTCATATCATGTTTAGTTATTAATTTAATTTCACACAGAACAACGAATAATTTTACTGTGAACCACCAGTGTGAGAATTATAATGTTCAGATAATTAGGAATAGTAGAAATAGTAACAATACAGTAATGTGTTATTGTATTAAATGTTTTACTGTAAAAGAAATTGTCACAAAAGGTTACACACCTTGTTATGGTAAAGTACCTTTTAACACATGTCTTAAGTACTGTCCTTAAAGTAACATTATTTATTGAGCAATGAATGTGTACTGTTATAATTTAAAAAGTATAACGTTTCCTGATTATATGACGTTTGTTTTAATGTTTATTTTATTTAAATGATCAGGAAATGTATGTAAATTATTTGTTGAATATGTAGCTACATTTACAATAAAAGTGTCTGATTTCATTTATGCATTGTGCTGATGTAATTTAAGCATTAAATTATGCGGCGTGTGTTGCGGCGACAGTGCCATCTGTATAGCGGGTTCAAGGGTTGCGTGAGCGGCCAGCGCCACTGCTTGTCTATATCGCTTAACCTTCACTGTGACGTGGCGATAATTGTGTGTGTATGCGTAATAAAGTCTGCCGTTCCGATCAGCTGATTTGTTCAATTCTCTGTTCTCGTGGGTCGGCAGGCATCGACATTCGGTCTCATTTCTAGTTCTGCACTCGAGGGAAACACTGGTCTGGCGGCGTCACCTATTGTTTTAACATCTTTGAAATGAGTTGCTGAATTACTAAAGAGCTTCAGGTGAGGAAAAATGCGGAATTAATTTTAATTAATTCAAGGACTATGCGGGTTTTATATTATATGTATGTATTTTTGTGTGTGTGATCTGTTTGTATGTTGCATCTTGGATAGTTGAGAGCATGTTGCCGACTGGCCTTTTCCTGTATAAAAAATTAAACGATGATGTTGTTGCAATCAAATTCAAATGTAGAAATAATAATTAAATAAGAAAGAAAGGTAACAGTAAACGTAAATTGAATCCTAGAAAAGATTGTTTTGAAAATTTTGTGGAGTAGGTAATATTTCTATTCACATTTAGTTCACGGAATAGAATGGTGACAGCGTGTGTCTGTGATCAGTGTTACTGGGGTGAGAAAGATTTGTGTGAGGGTATTTTCCTGACGGCTGTCTACAGATAAAATTTTTTCAGGGTTCCCGGATAGCCGGGAGGTGAAAGGTGGATGAGGATGGAGACAGACCATCAGTCTTCATCGGCCGAACATCTAAGCAACACCCCAACGCCGTCAGACCTCTAGAGATCCCCATACTGCCAGCCTGAACCACTGCCCGGAGGAGGAAATGAATTCCTGGAATTTCAGACTCACCAGTTGCGTCACCATGTTTAATATCATCGTGCATCCTGAGTAAAGTAATCTTCTATACACAGGTGGGACTATTCCTTATATTTTAATACAGGAACACAGCAACTTATGGGATTGAAAGCATGAACTCAAAGACATCTTCATAAACAGTAACTTCACATATTCTATGACCAACTGTCTGTTGTAACATGTCCTGTGGACATATAGTGAATTGTGTAATTAACTGAGTTAAAGAATCTGCTTGTTTAAATATGTCCATTACTATGCTGTATTTTATAGGACCGCCACTTGGCTTCTAGCTGTGAGTAATTAGCAAGGAAAATTTAAATCTGTTACTTGGTTAGTTTTATTAACTTTCTTATGAAGATCAAAACTCATCAACAAGTTTATATTGAATGCATTGACAAATAACTATAGGGGTAGTTCTTTCTGAATGTTCTTGTGTGAACAGGTTCTTTATCATGGGCTGTTACAGCATTGTACCAGAATAAGTATCAAGTATTAGTACTCAATTTTTATGGGCAACTGGTGTGTATAAGAATATGGCGATAGTACCAAGATATATCTGTATGTATTTATATTAGTCCTGTAATGCATAATTTGTTAAAAAAAATGTATTAGTTGGCAAATATTAAACATTACCTGTCTCTTGGCAGTGATCATTATCCGAGTGTAAATTTCATTCATAATGTATCTAAACTCTAATGTAATAATTGTTATTGAGACTGTGATCTGTAAATGTCATTTGAGTAAATGTAAATGCATAGCAATGTCACTTTATATCGAAACAATGCACAAAAAGGTGTTTGAAAAATTTGTTGTTATTAATTATGTAATAGTTCAAAATTTAATTCTTGTTACTAATGCAATGGTGATTATTATGAATATTGAGAATTTAAACGTGCATGTTGTATTAAAATGGTATCATTATAAAAGGAAAGAACACTAATAAAAGCTGTTATCGTTATGCAAGTGTTTTTTTGCAAGTCCTGTCACACTGGGCTCAGCGCATCTTTTTCCATCTAGGCCACGCGTCTAGTTTTAAGAATTAAGTAACGACCCCTGAAAAAAAAAAACAAAAAATTTTATAATAAAATTCAGGAGGAGTTTCACCATACCCCACTGCAGGTATACCTTTTAATAGTTTTTTTTGTAACCTATATAAAATTTTGAAGTTTAACCTTGCAGGAAATTTCATAATGGTATTATATAAAATTTAAGCTAACAGTTTTGAAAAGGTTCATGTTTTGAAGTTTATGCATCCTTTTAAGTAGAAAGAAAGTAGAGCAGTGTAGAGATTACTTTACCTACAGCTTTACAATTTTCATTTAACGTGTTGATTAAAGAGATGCCAGATAGAGTTTATATGTTTTATGATCTTTCTTCCTGCTTAATAACAGTGGGAATATTTGATTTACACAAATTCATTAAAGAATGATTGTGAATCAGTAACATAACTTATTTATTTCATCAGTTATAAACAGAAGCAGTGCAGAAGAGTGCTTGGAAAAGGAAAGAAGAAAGGTTTTGGAGTGAATGTTGTAGTGTTAGGGGTATGTATCTAACATTTTTACCTTTCAGTTTTCGAGTCATGTTTTAATTGGCCAAGGAAATACTAGAGTAGAGCAGCAGTTGTGTGTTAATGCAGTAGTGATGCGTTTTATGCAACTGTAGAGTGTATATTTTATGCTCTTTCTTCTACTTTGATTACAGCATGAACATGTGATACATGGTGTCATTAAAGTAGGAGGGGGATCAGTATATATTTCATGAGTTACAACAATCAACAATGAAAAAGAGTTATGTATAGAGGGGTTTGACAATGATGAATGGAAAATAAGAAATCACCTGAAGATATATGAGCTACTGAAGCATGAGGAAATTGTAATACTCATAAATGATTAATGAATACAATGACTAGGTCATCTGGAACGGATGGATAAGAAGACTATGTAATGAGAGGGCTGAATGGAGAGTAATTGTTGAAGAGCATTAAACCCAAACTGGGTTGTAATGACAGAAGCAGAAGAAGAAGAAGAAGAAGAAGAAGATTTTGTACTGCAGGTATGTCTTTTCATTATATTTTTTCCTGTAACCGATATAAAATGTTGAAACATCATGACACTATGATTATGTTTTGTTTAAGTTTAGCGTTACTGAAAATTGCAACAATGTTATTGTACAAAATCTATATTAATCATTTTGAAGTTAGAAATCCTTTTAAGAATTCTACCATCTTTTCAGGTAGAAAGAAGATAGGGCAATGCTGAAATGACTTTATCTTGATATTTAGAGTTCTCATCAAATATTTTTATCACAGACCCTCCAAATGAATTTTTCATGTTTTATGATGTGAACTCCTCTTTAATCACAGTTCGAATATTTAATTTACACACTGTCGTTAAAGAGGGGCGAGGACCATGGCATATTTCATCAGATAATCAGCAGTAGGGAAGTATAGTTTTTGGAAAAGGAAAGAAGACAGTTTTTTTGGTATTGTTTAACAAATTCTGAATAGAAATTATAGTTTTATTGGTTTGGCTTTTATTTTCATGTAAAAATTTGTTGTAGTGATTTTATTAATATATTATAATAACTATTTTGTATATATTTTTCTTTATGAAATTATTTATTTAGTGATTATTACTTACGCATAGTTTGTAAGAAATATTTTGTTTCTTAAGTCTTCAGATTGAGGTAAATTGATACAATATTTAAATTTGATTGTATTGTATTATGTTTATCAACAATGTCATTATAATTTGGAAATTAGAGGCTTAAGTACTTTAGCCTACAGAACCACCAACCATACCATAAAATAATAATAGATGTTTTTCTGTAATATTCTTATGCATTATTCACACATTCACTGCAGCAGCATGTGAATCATATTTTAATTATAACATTTTGAAAGCTGATAAATGAACGAGACATGCATGGCATTTACAAACCAATATGTTAACTGGAGCAGCCATTCTGATCTGTGATAATTTTTTTCTCTGTGCAACACGTCCATTTAGTGACAGCAAGGGAGATTTTTCGGTGACCGTTAAGACATTCTTATAATTGAAATTTATAATTTTAAAGCTAATATTGTACAACACAATGGGGGAAAATTCTAAAATGGAAAGAACGACAAAATGTGAATAAAACTTTTAAAATTCATATCATGTTTAGTTATTAATTTAATTTCACACAGAACAACGAATAATTTTACTGTGAACCACCAGTGTGAGAATTATAATGTTCAGATAATTAGGAATAGTAGAAATAGTAACAATACAGTAATGTGTTATTGTATTAAATGTTTTACTGTAAAAGAAATTGTCACAAAAGGTTACACACCTTGTTATGGTAAAGTACCTTTTAACACATGTCTTAAGTACTGTCCTTAAAGTAACATTATTTATTGAGCAATGAATGTGTACTGTTATAATTTAAAAAGTATAACGTTTCCTGATTATATGACGTTTGTTTTAATGTTTATGTTATTTAAATGATCAGGAAATGTATGTAAATTATTTGTTGAATATGTAGCTACATTTACAATAAAAGTGTCTGATTTCATTTATGCATTGTGCTGATGTAATTTAAGCATTAAATTATGCGGCGTGTGTTGCGGCGACAGTGCCATCTGTATAGCGGGTTCAAGGGTTGCGTGAGCGGCCAGCGCCACTGCTTGTCTATATCGCTTAACCTTCACTGTGACGTGGCGATAATTGTGTGTGTATGCGTAATAAAGTCTGCCGTTCCGATCAGCTGATTTGTTCAATTCTCTGTTCTCGTGGGTCGGCAGGCATCGACATTCGGTCTCATTTCTAGTTCTGCACTCGAGGGAAACACTGGTCTGGCGGCGTCACCTATTGTTTTAACATCTTTGAAATGAGTTGCTGAATTACCAAAGAGCTTCAGGTGAGGAAAAATGCGGAATTAATTTTAATTAATTCAAGGACTATGCGGGTTTTATATTATATGTATGTATTTTTGTGTGTGTGATCTGTTTGTATGTTGCATCTTGGATAGTTGAGAGCATGTTGCCGACTGGCCTTTTCCTGTATAAAAAATTAAACGATGATGTTGTTGCAATCAAATTCAAATGTAGAAATAATAATTAAATAAGAAAGAAAGGTAACAGTAAACGTAAATTGAATCCTAGAAAAGATTGTTTTGAAAATTTTGTGGAGTAGGTAATATTTCTATTCACATTTAGTTCACGGAATAGAATGGTGACAGCGTGTGTCTGTGATCAGTGTTACTGGGGTGAGAAAGATTTGTGTGAGGGTATTTTCCTGACGGCTGTCTACAGATAAAATTTTTTCAGGGTTCCCGGATAGCCGGGAGGTGAAAGGTGGATGAGGATGGAGACAGACCATCAGTCTTCATCGGCCGAACATCTAAGCAACACCCCAACGCCGTCAGACCTCTAGAGATCCCCATACTGCCAGCCTGAACCACTGCCCGGAGGAGGAAATGAATTCCTGGAATTTCAGACTCACCAGTTGCGTCACCATGTTTAATATCATCGTACATCCTGAGTAAAGTAATCTTCTATACACAGGTGGGACTATTCCTTATATTTTAATACAGGAACACAGCAACTTATGGGATTGAAAGCATGAACTCAAAGACATCTTCATAAACAGTAACTTCACATATTCTATGACCAACTGTCTGTTGTAACATGTCCTGTGGACATATAGTGAATTGTGTAATTAACTGAGTTAAAGAATCTGCCTGTTTAAATATGTCCATTACTATGCTGTATTTTATAGGACCGCCACTTGGCTTCTAGCTGTGAGTAATTAGCAAGGAAAATTTAAATCTGTTACTTGGTTAGTTTTATTAACTTTCTTATGAAGATCAAAACTCATCAACAAGTTTATATTGAATGCATTGACAAATAACTATAGGGGTAGTTCTTTCTGAATGTTCTTGTGTGAACAGGTTCTTTATCATGGGCTGTTACAGCATTGTACCAGAATAAGTATCAAGTATTAGTACTCAATTTTTATGGGCAACTGGTGTGTATAAGAATATGGCGATAGTGTCAAGATATATCTGTATGTATTTATATTACTCCTGTAATGCATAATTTGTTAAAAAAAATGTATTAGTTGGCAAATATTAAACATTACCTGTCTCTTGGCAGTGATCATTATCCGAGTGTAAATTTCATTCATAATGTATCTAAACTCTAATGTAATAATTGTTATTGAGACTGTGATCTGTAAATGTCATTTGAGTAAATGTAAATGCATAGCAATGTCACTTTATATCGAAACAATGCACAAAAAGGTGTTTGAAAAATTTGTTGTTATTAATTATGTAATGGTTCAAAATTTAATTCTTGTTACTAATGCAATGGTGATTATTATGAATATTGAGAATTTAAACGTGCATGTTGTATTAAAATGGTATCATTATAAAAGGAAAGAACACTAATAAAAGCTGTTATCGTTATGCAAGTGTTTTTTTGCAAGTCCTGTCACACCAGCGCATCTTTTTCCATCTAGGCCACGCGTCTAGTTTTAAGAATTAAGTAACGACCCCTGAAAAAAAAAAAAAAAAAAATTTTATAATAAAATTCAGGAGGAGTTTCACCATACCCCACTGCAGGTATACCTTTTAATAGTTTTTTTTGTAACCTATATAAAATTTTGAAGTTTAACCTTACAGGAAATTTCATAATGGTATTATATAAAATTTAAGCTAACAGTTTTGAAAAGGTTCATGTTTTGAAGTTTATGCATCCTTTTAAGTAGAAAGAAAGTAGAGCAGTGTAGAGATTACTTTACCTACAGCTTTACAATTTTCATTTAACGTGTTGATTAAAGAGATGCCAGATAGAGTTTATATGTTTTATGATCTTTCTTCCTGCTTAATAACAGTGGGAATATTTGATTTACACAAATTCATTAAAGAATGATTGTGAATCAGTAACATAACTTATTTATTTCATCAGTTATAAACAGAAGCAGTGCAGAAGAGTGCTTGGAAAAGGAAAGAAGAAAGGTTTTGGAGTGAATGTTGTAGTGTTAGGGGTATGTATCTAACATTTTTACCTTTCAGTTTTCGAGTCATGTTTTAATTGGCCAAGGAAATACTAGAGTAGAGCAGCAGTTGTGTGTTAATGCAGTAGTGATGCGTTTTATGCAACTGTAGAGTGTATATTTTATGATCTTTCTTCTACTTTGATTACAGCATGAACATGTGATACATGGTGTCATTAAAGCAGAAGAAGAAGAAGAAGAAGATTTTGTACTGCAGGTATGTCTTTTCATTATATTTTTTCCTGTAACCGATATAAAATGTTGAAACATCAGGACACTATGATTATGTTTTGTTTAAGTTTAGCGTTACTGAAAATTGCAACAATGTTATTGTACAAAATCTATATTAATCATTTTGAAGTTTACAAATCCTTTTAAGAATTCTACCATCTTTTCAGGTAGAAAGAAGATAGGGCAATGCTGAAATGACTTTATCTTGATATTTAGAGTTCTCATCAAATATTTTTATCACAGACCCTCCAAATGAATTTTTCATGTTTTATGGTGTGAACTCCTCTTTAATCACAGTTCGAATATTTAATTTACACACTGTCATTAAAGAGGGGCGAGGACCATGGCATATTTCATCAGATAATCAGCAGTAGGGAAGTATAGTTTTTGGAAAAGGAAAGAAGACAGTTTTTTTGGTATTGTTTAACAAATTCTGAATAGAAATTATAGTTTTATTAGTTAGGCATTTATTTTCATGTAAAAATTTGTTGTAGTGATTTTATTAATATTATATTATAATAACTATTTTGTATATATTTTTCTTTATGAAAATATTTATTGAGTGGTTATTACTTACGCATAGTTTGTAAGAAATATTTTGTTTCTTAAGTCTTCAGATTGAGGTAAATTGATACAATATTTAAATTTGATTGTATTGTATTATGTTTATCAGCAATGTCATTATAATTTGGAAATTAGAGGCTTAAGTACTTTAGCCTACAGAACCACCAACCATACCATAAAATAATAATAGATGTTTTTCTGTAATATTCTTATGCATTATTCACACATTCACTGCAGCAGCATGTGAATCATATTTTAATTATAACATTTTGAAAGCTGATAAATGAACGAGACATGCATGGCATTTACAAACCAATATGTTAACTGGAGCAGCCATTCTGATCTGTGATAATTTTTTTCTCTGTGCAACACGTCCATTTAGTGACAGCAAGGGAGATTTTTCGGTGACCGTTAAGACATTCTTATAATTGAAATTTATAATTTTAAAGCTAATATTGTACAACACAATGGGGGAAAATTCTAAAATGGAAAGAACGACAAAATGTGAATAAAACTTTTAAAATTCATATCATGTTTAGTTATTAATTTAATTTCACACAGAACAACGAATAATTTTACTGTGAACCACCAGTGTGAGAATTATAATGTTCAGATAATTAGGAATAGTAGAAATAGTAACAATACAGTAATGTGTTATTGTATTAAATGTTTTACTGTAAAAGAAATTGTCACAAAAGGTTACACACCTTGTTATGGTAAAGTACCTTTTAACACATGTCTTAAGTACTGTCCTTAAAGTAACATTATTTATTGAGCAATGAATGTGTACTGTTATAATTTAAAAAGTATAACGTTTCCTGATTATATGACGTTTGTTTTAATGTTTACGTTATTTAAATGATCAGGAAATGTATGTAAATTATTTGTTGAATATGTAGCTACATTTACAATAAAAGTGTCTGATTTCATTTATGCATTGTGCTGATGTAATTTAAGCATTAAATTATGCGGCGTGTGTTGCGGCGACAGTGCCATCTGTATAGCGGGTTCAAGGGTTGCGTGAGCGGCCAGCGCCACTGCTTGTCTATATCGCTTAACCTTCACTGTGACGTGGCGATAATTGTGTGTGTATGCGTAATAAAGTCTGCCGTTCCGATCAGCTGATTTGTTCAATTCTCTGTTCTCGTGGGTCGGCAGGCATCGACATTCGGTCTCATTTCTAGTTCTGCACTCGAGGGAAACACTGGTCTGGCGGCGTCACCTATTGTTTTAACATCTTTGAAATGAGTTGCTGAATTACTAAAGAGCTTCAGGTGAGGAAAAATGCGGAATTAATTTTAATTAATTCAGGGACTATGCCGGTTTTATATTATATGTATGTATTTTTGTGTGTGTGATCTGTTTGTATGTTGCATCTTGGATAGTTGAGAGCATGTTGCCGACTGGCCTTTTCCTGTATAAAAAATTAAACGATGATGTTGTTGCAATCAAATTCAAATGTAGAAATAATAATTAAATAAGAAAGAAAGGTAACAGTAAACGTAAATTGAATCCTAGAAAAGATTGTTTTGAAAATTTTGTGGAGTAGGTAATATTTCTATTCACATTTAGTTCACGGAATAGAATGGTGACAGCGTGTGTCTGTGATCAGTGTTACTGGGGTGAGAAAGATTTGTGTGAGGGTATTTTCCTGACGGCTGTCTACAGATAAAATTTTTTCAGGGTTCCCGGATAGCCGGGAGGTGAAAGGTGGATGAGGATGGAGACAGACCATCAGTCTTCATCGGCCGAACATCTAAGCAACACCCCAACGCCGTCAGACCTCTAGAGATCCCCATACTGCCAGCCTGAACCACTGCCCGGAGGAGGAAATGAATTCCTGGAATTTCAGACTCACCAGTTGCGTCACCATGTTTAATATCATCGTGCATCCTGAGTAAAGTAATCTTCTATACACAGGTGGGACTATTCCTTATATTTTAATACAGGAACACAGCAACTTATGGGATTGAAAGCATGAACTCAAAGACATCTTCATAAACAGTAACTTCACATATTCTATGACCAACTGTCTGTTGTAACATGTCCTGTGGACATATAGTGAATTGTGTAATTAACTGAGTTAAAGAATCTGCCTGTTTAAATATGTCCATTACTATGCTGTATTTTATAGGACCGCCACTTGGCTTCTAGCTGTGAGTAATTAGCAAGGAAAATTTAAATCTGTTACTTGGTTAGTTTTATTAACTTTCTTATGAAGATCAAAACTCATCAACAAGTTTATATTGAATGCATTGACAAATAACTATAGGGGTAGTTCTTTCTGAATGTTCTTGTGTGAACAGGTTCTTTATCATGGGCTGTTACAGCATTGTACCAGAATAAGTATCAAGTATTAGTACTCAATTTTTATGGGCAACTGGTGTGTATAAGAATATGGCGATAGTGTCAAGATATATCTGTATGTATTTATATTACTCCTGTAATGCATAATTTGTTAAAAAAAATGTATTAGTTGGCAAATATTAAACATTACCTGTCTCTTGGCAGTGATCATTATCCGAGTGTAAATTTCATTCATAATGTATCTAAACTCTAATGTAATAATTGTTATTGAGACTGTGATCTGTAAATGTCATTTGAGTAAATGTAAATGCATAGCAATGTCACTTTATATCGAAACAATGCACAAAAAGGTGTTTGAAAAATTTGTTGTTATTAATTATGTAATGGTTCAAAATTTAATTCTTGTTACTAATGCAATGGTGATTATTATGAATATTGAGAATTTAAACGTGCATGTTGTATTAAAATGGTATCATTATAAAAGGAAAGAACACTAATAAAAGCTGTTATCGTTATGCAAGTGTTTTTTTGCAAGTCCTGTCACACCAGCGCATCTTTTTCCATCTAGGCCACGCGTCTAGTTTTAAGAATTAAGTAACGACCCCTGAAAAAAAAAAACAAAAAATTTTATAATAAAATTCAGGAGGAGTTTCACCATACCCCACTGCAGGTATACCTTTTAATAGTTTTTTTTGTAACCTATATAAAATTTTGAAGTTTAACCTTACAGGAAATTTCATAATGGTATTATATAAAATTTAAGCTAACAGTTTTGAAAAGGTTCATGTTTTGAAGTTTATGCATCCTTTTAAGTAGAAAGAAAGTAGAGCAGTGTAGAGATTACTTTACCTACAGCTTTACAATTTTCATTTAACGTGTTGATTAAAGAGATGCCAGATAGAGTTTATATGTTTTATGATCTTTCTTCCTGCTTAATAACAGTGGGAATATTTGATTTACACAAATTCATTAAAGAATGATTGTGAATCAGTAACATAACTTATTTATTTCATCAGTTATAAACAGAAGCAGTGCAGAAGAGTGCTTGGAAAAGGAAAGAAGAAAGGTTTTGGAGTGAATGTTGTAGTGTTAGGGGTATGTATCTAACATTTTTACCTTTCAGTTTTCGAGTCATGTTTTAATTGGCCAAGGAAATACTAGAGTAGAGCAGCAGTTGTGTGTTAATGCAGTAGTGATGCGTTTTATGCAACTGTAGAGTGTATATTTTATGATCTTTCTTCTACTTTGATTACAGCATGAACATGTGATACATGGTGTCATTAAAGCAGAAGAAGAAGAAGAAGAAGATTTTGTACTGCAGGTATGTCTTTTCATTATATTTTTTCCTGTAACCGATATAAAATGTTGAAACATCAGGACACTATGATTATGTTTTGTTTAAGTTTAGCGTTACTGAAAATTGCAACAATGTTATTGTACAAAATCTATATTAATCATTTTGAAGTTTACAAATCCTTTTAAGAATTCTACCATCTTTTCAGGTAGAAAGAAGATAGGGCAATGCTGAAATGACTTTATCTTGATATTTAGAGTTCTCATCAAATATTTTTATCACAGACCCTCCAAATGAATTTTTCATGTTTTATGGTGTGAACTCCTCTTTAATCACAGTTCGAATATTTAATTTACACACTGTCATTAAAGAGGGGCGAGGACCATGGCATATTTCATCAGATAATCAGCAGTAGGGAAGTATAGTTTTTGGAAAAGGAAAGAAGACAGTTTTTTTGGTATTGTTTAACAAATTCTGAATAGAAATTATAGTTTTATTAGTTAGGCATTTATTTTCATGTAAAAATTTGTTGTAGTGATTTTATTAATATTATATTATAATAACTATTTTGTATATATTTTTCTTTATGAAAATATTTATTGAGTGGTTATTACTTACGCATAGTTTGTAAGAAATATTTTGTTTCTTAAGTCTTCAGATTGAGGTAAATTGATACAATATTTAAATTTGATTGTATTGTATTATGTTTATCAGCAGTGTCATTATAATTTGGAAATTAGAGGCTTAAGTACTTTAGCCTACAGAACCACCAACCATACCATAAAATAATAATAGATGTTTTTCTGTAATATTCTTATGCATTATTCACACATTCACTGCAGCAGCATGTGAATCATATTTTAATTATAACATTTTGAAAGCTGATAAATGAACGAGACATGCATGGCATTTACAAACCAATATGTTAACTGGAGCAGCCATTCTGATCTGTGATAATTTTGTTCTCTGTGCAACACGTCCATTTAGTGACAGCAAGGGAGATTTTTCGGTGACCGTTAAGACATTCTTATAATTGAAATTTATAATTTTAAAGCTAATATTGTACAACACAATGGGGGAAAATTCTAAAATGGAAAGAACGACAAAATGTGAATAAAACTTTTAAAATTCATATCATGTTTAGTTATTAATTTAATTTCACACAGAACAACGAATAATTTTACTGTGAACCACCAGTGTGAGAATTATAATGTTCAGATAATTAGGAATAGTAGAAATAGTAACAATACAGTAATGTGTTATTGTATTAAATGTTTTACTGTAAAAGAAATTGTCACAAAAGGTTACACACCTTGTTATGGTAAAGTACCTTTTAACACATGTCTTAAGTACTGTCCTTAAAGTAACATTATTTATTGAGCAATGAATGTGTACTGTTATAATTTAAAAAGTATAACGTTTCCTGATTATATGACGTTTGTTTTAATGTTTACGTTATTTAAATGATCAGGAAATGTATGTAAATTATTTGTTGAATATGTAGCTACATTTACAATAAAAGTGTCTTGATTTCATTTATGCATTGTGCTGATGTAATTTAAGCATTAAATTATGCGGCGTGTGTTGCGGCGACAGTGCCATCTGTATAGCGGGTTCAAGGGTTGCGTGAGCGGCCAGCGCCACTGCTTGTCTATATCGCTTAACCTTCACTGTGACGTGGCGATAATTGTGTGTGTATGCGTAATAAAGTCTGCCGTTCCGATCAGCTGATTTGTTCAATTCTCTGTTCTCGTGGGTCGGCAGGCATCGACATTCGGTCTCATTTCTAGTTCTGCACTCGAGGGAAACACTGGTCTGGCGGCGTCACCTATTGTTTTAACATCTTTGAAATGAGTTGCTGAATTACTAAAGAGCTTCAGGTGAGGAAAAATGCGGAATTAATTTTAATTAATTCAGGGACTATGCGGGTTTTATATTATATGTATGTATTTTTGTGTGTGTGATCTGTTTGTATGTTGCATCTTGGATAGTTGAGAGCATGTTGCCGACTGGCCTTTTCCTGTATAAAAAATTAAACGATGATGTTGTTGCAATCAAATTCAAATGTAGAAATAATAATTAAATAAGAAAGAAAGGTAACAGTAAACGTAAATTGAATCCTAGAAAAGATTGTTTTGAAAATTTTGTGGAGTAGGTAATATTTCTATTCACATTTAGTTCACGGAATAGAATGGTGACAGCGTGTGTCTGTGATCAGTGTTACTGGGGTGAGAAAGATTTGTGTGAGGGTATTTTCCTGACGGCTGTCTACAGATAAAATTTTTTCAGGGTTCCCGGATAGCCGGGAGGTGAAAGGTGGATGAGGATGGAGACAGACCATCAGTCTTCATCGGCCGAACATCTAAGCAACACCCCAACGCCGTCAGACCTCTAGAGATCCCCATACTGCCAGCCTGAACCACTGCCCGGAGGAGGAAATGAATTCCTGGAATTTCAGACTCACCAGTTGCGTCACCATGTTTAATATCATCGTGCATCCTGAGTAAAGTAATCTTCTATACACAGGTGGGACTATTCCTTATATTTTAATACAGGAACACAGCAACTTATGGGATTGAAAGCATGAACTCAAAGACATCTTCATAAACAGTAACTTCACATATTCTATGACCAACTGTCTGTTGTAACATGTCCTGTGGACATATAGTGAATTGTGTAATTAACTGAGTTAAAGAATCTGCCTGTTTAAATATGTCCATTACTATGCTGTATTTTATAGGACCGCCACTTGGCTTCTAGCTGTGAGTAATTAGCAAGGAAAATTTAAATCTGTTACTTGGTTAGTTTTATTAACTTTCTTATGAAGATCAAAACTCATCAACAAGTTTATATTGAATGCATTGACAAATAACTATAGGGGTAGTTCTTTCTGAATGTTCTTGTGTGAACAGGTTCTTTATCATGGGCTGTTACAGCATTGTACCAGAATAAGTATCAAGTATTAGTACTCAATTTTTATGGGCAACTGGTGTGTATAAGAATATGGCGATAGTGTCAAGATATATCTGTATGTATTTATATTACTCCTGTAATGCATAATTTGTTAAAAAAAATGTATTAGTTGGCAAATATTAAACATTACCTGTCTCTTGGCAGTGATCATTATCCGAGTGTAAATTTCATTCATAATGTATCTAAACTCTAATGTAATAATTGTTATTGAGACTGTGATCTGTAAATGTCATTTGAGTAAATGTAAATGCATAGCAATGTCACTTTATATCGAAACAATGCACAAAAAGGTGTTTGAAAAATTTGTTGTTATTAATTATGTAATGGTTCAAAATTTAATTCTTGTTACTAATGCAATGGTGATTATTATGAATATTGAGAATTTAAACGTGCATGTTGTATTAAAATGGTATCATTATAAAAGGAAAGAACACTAATAAAAGCTGTTATCGTTATGCAAGTGTTTTTTTGCAAGTCCTGTCACACTGGGCTCAGCGCATCTTTTTCCATCTAGGCCACGCGTCTAGTTTTAAGAATTAAGTAACAACCCCTGAAAAAAAAAAAAAAAATTTTTATAATAAAATTCAGGAGGAGTTTCACCATACCCCACTGCAGGTATACCTTTTAATATTTTTTTTTGTAACCTATATAAAATTTTGAAGTTTAACCTTACAGGAAATTTCATAATGGTATTATATAAAATTTAAGCTAACAGTTTTGAAAAGGTTCATGTTTTGAAGTTTATGCATCCTTTTAAGTAGAAAGAAAGTAGAGCAGTGTAGAGATTACTTTACCTACAGCTTTACAATTTTCATTTAACGTGTTGATGAAAGAGATGCCAGATAGAGTTTATATGTTTTATGATCTTTCTTCCTGCTTAATAACAGTGGGAATATTTGATTTACACAAATTCATTAAAGAATGATTGTGAATCAGTAACATAACTTATTTATTTCATCAGTTATAAACAGAAGCAGTGCAGAAGAGTGCTTGGAAAAGGAAAGAAGAAAGGTTTTGGAGTGAATGTAGTAGTGTTAGGGGTATGTATCTAACATTTTTACCTTTCAGTTTTCGAGTCATGTTTTAATTGGCCAAGGAAATACTAGAGTAGAGCAGCAGTTGTGTGTTAATGCAGTAGTGATGCGTTTTATGCAACTGTAGAGTGTATATTTTATGATCTTTCTTCTACTTTGATTACAGCATGAACATGTGATACATGGTGTCATTAAAGTAGGAGGGGGATCAGTATATATTTCATGAGTTACAACAATCAACAATGAAAAAGAGTTATGTATAGAGGGGTTTGACAATGATGAATGGAAAATAAGAAATCACCTGAAGATATATGAGCTACTGAAGCATGAGGAAATTGTAATACTCATAAATGATTAATGAATACAATGACTAGGTCATCTGGAACGGATGGATAAGAAGACTATGTAATGAGAGGGCTGAATGGAGAGTAATTGTTGAAGAGCATTAAACCCAAACTGGGTTGTAATGACAGAAGCAGAAGAAGAAGAAGAAGAAGAAGAAGAAGAAGATTTTGTACTGCAGGTATGTCTTTTCATTATATTTTTTCCTGTAACCGATATAAAATGTTGAAACATCAGGACACTATGATTATGTTTTGTTTAAGTTTAGCGTTACTGAAAATTGCAACAATGTTATTGTACAAAATCTATATTAATCATTTTGAAGTTTACAAATCCTTTTAAGAATTCTACCATCTTTTCAGGTAGAAAGAAGATAGGGCAATGCTGAAATGACTTTATCTTGATATTTAGAGTTCTCATCAAATATTTTTATCACAGACCCTCCAAATGAATTTTTCATGTTTTATGGTGTGAACTCCTCTTTAATCACAGTTCGAATATTTAATTTACACACTGTCATTAAAGAGGGGCGAGGACCATGGCATATTTCATCAGATAATCAGCAGTAGGGAAGTATAGTTTTTGGAAAAGGAAAGAAGACAGTTTTTTTGGTATTGTTTAACAAATTCTGAATAGAAATTATAGTTTTATTAGTTAGGCATTTATTTTCATGTAAAAATTTGTTGTACTGATTTTATTAATATTATATTATAATAACTATTTTGTATATATTTTTCTTTATGAAAATATTTATTGAGTGGTTATTACTTACGCATAGTTTGTAAGAAATATTTTGTTTCTTAAGTCTTCAGATTGAGGTAAATTGATACAATATTTAAATTTGATTGTATTGTATTATGTTTATCAGCAATGTCATTATAATTTGGAAATTAGAGGCTTAAGTACTTTAGCCTACAGAACCACCAACCATACCATAAAATAATAATAGATGTTTTTCTGTAATATTCTTATGCATTATTCACACATTCACTGCAGCAGCATGTGAATCATATTTTAATTATAACATTTTGAAAGCTGATAAATGAACGAGACATGCATGGCATTTACAAACCAATATGTTAACTGGAGCAGCCATTCTGATCTGTGATAATTTTTTTCTCTGTGCAACACGTCCATTTAGTGACAGCAAGGGAGATTTTTCGGTGACCGTTAAGACATTCTTATAATTGAAATTTATAATTTTAAAGCTAATATTGTACAACACAATGGGGGAAAATTCTAAAATGGAAAGAACGACAAAATGTGAATAAAACTTTTAAAATTCATATCATGTTTAGTTATTAATTTAATTTCACACAGAACAACGAATAATTTTACTGTGAACCACCAGTGTGAGAATTATAATGTTCAGATAATTAGGAATAGTAGAAATAGTAACAATACAGTAATGTGTTATTGTATTAAATGTTTTACTGTAAAAGAAATTGTCACAAAAGGTTACACACCTTGTTATGGTAAAGTACCTTTTAACACGTCTTAAGTACTGTCCTTAAAGTAACATTATTTATTGAGCAATGAATGTGTACTGTTATAATTTAAAAAGTATAACGTTTCCTGATTATATGACGTTTGTTTTAATGTTTACGTTATTTAAATGATCAGGAAATGTATGTAAATTATTTGTTGAATATGTAGCTACATTTACAATAAAAGTGTCTGATTTCATTTATGCATTGTGCTGATGTAATTTAAGCATTAAATTATGCGGCGTGTGTTGCGGCGACAGTGCCATCTGTATAGCGGGTTCAAGGGTTGCGTGAGCGGCCAGCGCCACTGCTTGTCTATATCGCTTAACCTTCACTGTGACGTGGCGATAATTGTGTGTGTATGCGTAATAAAGTCTGCCGTTCCGATCAGCTGATTTGTTCAATTCTCTGTTCTCGTGGGTCGGCAGGCATCGACATTCGGTCTCATTTCTAGTTCTGCACTCGAGGGAAACACTGGTCTGGCGGCGTCACCTATTGTTTTAACATCTTTGAAATGAGTTGCTGAATTACTAAAGAGCTTCAGGTGAGGAAAAATGCGGAATTAATTTTAATTAATTCAGGGACTATGCAGGTTTTATATTATATGTATGTATTTTTGTGTGTGTGATCTGTTTGTATGTTGCATCTTGGATAGTTGAGAGCATGTTGCCGACTGGCCTTTTCCTGTATAAAAAATTAAACGATGATGTTGTTGCAATCAAATTCAAATGTAGAAATAATAATTAAATAAGAAAGAAAGGTAACAGTAAACGTAAATTGAATCCTAGAAAAGATTGTTTTGAAAATTTTGTGGAGTAGGTAATATTTCTATTCACATTTAGTTCACGGAATAGAATGGTGACAGCGTGTGTCTGTGATCAGTGTTACTGGGGTGAGAAAGATTTGTGTGAGGGTATTTTCCTGACGGCTGTCTACAGATAAAATTTTTTCAGGGTTCCCGGATAGCCGGGAGGTGAAAGGTGGATGAGGATGGAGACAGACCATCAGTCTTCATCGGCCGAACATCTAAGCAACACCCCAACGCCGTCAGACCTCTAGAG
This sequence comes from Magicicada septendecula, assembly GCA_034769895.1. Lineage (NCBI taxonomy): Eukaryota > Metazoa > Arthropoda > Insecta > Hemiptera > Cicadidae > Magicicada > Magicicada septendecula. The sequence goes on along the minus strand of CM068376.1, from coordinate 248,787,959 downwards.
ATCCCCATACTGCCAGCCTGAACCACTGCCCGGAGGAGGAAATGAATTCCTGGAATTTCAGACTCACCAGTTGCGTCACCATGTTTAATATCATCGTGCATCCTGAGTAAAGTAATCTTCTATACACAGGTGGGACTATTCCTTATATTTTAATACAGGAACACAGCAACTTATGGGATTGAAAGCATGAACTCAAAGACATCTTCATAAACAGTAACTTCACATATTCTATGACCAACTGTCTGTTGTAACATGTCCTGTGGACATATAGTGAATTGTGTAATTAACTGAGTTAAAGAATCTGCCTGTTTAAATATGTCCATTACTATGCTGTATTTTATAGGACCGCCACTTGGCTTCTAGCTGTGAGTAATTAGCAAGGAAAATTTAAATCTGTTACTTGGTTAGTTTTATTAACTTTCTTATGAAGATCAAAACTCATGAACAAGTTTATATTGAATGCATTGACAAATAACTATAGGGGTAGTTCTTTCTGAATGTTCTTGTGTGAACAGGTTCTTTATCATGGGCTGTTACAGCTTTGTACCAGAATAAGTATCAAGTATTAGTACTCAATTTTTATGGGCAACTGGTGTGTATAAGAATATGGCGATAGTGTCAAGATAAATCTGTATGTATTTATATTACTCCTGTAATGCATAATTTGTTAAAAAAAATGTATTAGTTGGCAAATATTTAACATTACCTGTCTCTTGGCAGTGATCATTATCCGAGTGTAAATTTCATTCATAATGTATCTAAACTCTAATGTAATAATTGTTATTGAGACTGTGATCTGTAAATGTCATTTGAGTAAATGTAAATGCATAGCAATGTCACTTTATATCGAAACAATGCACAAAAAGGTGTTTGAAAAATTTGTTGTTATTAATTATGTAATGGTTCAAAATTTAATTCTTGTTACTAATGCAATGGTGATTATTATGAATATTGAGAATTTAAACGTGCATGTTGTATTAAAATGGTATCATTATAAAAGGAAAGAACACTAATAAAAGCTGTTATCGTTATGCAAGTGTTTTTTTGCAAGTCCTGTCACACTGGGCTCAGCGCATCTTTTTCCATCTAGGCCACGCGTCTAGTTTTAAGAATTAAGTAACGACCCCTGAAAAAAAAAACAAAAAATTTTATAATAAAATTCAGGAGGAGTTTCACCATACCCCACTGCAGGTATACCTTTTAATAGTTTTTTTTGTAACCTATATAAAATTTTGAAGTTTAACCTTACAGGAAATTTCATAATGGTATTATATAAAATTTAAGCTAACAGTTTTGAAAAGGTTCATGTTTTGAAGTTTATGCATCCTTTTAAGTAGAAAGAAAGTAGAGCAGTGTAGAGATTACTTTACCTACAGCTTTACAATTTTCATTTAACGTGTTGATTAAAGAGATGCCAGATAGAGTTTATATGTTTTATGATCTTTCTTCCTGCTTAATAACAGTGGGAATATTTGATTTACACAAATTCATTAAAGAATGATTGTGAATCAGTAACATAACTTATTTATTTCATCAGTTATAAACAGAAGCAGTGCAGAAGAGTGCTTGGAAAAGGAAAGAAGAAAGGTTTTGGAGTGAATGTTGTAGTGTTAGGGGTATGTATCTAACATTTTTACCTTTCAGTTTTCGAGTCATGTTTTAATTGGCCAAGGAAATACTAGAGTAGAGCAGCAGTTGTGTGTTAATGCAGTAGTGATGAGTTTTATGCAACTGTAGAGTGTATATTTTATGATCTTTCTTCTACTTTGATTACAGCATGAACATGTGATACATGGTGTCATTAAAGCAGAAGAAGAAGAAGAAGAAGATTTTGTACTGCAGGTATGTCTTTTCATTATATTTTTTCCTGTAACCGATATAAAATGTTGAAACATCAGGACACTATGATTATGTTTTGTTTAAGTTTAGCGTTACTGAAAATTGCAACAATGTTATTGTACAAAATCTATATTAATCATTTTGAAGTTTACAAATCCTTTTAAGAATTCTACCATCTTTTCAGGTAGAAAGAAGATAGGGCAATGCTGAAATGACTTTATCTTGATATTTAGAGTTCTCATCAAATATTTTTATCACAGACCCTCCAAATGAATTTTTCATGTTTTATGGTGTGAACTCCTCTTTAATCACAGTTCGAATATTTAATTTACACACTGTCATTAAAGAGGGGCGAGGACCATGGCATATTTCATCAGATAATCAGCAGTAGGGAAGTATAGTTTTTGGAAAAGGAAAGAAGACAGTTTTTTTGGTATTGTTTAACAAATTCTGAATAGAAATTATAGTTTTATTAGTTAGGCATTTATTTTCATGTAAAAATTTGTTGTAGTGATTTTATTAATATTATATTATAATAACTATTTTGTATATATTTTTCTTTATGAAAATATTTATTGAGTGGTTATTACTTACGCATAGTTTGTAAGAAATATTTTGTTTCTTAAGTCTTCAGATTGAGGTAAATTGATACAATATTTAAATTTGATTGTATTGTCTTATGTTTATCAGCAATGTCATTATAATTTGGAAATTAGAGGCTTAAGTACTTTAGCCTACAGAACCACCAACCATACCATAAAATAATAATAGTTGTTTTTCTGTAATATTCTTATGCATTATTCACACATTCACTGCAGCAGCATGTGAATCATATTTTAATTATAACATTCTGAAAGCTGATAAATGAACGTGACATGCATGGCATTTACAAACCAATATGTTAACTGGAGCAGCCATTCTGATCTGTGATAATTTTTTTCTCTGTGCAACACGTCCATTTAGTGACAGCAAGGGAGATTTTTCGGTGACCGTTAAGACATTCTTATAATTGAAATTTATAATTTTAAAGCTAATATTGTACAACACAATGGGGGAAAATTCTAAAATGGAAAGAACGACAAAATGTGAATAAAACTTTTAAAATTCATATCATGTTTAGTTATTAATTTAATTTCACACAGAACAACGAATAATTTTACTGTGAACCACCAGTGTGAGAATTATAATGTTCAGATAATTAGGAATAGTAGAAATAGTAACAATACAGTAATGTGTTATTGTATTAAATGTTTTACTGTAAAAGAAATTGTCACAAAAGGTTACACACCTTGTTATGGTAAAGTACCTTTTAACACATGTCTTAAGTACTGTCCTTAAAGTAACATTATTTATTGAGCAATGAAAGTGTACTGTTATAATTTAAAAAGTATAACGTTTCCTGATTATATGACGTTTGTTTTAATGTTTACGTTATTTAAATGATCAGGAAATGTATGTAAATTATTTGTTGAATATGTAGCTACATTTACAATAAAAGTGTCTGATTTCATTTATGCATTGTGCTGATGTAATTTAAGCATTAAATTATGCGGCGTGTGTTGCGGCGACAGTGCCATCTGTATAGCGGGTTCAAGGGTTGCGTGAGCGGCCAGCGCCACTGCTTGTCTATATCGCTTAACCTTCACTGTGACGTGGCGATAATTGTGTGTGTATGCGTAATAAAGTCTGCCGTTCCGATCAGCTGATTTGTTCAATTCTCTGTTCTCGTGGGTCGACAGGCATCGACATTCGGTCTCATTTCTAGTTCTGCACTCGAGGGAAACACTGGTCTGGCGGCGTCACCTATTGTTTTAACATCTTTGAAATGAGTTGCTGAATTACTAAAGAGCTTCAGGTGAGGAAAAATGCGGAATTAATTTTAATTAATTCAGGGACTGTGCAGGTTTTATATTATATGTATGTATTTTTGTGTGTGTGATCTGTTTGTATGTTGCATCTTGGATAGTTGAGAGCATGTTGCCGACTGGCCTTTTCCTGTATAAAAAATTAAACGATGATGTTGTTGCAATCAAATTCAAATGTAGAAATAATAATTAAATAAGAAAGAAAGGTAACAGTAAACGTAAATTGAATCCTAGAAAAGATTGTTTTGAAAATTTTGTGGAGTAGGTAATATTTCTATTCACATTTAGTTCACGGAATAGAATGGTGACAGCGTGTGTCTGTGATCAGTGTTACTGGGGTGAGAAAGATTTGTGTGAGGGTATTTTCCTGACGGCTGTCTACAGATAAAATTTTTTCAGGGTTCCCGGATAGCCGGGAGGTGAAAGGTGGATGAGGATGGAGACAGACCATCAGTCTTCATCGGCCGAACATCTAAGCAACACCCCAACGCCGTCAGACCTCTAGAGATCCCCATACTGCCAGCCTGAACCACTGCCCGGAGGAGGAAATGAATTCCTGGAATTTCAGACTCACCAGTTGCGTCACCATGTTTAATATCATCGTGCATCCTGAGTAAAGTAATCTTCTATACACAGGTGGGACTATTCCTTATATTTTAATACAGGAACACAGCAACTTATGGGATTGAAAGCATGAACTCAAAGACATCTTCATAAACAGTAACTTCACATATTCTATGACCAACTGTCTGTTGTAACATGTCCTGTGGACATATAGTGAATTGTGTAATTAACTGAGTTAAAGAATCTGCCTGTTTAAATATGTCCATTACTATGCTGTATTTTATAGGACCGCCACTTGGCTTCTAGCTGTGAGTAATTAGCAAGGAAAATTTAAATCTGTTACTTGGTTAGTTTTATTAACTTTCTTATGAAGATCAAAACTCATGAACAAGTTTATATTGAATGCATTGACAAATAACTATAGGGGTAGTTCTTTCTGAATGTTCTTGTGTGAACAGGTTCTTTATCATGGGCTGTTACAGCTTTGTACCAGAATAAGTATCAAGTATTAGTACTCAATTTTTATGGGCAACTGGTGTGTATAAGAATATGGCGATAGTGTCAAGATATATCTGTATGTATTTATATTACTCCTGTAATGCATAATTTGTTAAAAAAAATGTATTAGTTGGCAAATATTTAACATTACCTGTCTCTTGGCAGTGATCATTATCCGAGTGTAAATTTCATTCATAATGTATCTAAACTCTAATGTAATAATTGTTATTGAGACTGTGATCTGTAAATGTCATTTGAGTAAATGTAAATGCATAGCAATGTCACTTTATATCGAAACAATGCACAAAAAGGTGTTTGAAAAATTTGTTGTTATTAATTATGTAATGGTTCAAAATTTAATTCTTGTTACTAATGCAATGGTGATTATTATGAATATTGAGAATTTAAACGTGCATGTTGTATTAAAATGGTATCATTATAAAAGGAAAGAACACTAATAAAAGCTGTTATCGTTATGCAAGTGTTTTTTTGCAAGTCCTGTCACACTGGGCTCAGCGCATCTTTTTCCATCTAGGCCACGCGTCTAGTTTTAAGAATTAAGTAACGACCCCTGAAAAAAAAAAAAAAAAATTTTATAATAAAATTCAGGAGGAGTTTCACCATACCCCACTGCAGGTATACCTTTTAATAGTTTTTTTTGTAACCTATATAAAATTTTGAAGTTTAACCTTACAGGAAATTTCATAATGGTATTATATAAAATTTAAGCTAACAGTTTTGAAAAGGTTCATGTTTTGAAGTTTATGCATCCTTTTAAGTAGAAAGAAAGTAGAGCAGTGTAGAGATTACTTTACCTACAGCTTTACAATTTTCATTTAACGTGTTGATTAAAGAGATGCCAGATAGAGTTTATATGTTTTATGATCTTTCTTCCTGCTTAATAACAGTGGGAATATTTGATTTACACAAATTCATTAAAGAATGATTGTGAATCAGTAACATAACTTATTTATTTCATCAGTTATAAACAGAAGCAGTGCAGAAGAGTGCTTGGAAAAGGAAAGAAGAAAGGTTTTGGAGTGAATGTTGTAGTGTTAGGGGTATGTATCTAACATTTTTACCTTTCAGTTTTCGAGTCATGTTTTAATTGGCCAAGGAAATACTAGAGTAGAGCAGCAGTTGTGTGTTAATGCAGTAGTGATGCGTTTTATGCAACTGTAGAGTGTATATTTTATGATCTTTCTTCTACTTTGATTACAGCATGAACATGTGATACATGGTGTCATTAAAGCAGAAGAAGAAGAAGAAGAAGATTTTGTACTGCAGGTATGTCTTTTCATTATATTTTTTCCTGTAACCGATATAAAATGTTGAAACATCAGGACACTATGATTATGTTTTGTTTAAGTTTAGCGTTACTGAAAATTGCAACAATGTTATTGTACAAAATCTATATTAATCATTTTGAAGTTTACAAATCCTTTTAAGAATTCTACCATCTTTTCAGGTAGAAAGAAGATAGGGCAATGCTGAAATGACTTTATCTTGATATTTAGAGTTCTCATCAAATATTTTTATCACAGACCCTCCAAATGAATTTTTCATGTTTTATGGTGTGAACTCCTCTTTAATCACAGTTCGAATATTTAATTTACACACTGTCATTAAAGAGGGGCGAGGACCATGGCATATTTCATCAGATAATCAGCAGTAGGGAAGTATAGTTTTTGGAAAAGGAAAGAAGACAGTTTTTTTGGTATTGTTTAACAAATTCTGAATAGAAATTATAGTTTTATTAGTTAGGCATTTATTTTCATGTAAAAATTTGTTGTAGTGATTTTATTAATATTATATTATAATAACTATTTTGTATATATTTTTCTTTATGAAAATATTTATTGAGTGGTTATTACTTACGCATAGTTTGTAAGAAATATTTTGTTTCTTAAGTCTTCAGATTGAGGTAAATTGATACAATATTTAAATTTGATTGTATTGTCTTATGTTTATCAGCAATGTCATTATAATTTGGAAATTAGAGGCTTAAGTACTTTAGCCTACAGAACCACCAACCATACCATAAAATAATAATAGTTGTTTTTCTGTAATATTCTTATGCATTATTCACACATTCACTGCAGCAGCATGTGAATCATATTTTAATTATAACATTCTGAAAGCTGATAAATGAACGTGACATGCATGGCATTTACAAACCAATATGTTAACTGGAGCAGCAATTCTGATCTGTGATAATTTTTTTCTCTGTGCAACACGTCCATTTAGTGACAGCAAGGGAGATTTTTCGGTGACCGTTAAGATATTCTTATAATTGAAATTTATAATTTTAAAGCTAATATTGTACAACACAATGGGGGAAAATTCTAAAATGGAAAGAACGACAAAATGTGAATAAAACTTTTAAAATTCATATCATGTTTAGTTATTAATTTAATTTCACACAGAACAACGAATAATTTTACTGTGAACCACCAGTGTGAGAATTATAATGTTCAGATAATTAGGAATAGTAGAAATAGTAACAATACAGTAATGTGTTATTGTATTAAATGTTTTACTGTAAAAGAAATTGTCACAAAAGGTTACACACCTTGTTATGGTAAAGTACCTTTTAACACATGTCTTAAGTACTGTCCTTAAAGTAACATTATTTATTGAGCAATGAGTGTGTACTGTTATAATTTAAAAAGTATAACGTTTCCTGATTATATGACGTTTGTTTTAATGTTTACGTTATTTAAATGATCAGGAAATGTATGTAAATTATTTGTAGAATATGTCGCTACATTTACAATAAAAGTGTCTGATTTCATTTATGCATTGTGCTGATGTAATTTAAGCATTAAATTATGCGGCGTGTGTTGCGGCGACAGTGCCATCTGTATAGCGGGTTCAAGGGTTGCGTGAGCGGCCAGCGCCACTGCTTGTCTATATCGCTTAACCTTCACTGTGACGTGGCGATAATTGTGTGTGTATGCGTAATAAAGTCTGCCGTTCCGATCAGCTGATTTGTTCAATTCTCTGTTCTCGTGGGTCGGCAGGCATCGACATTCAGTCTCATTTCTAGTTCTGCACTCGAGGGAAACACTGGTCTGGCGGCGTCACCTATTGTTTTAACATCTTTGAAATGAGTTGCTGAATTACTAAAGAGCTTCAGGTGAGGAAAAATGCGGAATTAATTTTAATTAATTCAGGGACTATGCGGGTTTTATATTATATGTATGTATTTTTGTGTGTGTGATCTGTTTGTATGTTGCATCTTGGATAGTTGAGAGCATGTTGCCGACTGGCCTTTTCCTGTATAAAAAATTAAACGATGATGTTGTTGCAATCAAATTCAAATGTAGAAATAATAATTAAATAAGAAAGAAAGGTAACAGTAAACGTAAATTGAATCCTAGAAAAGATTGTTTTGAAAATTTTGTGGAGTAGGTAATATTTCTATTCACATTTAGTTCAAGGAATAGAATGGTGACAGCGTGTGTCTGTGATCAGTGTTACTGGGGTGAGAAAGATTTGTGTGAGGGTATTTTCCTGACGGCTGTCTACAGATAAAATTTTTTCAGGGTTCCCGGATAGCCGGGAGGTGAAAGGTGGATGAGGATGGAGACAGACCATCAGTCTTCATCGGCCGAACATCTAAGCAACACCCCAACGCCGTCAGACCTCTAGAGATCCCCATACTGCCAGCCTGAACCACTGCCCGGAGGAGGAAATGAATTCCTGGAATTTCAGACTCACCAGTTGCGTCACCATGTTTAATATCATCGTGCATCCTGAGTAAAGTAATCTTCTATACACAGGTGGGACTATTCCTTATATTTTAATACAGGAACACAGCAACTTATGGGATTGAAAGCATGAACTCAAAGACATCTTCATAAACAGTAACTTCACATATTCTATGACCAACTGTCTGTTGTAACATGTCCTGTGGACATATAGTGAATTGTGTAATTAACTGAGTTAAAGAATCTGCCTGTTTAAATATGTCCATTACTATGCTGTATTTTATAGGACCGCCACTTGGCTTCTAGCTGTGAGTAATTAGCAAGGAAAATTTAAATCTGTTACTTGGTTAGTTTTATTAACTTTCTTATGAAGATCAAAACTCATGAACAAGTTTATATTGAATGCATTGACAAATAACTATAGGGGTAGTTCTTTCTGAATGTTCTTGTGTGAACAGGTTCTTTATCATGGGCTGTTACAGCTTTGTACCAGAATAAGTATCAAGTATTAGTACTCAATTTTTATGGGCAACTGGTGTGTATAAGAATATGGCGATAGTGTCAAGATATATCTGTATGTATTTATATTACTCCTGTAATGCATAATTTGTTAAAAAAAATGTATTAGTTGGCAAATATTTAACATTACCTGTCTCTTGGCAGTGATCATTATCCGAGTGTAAATTTCATTCATAATGTATCTAAACTCTAATGTAATAATTGTTATTGAGACTGTGATCTGTAAATGTCATTTGAGTAAATGTAAATGCATAGCAATGTCACTTTATATCGAAACAATGCACAAAAAGGTGTTTGAAAAATTTGTTGTTATTAATTATGTAATGGTTCAAAATTTAATTCTTGTTACTAATGCAATGGTGATTATTATGAATATTGAGAATTTAAACGTGCATGTTGTATTAAAATGGTATCATTATAAAAGGAAAGAACACTAATAAAAGCTGTTATCGTTATGCAAGTGTTTTTTTGCAAGTCCTGTCACACTGGGCTCAGCGCATCTTTTTCCATCTAGGCCACGCGTCTAGTTTTAAGAATTAAGTAACGACCCCTGAAAAAAAAAAAAAAAAAATTTTATAATAAAATTCAGGAGGAGTTTCACCATACCCCACTGCAGGTATACCTTTTTAATAGTTTTTTTTGTAACCTATATAAAATTTTGAAGTTTAACCTTACAGGAAATTTCATAATGGTATTATATAAAATTTAAGCTAACAGTTTTGAAAAGGTTCATGTTTTGAAGTTTATGCATCCTTTTAAGTAGAAAGAAAGTAGAGCAGTGTAGAGATTACTTTACCTACAGCTTTACAATTTTCATTTAACGTGTTGATTAAAGAGATGCCAGATAGAGTTTATATGTTTTATGATCTTTCTTCCTGCTTAATAACAGTGGGAATATTTGATTTACACAAATTCATTAAAGAATGATTGTGAATCAGTAACATAACTTATTTATTTCATCAGTTATAAACAGAAGCAGTGCAGAAGAGTGCTTGGAAAAGGAAAGAAGAAAGGTTTTGGAGTGAATGTTGTAGTGTTAGGGGTATGTATCTAACATTTTTACCTTTCAGTTTTCGAGTCATGTTTTAATTGGCCAAGGAAATACTAGAGTAGAGCAGCAGTTGTGTGTTAATGCAGTAGTGATGCGTTTTATGCAACTGTAGAGTGTATATTTTATGATCTTTCTTCTACTTTGATTACAGCATGAACATGTGATACATGGTGTCATTAAAGTAGGAGGGGGATCAGTATATATTTCATGAGTTACAACAATCAACAATGAAAAAGAGTTATGTATAGAGGGGTTTGACAATGATGAATGGAAAATAAGAAATCACCTGAAGATATATGAGCTACTGAAGCATGAGGAAATTGTAATACTCATAAATGATTAATGAATACAATGACTAGGTCATCTGGAACGGATGGATAAGAAGACTATGTAATGAGAGGGCTGAATGGAGAGTAATTGTTGAAGAGCATTAAACCCAAACTGGGTTGTAATGACAGAAGCAGAAGAAGAAGAAGAAGGAGAAGATTTTGTACTGCAGGTATGTCTTTTCATTATATTTTTTCCTGTAACCGATATAAAATGTTGAAACATCAGGACACTATAATTATGTTTTGTTTAAGTTTAGCGTTACTGAAAATTGCAACAATGTTATTGTACAAAATCTATATTAATCATTTTGAAGTTTACAAATCCTTTTAAGAATTCTACCATCTTTTCAGGTAGAAAGAAGATAGGGCAATGCTGAAATGACTTTATCTTGATATTTAGAGTTCTCATCAAATATTTTTATCACAGACCCTCCAAATGAATTTTTCATGTTTTATGGTGTGAACTCCTCTTTAATCACAGTTCGAATATTTAATTTACACACTGTCATTAAAGAGGGGCGAGGACCATGGCATATTTCATCAGATAATCAGCAGTAGGGAAGTATAGTTTTTGGAAAAGGAAAGAAGACAGTTTTTTTGGTATTGTTTAACAAATTCTGAATAGAAATTATAGTTTTATTAGTTAGGCATTTATTTTCATGTAAAAATTTGTTGTAGTGATTTTATTAATATTATATTATAATAACTATTTTGTATATATTTTTCTTTATGAAAATATTTATTGAGTGGTTATTACTTACGCATAGTTTGTAAGAAATATTTTGTTTCTTAAGTCTTCAGATTGAGGTAAATTGATACAATATTTAAATTTGATTGTATTGTATTATGTTTATCAGCAATGTCATTATAATTTGGAAATTAGAGGCTTAAGTACTTTAGCCTACAGAACCACCAACCATACCATAAAATAATAATAGTTGTTTTTCTGTAATATTCTTATGCATTATTCACACATTCACTGCAGCAGCATGTGAATCATATTTTAATTATAACATTCTGAAAGCTGATAAATGAACGAGACATGCATGGCATTTACAAACCAATATGTTAACTGGAGCAGCCATTCTGATCTGTGATAATTTTTTTCTCTGTGCAACACGTCCATTTAGTGACAGCAAGGGAGATTTTTCGGTGACCGTTAAGATATTCTTATAATTGAAATTTATAATTTTAAAGCTAATATTGTACAACACAATGGGGGAAAATTCTAAAATGGAAAGAACGACAAAATGTGAATAAAACTTTTAAAATTCATATCATGTTTAGTTATTAATTTAATTTCACACAGAACAACGAATAATTTTACTGTGAACCACCAGTGTGAGAATTATAATGTTCAGATAATTAGGAATAGTAGAAATAGTAACAATACAGTAATGTGTTATTGTATTAAATGTTTTACTGTAAAAGAAATTGTCACAAAAGGTTACACACCTTGTTATGGTAAAGTACCTTTTAACACATGTCTTAAGTACTGTCCTTAAAGTAACATTATTTATTGAGCAATGAGTGTGTACTGTTATAATTTAAAAAGTATAACGTTTCCTGATTATATGACGTTTGTTTTAATGTTTACGTTATTTAAATGATCAGGAAATGTATGTAAATTATTTGTAGAATATGTCGCTACATTTACAATAAAAGTGTCTGATTTCATTTATGCATTGTGCTGATGTAATTTAAGCATTAAATTATGCGGCGTGTGTTGCGGCGACAGTGCCATCTGTATAGCGGGTTCAAGGGTTGCGTGAGCGGCCAGCGCCACTGCTTGTCTATATCGCTTAACCTTCACTGTGACGTGGCGATAATTGTGTGTGTATGCGTAATAAAGTCTGCCGTTCCGATCAGCTGATTTGTTCAATTCTCTGTTCTCGTGGGTCGGCAGGCATCGACATTCAGTCTCATTTCTAGTTCTGCACTCGAGGGAAACACTGGTCTGGCGGCGTCACCTATTGTTTTAACATCTTTGAAATGAGTTGCTGTATTACTAAAGAGCTTCAGGTGAGGAAAAATGCGGAATTAATTTTAATTAATTCAGGGACTATGCGGGTTTTATATTATATGTATGTATTTTTGTGTGTGTGATCTTTTTGTATGTTGCGTCTTGGATAGTTGAGAGCATGTTGCCGACTGGCCTTTTCCTGTATAAAAAATTAATCGATGATGTTGTTGCAATCAAATTCAAATGTAGAAATAATAATTAAATAAGAAAGAAAGGTAACAGTAAACGTAAATTGAATCCTAGAAAAGATTATTTTGAAAATTTTTTGGAGTAGGTAATATTTCTATTCACATTTAGTTCACGGAATAGAATGGTGACAGCGTGTGTCTGTGATCGGTGTTACTGGGGTGAGAAAGATTTGTGTGAGGGTATTTTCCTGACGGCTGTCTACAGATAAAATTTTTTCAGGGTTCCCGGATAGCCGGGAGGTGAAAGGTGGACGAGGATGGAGACAGACCATCAGTCTTCATCGGCCGAACATCTAAGCAACACCCCAACGCCGTCAGACCTCTAGAGATCCCCATACTGCCAGCCTGAACCACTGCCCGGAGGAGGAAATGAATTCCTGGAATTTCAGACTCACCAGTTGCGTCACCATGTTTAATATCATCGTGCATCCTGAGTAAAGTAATCTTCTATACACAGGTGGGACTATTCCTTATATTTTAATACAGGAACACAGCAACTTATGGGATTGAAAGCATGAACTCAAAGACATCTTCATAAACAGTAACTTCACATATTCTATGACCAACTGTCTGTTGTAACATGTCCTGTGGACATATAGTGAATTGTGTAATTAACTGAGTTAAAGAATCTGCCTGTTTAAATATGTCCATTACTATGCTGTATTTTATAGGACCGCCACTTGGCTTCTAGCTGTGAGTAATTAGCAAGGAAAATTTAAATCTGTTACTTGGTTAGTTTTATTAACTTTCTTATGAAGATCAAAACTCATGAACAAGTTTATATTGAATGCATTGACAAATAACTATAGGGGTAGTTCTTTCTGAATGTTCTTGTGTGAACAGGTTCTTTATCATGGGCTGTTACAGCATTGTACCAGAATAAGTATCAAGTATTAGTACTCAATTTTTATGGGCAACTGGTGTGTATAAGAATATGGCGATAGTGTCAAGATATATCTGTATGTATTTATATTACTCCTGTAATGCATAATTTGTTAAAAAAAAATGTATTAGTTGGCAAATATTAGACATTACCTGTCTCTTGGCAGTGATCATTATCCGAGTGTAAATTTCATTCATAATGTATCTAAACTCTAATGTAATAATTGTTATTGAGACTGTGATCTGTAACTGTCATTTGAGTAAATGTAATTGCATAGCAATGTCACTTTATATCGAAACAATGCACAAAAAGGTGTTTGAAAAATTTGTTGTTATTAATTATGTAATGGTTCAAAATTTAATTCTTGTTACTAATGCCAATGGTGATTATTATGAATATTGAGAATTTAAACGTGCATGTTGTATTAAAATGTTATCATTATAAAAGGAAAGAACACTAATAAAAGCTGTTATCGTTATGCAAGTGTTTTTTTGCAAGTCCTGTCACACTGGGCTCAGCGCATCTTTTTCCATCTAGGCCACGCGTCTAGTTTTAAGAATTAAGTAACGACCCCTGAAAAAAAAAAACAAAAAATTTTATAATAAAATTCAGGAGGAGTTTCACCATACCCCACTGCAGGTATACCTTTTTAATAGTTTTTTTTGTAACCTATATAAAATTTTGAAGTTTAACCTTACAGGAAATTTCATAATGGTATTATATAAAATTTAAGCTAACAGTTTTGAAAAGGTTCATGTTTTGAAGTTTATGCATCCTTTTAAGTAGAAAGAAAGTAGAGCAGTGTAGAGATTACTTTACCTACAGCTTTACAATTTTCATTTAACGTGTAAAGCAATTACAGTAGAGAATTTTTTTTGAGTAAACGGCACTGGAGCGGGCGTCAACTGTCAAGAGTGATGCATGGTATAGCCAAACGGCCGCCGTTAGACAATGACTTAAGAAAGACAACGCCTTGGCACACAACAGATGTTGGACGTGGATGAACGACATAAGCGCAAGTGGCGACAATAACAAAGAAACAAAAGACGGTGTCAGTTCGTCACAATTACCGACAAAGCGTGTACTAAGGGGACGCCAACATTTTCGACATACACGTGTGAGTTAGCGGCTGCACATGGACATAACATTTTCCACAAAAGCAGTCTAAGGGCGGATGCAATTAAGAACGAAAGAACATACATAGCCGCACAGCGGGCAACTTGCTTACTAGCATGACATACGGAGCATCTTGTAGGGCTGCAGAACAGTTGTTGGTTCCTGGAAGATGACCACCATCAGCGTGTGAACGTAACAATGGAAGTCGAGCTCAATACGGCGATTCGACACACCCGGGTTATGGTACACACATGTGCGGAAAGGAAATCGCTTAGAAAGGACACTAGGGAACGTAAGACAATCACATAACAGACAACCGTGTAATTAGGTCCGTCGTCATACGGGGAGGTGGTGTGGACAGCAAGACTTTTAGAGAGGGGTCTTGGCTGACCTATCAGGAGCAAGGAATTCGGCAAAGGCGGGTGTTAAGAAGACGTCAACATGGAGACAAGGGTGAAGAGCTAATGGGAAGTAGACTAGAGACCCCAGCCAGAGTATCCAGGAGGAGCCTTCGCAGAATCTGTTGCGAGAAACCAATCATTACAGTGATTGTGGTAAGGGTATGATATCCGTGGAGGGAGTCATGTTGCTGAAGTAATAAAATAAGGTGTTCGCAGAGGAGAAGTCAGTCAGTCTATTTTAAAATCTCAGTTCAGTCGATTTGGAGAGTTCAGTCTATTTTAAATTTGAGTTCAGTCTCAGTTCGGTCGTATTCTAATTTTTGTCAGTCAATTCTATTTCGGTATAAACCAGCCAGAGTCTTTCAGATGGACGGTAGTAAAGTGTATTGATACAAGCAGAGAGATCGTTCGGGAGTGTATCAGAAACTATGTAAAACTGTAGAACTAACCCGTGACTAAATACTATGACAATGTCGAGTTAAGTACGATCAGACTTTGTGATCATAAAAAATCTCGTTTTTATGAATCGAATGCGAGTGATAAGGTATTGACAATATCACATTACCGTGACGTAAGTGACATGAGACAATATAGTAAGATTGTGCCACGAATTAACTCACTGAAATGCAAATAAAACCAATTATATTCGCATAGTGAATACATTATAAATGGTACAATCGCTCTAGTTAAACGCAGCATAAACTATTGCACACGTACATCGAGAGTGACAAAGAACCTACACGCAAAAGAGTTGTAGACAAGGAAGTAATATTCGAGTAACGCAATTAGTCATTATCGTTCATGCGAGTATCCGAATAAAATGTGAAACAAATAGTGTCGTGACGGAGTGTCAAGTGTAATTTAATGGGCGTATCTTCAGCCTGGACCTCGTCGCAGTATGAGAGGTACTACGCAGTTAATCACCGCAATTTGGATACAAACACCAAGTAAATTATTATCATTCATGTAACATTAGATTAGGTTGCCACTGTCCTGCCACTCAAAAAGAACTTGCCACTGAGTTGAATATACATATATTTAATTGCTCAAAGCAACGCAAATTGAGAAATATGAATCCATAGAGTAGGATATATTAAAATTTATATGGTCATTAATTAACCTTTATTGATTTGTAGATGTTCATAAACGTTAGAGATAATATAACAGCATTGTGTATTTAATGTGTTGTATAGAAACGCTAACTTTATTCAGAATTTAGATGACATTGAAAATATATAATAAATTTGTATTGTTTACGAAAATTAATAGTGTCTGAGTCACATAATTGTTATTTACCCAAAACACCTGTTTACATATGGTGCTCCAGAACGCGGGGCGTATTAAAGCTCAGTGATATCAGAGTGTATCATCATACATGGCATGCCCGTCCTGGAGCAGTAAACAAGATCTGTAGTAAAAACCTACATTTATGGAAACTCCTTAGAATAGTATACAATTAATCATCATACCTTACATGATGAAGTTTCTATAAGCAGAGATATTTAGCATCAATAATAAACCATCTACCCAAACTGATAAAGAATCGTCAATCGTTGTAAACAAGGTAATTTAGTTATTTGAACAATTAACATTTACACTCAAAACTTCACAGAAAATATAAAGTCGTATATGACCACCCAAACTTGGGGTTGCCACCTAATTAAAATCAATTAACTAATCGATGCAGATAAGTTTACATAAAATATATAATATTGTATATGGTGCCCTGACGCGTGACACGAGGAAGCAAATTCTAGTAGATAATTGTAACCAAGAGAAAGATTTATTTAATTAAAAAATTCAATTAATTTATGCAATTAATAAATTTCCATAATCATGTACATTTGTACATGGTGCCCAACGCGATTGCACGAAGCGATTGCTCGAATAATTAATAATAAATATTATTAGTGAGTAGGCTGAGGACAGGCAGTGGCTATAAGCTATTGTTAGACAGTAAGTCAGTAGTAGAAATAATCTTAGTTAAGCATACTCGAATGATTACGCGTAGTCGCGCGAAAATGACAACCAATAATTCAGATAGTATGGAGTTCGACGTGAACAAACAGCTAGGCGTCGAAGGACGTGAGGAAGATACGACGCAGAGTGAAAACACCAGCGCCGACGAGACTACAAGGGCGGGGGACAATCGTTAGTACCTCGCGAGATGAACTTTCAGTTATTGCTCGAGTTCATTAGACAACAGAACGAAGAATTAAGCGAGAAACTAAGTGAGAAACAGAATAAACTAGGCGAGGAATTGAAACGACATAACGAAGAACAGATTGGAAAAATAAAAGTAGAATTGCAAGAACACACCAAGAAATGGGAAGAGAAAATTAGCGAGCTACAGAAAAAGAATGAACGTGGAATGAAAGAGTTGAAGAATGAATTAACAAGACATACCAAAGAAAGTAAAGAATTGAGAGAGAAGGACCGACAAGAATGGCAAGAAGCAATTAATAATACACAGAAGTCAGTGGACCAAGTAAATAACAAACTAGACACACATATTCAAGAAACCAACAGCAGGAATGAAGAATTGAAAGGAGTTGTCATGAACAACGTAGAACGACTACGGACAGAACAAGGAGAAGCAGTAAACTCGTTAAAACAGAAGATCGTAGAAGTAGATGACAGACAACGATCGGCTGTACAGAAAATCAGTGAGACAGATAAAGAGAAGGAGACACGACTAGAAGAATTAAGAAACCACATCGCCAAAGTTAAAGAAGGCCAAGAACGACTACAGCGTCAATTAGCCAACGCAGAAGTCGGATCGACCGCAAGAACAGGTGGGCCTAACAATGAATTAAAATACAACGGCACAGACCGATATCCCATCGAATTTCTCAAAGAACTGACCGAAATCCAGAACACATTCTACCCAAGTGACGATGTCAAATGGATCGGTCGACATCTAGAAGCAGACGCCGCGATTTGGTGGAGGGTGATACGAGACCAAATCCGCAATTTTGATGAATTTAAAGACCTCTTCACACAAAAGTATTGGGGAGAAGAAAGACAGGACGCAGTCAGGGACAGCCTAGAATTTGGTCGATTTAATTGGAAGGGCAATCTGAGCGCAATACAGTATATGGAGCGCAAGCTACTTGAAAGTCGCCAGTTAACGCCAGCAATCACTGATCGTCAGTTCATCAAAAAGATAGCGCGCCATTTTGGTAAGAATATTGAAATTGCTGTGGTGACAAGGGGGATTAATTCTATCCAAAACCTTGAATCATTGATTGCAGAGTACGCCACGATTAATCAGCGAACAACCAGAGATAATGACTTTGTAGGGAGTCACGAGAAGGTGAATGCCCGAGGTGTGGGAGAAGCAACAAACACACCCCAACCATTTCACAATAAGGGTGTCAGCTGGAAGCAAAAACAGCATATGCCGAACAAAGAGAGTGAAAACGGTCACAACGTTAAGGGGTTTGGATGACACACTAACCGACAGCCCATAAATTCCTTGGAATTCGTAAACAACGGTGCGTCAACCTCGACTGGTAAGGGGAATGACGTAGATAAAGAAAAAAAAAAATTAACCCTACAGTACAATGAGATAGCCGATATACTGACTAAGAACCGACTTCACGAAACTAACATACTATTACCAGATCTTAGAAATGAATTAACTTATGAAGATGAATTAACATTCGAACAACGGATTTCTAAGTGTCCAGAAATATTAATTAAGTTCAATAATAATATTACGGTCCTTGCCTTATTGGATACGGGGAGCGCGATTAATGCGTTGTCAGAAGAATGGTTCAACCAAAATAAACATTATCTCGAACCTTATGAGGAATTAAGCATGACTAATACACTGATTATTAGTGCAGTAGGTAGTAAGTCTAAGCTAGTACGGAAACAAATCTTATGTGACATTTACATTAGTGATATCAAGATAGACTGTGTATTTTTAATTATTCCAAATTTAATTAGAAATTGTATATTAAGTATTAGCTTTATGAAAGATGAAAAATGTTTGATTGACGTGGAAAAGGGAGTCGTCGAATTTAGAGGAAGAGAGGAAGAACAAAATGTCAGCATACCAATTGTACACATGGAAGTAGTAGAAGCAGAAGAAGAGGATGAAATCGAGACGGTTATATTAAAATTTCCGAAAATCAACCAACGATATTTTCTTCAATGCGATGCGAGTAAATACGCCTACGGTGGACAACTGTATCAGTTGGATGAAGAGGGGAATGTGGGTGTTATTGCCTACACAAGTAAAACTTTTAAGGGTGCGGAAAAGAACTATTTCACGACTGAAAAAGAACTATTAAGCATTGTCAGATGTTTAGAGAAATTTCGAATATATATCTTGGGTCAACCATTAACGATTATAACTGATAATAAAGCACTCACTTTCATGCATAAATGCCACCTAAACAACTCCAGGATAACTAGGTGGATCCTATCCATACAAGAATATAACTTTAACATCCTTCACTGTAAAGGTAAAGAGAATGTAGTGGCCGACATACTCAGCCGGTATCCAGAAGACGCAACGGAAGAGGACCAAGTTGATGAGAACTTCGAATATCAGATAAATCAGGTAACTATAAAAATGAAGAAAGACGTATGTAGTATGATAAGAGACATAGGAAAATTCCAGAAGGAGGATACGAAGTTGGGATCTATTATAGATAATCTAAATAATGGTAATGAAAATGATATGTGTAAGTTTTATAAGTATATTGATAACAAATTGTATAGAAAGTGTAAGAACAAATGGAAATTATACGTGCCAGAGAGTATTACGGACATAATCATCTCCGAAATACACCAGATGTACGGCCATTTAGGAGGTAAGAAATGTACCAAACTGTTACAGGAGAGTTTCACATTTGACAAAATGTCAAGGAAAATTAAAGAGTACGTAAAAACTTGTGACAAATGTCAACGTTGCAAGGATAGCCAAAATAGGAATCTGTTTGGCGGAACGATACCAATTTTACCATCAGAGAAAGGAGAACTCATTAGCGGTGATTATTACGGACCGTTACCAGTATCGACGGGTGGCGTAAAATACATCTTCGTCATGGTTGATAACTTTACAAAATACGTGAAGTTATACACGTTGAGAAGGGCAACAACGGCCGCAACCATCAGGAGAGTCCGACAATACATCGAAGAAGTTGTAAAACCGAAAGCAATATTAACGGACAATGCAACGCAGTTTACATCAAAACAATGGGTGAAAGGATTGAGTGAACTTCAAATACAACCGAAGTACACTGCCATTCGCAACCCGTGCGCCAACCTTGCCGAACGTATTAATCGACAATTAGGAAACATGTTCCGTATATTCGTCGGCGAACAACACACTAAGTGGTCACGTTTTATTACAACAATAGAAAGCTGCATTAATGAAACGTATCATGACACCATAGAAATAACACCATACGAAGCGCAGTTTGGTAGGAGACCAGCACGCGTTTGGGAAAAATACTTAAACCAAGAAATACATGAACATAGTATAACGGACAACCACCAAATCTTTGTGAAGATGAAGCTGAAGAGAGAGAAACACGCAAAGAAAATGAACGAGGATAACAAAATTACCAAATTTAAATTGGGAGATCTAGTATTGGTAAGGACATAACTGCCAATCGGATGCCATGCAGAAGAAAATTGACAAATTTTGTGAATTATATTGTGGGCCCTATAAGGTGAAACAGGTCTTAGGGGAAGCTACATATATCTTGGTTGAATGCAGCGATGAACAGAAAATCCGCGGCAAATTTAACATAAGACAATTAAAAGCATATCATTCCCGAAAGGAAAGGGATTAAAGAAAGAATTAACGTGGAAAATAATATATCAAATTATTTAAGGACAAGACGTGTGTTTATGTTACGTAAAGGAAGGATAAGGCAAATTACTCAACGGCTAAGTGGGGAGAAGTTAGAGGAATGCGTAAAGCCTCTGACGGTAATAAAACAAACCATTCAAGTTTGCTTAGCTAAGAGATAGAATTGTCTTTGTAAATAAATCAAGAACTATGTCATTGTGTTATAGTTAGTAGTGAAATCATAGACTAATTTGTAAAAATTTAAATTGTCTTGTTTCATGGTAAAATTTTTTAATAATGTACGTGATAAGATAGAAGTCGATAGAAGACAGTAAGAAAGGTTTGTTACTTAATCATATGAAATAATTAACTATAAATTATTGGACTGTACAACAAGCAATAATAAATTACAAGAATGTACAATAGAAAAAAAAAATCATTTATTATAAATTGTGTAATCGTAAGAACTTTAATGAGAATTATAGTGTGATAGTTGTTAAGTTCAAATAAAAGGGGAATGTAAATAAGGTTTTGTTCAATTGAAATGAGATTTTGTTGAGAAATTGTAGAATTTTAGGGGAAGAAAATTTTTATTTTGATACGTATAAGAAGTACATTATTAATGTTTATATGTGTAAAATTTAGCGTAAATCAAATTGTAATATAATCTTTGGAAAATCTAACCAAGGATAATTGGAGTGAATAGGTTATCTAGATATTTATACTTAAGCTTATTGTGTTTTCTTTTGTTGTAACCAAGTTGGTAGAACGCTTGTCAACAAAATGTAAATTTTAGCCAACAGATTATTTAGGAGTAATGCATATAAAAAAAAAAGTGTAATAACTAGTTAGCAACAAAAGAACATTTTTTTTTATTATTTCATTTTCCTAAAAAGAAGGAATTTTGTAGATATAGAACATGTAAATGAACATTAACTTAACCATTTAATTACTAGAAAATCTGTAAATGGGTTCATAATCTCAAACAAGCGAGCAATAAATTCAGTATCGAGGTTATGAACAACAGTGGTGTAATAATGACAGACAGTGTTGAAAATGGGGGAAGGAAAGGGTAAGTGACACTACACTCTTTCATGTGGAAGATGATCTTTGGTGACTACACTCTTTTCAATGAAGAATGACCATTGATGAAACTTCAGCAAGGGCATTAATTTGCGATTCCTTGATTCGGGACTCATCAATGAACCCAAATTGGGGACTCTGTAAAGCAATTACAGTAGAGAATTTTTTTTGAGTAAACGGCACTGTAGCGGGCGTCAACTGTCAAGAGTGATGCATGGTATAGCCAAACGGCCGCCGTTAGACAATGACTTAAGAAAGACAACGCCTTGGCACACAACAGATGTTGGACGTGGATGAACGACATAAGCGCAAGTGGCGACAATAACAAAGAAACAAAAGACGGTGTCAGTTCGTCACAATTACCGACAAAGCGTGTACTAAGGGGACGCCAACATTTTCGACATACACGTGTGAGTTAGCGGCTGCACATGGACATAACATTTTCCACAAAAGCAGTCTAAGGGCGGATGCAATTAAGAACGAAAGAACATACATAGCCGCACAGCGGGCAACTTGCTTACTAGCACGACATACGGAGCATCTTGTAGGGCTGCAGAACAGATGTTAGTTCCTGGAAGATGACCACCATCAGCGTGTGAACGTAACAAGGGAAGTCGAGGACAATACGGCGATTCGACACACCCGGGTTATGGTACACACATGTGCGGAAAGGAAATCGCTTAGAAAGGACACTAGGGAACGTAAGACAATCACATAACAGACAACCGTGTAATTAGGTCCGTCGTCATACGGGGAGGTGGTGTGGACAGCAAGACTTTTAGAGAGGGGTCTTGGCTGACCTATCAGGAGCAAGGAATTCGGCAAAGGCGGGTGTTAAGAAGACGTCAACATGGAGACAAGGGTGAAGAGCTAATGGGAAGTAGACTAGAGACCCCAGCCAGAGTATCCAGGAGGAGCCTTCGCAGAATCTGTTGCGAGAAACCAATCATGACAGTGATTGTGGTAAGGGTATGATATCCGTGGACGGAGTCGTGTTGCTGAAGTAATAAAATAAGGTGTTCGCAGAGGAGAAGTCAGTCAGTCTATTTTAAAATCTCAGTTCAGTCGATTTGGAGAGTTCAGTCTATTTTAAATTTGAGTTCAGTCTCAGTTCGGTCGTATTCTAATTTTTGTCAGTCAATTCTATTTCGGTATAAACCAGCCAGAGTCTTTCAGATGGACGGTAGTAAAGTGTATTGATACAAGCAGAGAGATCGTTCGGGAGTGTATCAGAAACTATGTAAAACTGTAGAACTAACCCGTGACTAAATACTATGACAATGTCGAGTTAAGTACGATCAGACTTTGTGATCATAAAAAATCTCGTTTTTATGAATCGAATGCGAGTGATAAGGTATTGACAATATCACATTACCGTGACGTAAGTGACATGAGACAATATAGTAAGATTGTGCCACGAATTAACTCACTGAAATGCAAATAAAACCAATTATATTCGCATAGTGAATAC
Source organism: Magicicada septendecula (assembly GCA_034769895.1). NCBI lineage: Eukaryota > Metazoa > Arthropoda > Insecta > Hemiptera > Cicadidae > Magicicada > Magicicada septendecula. The sequence continues at coordinate 248,764,604 of CM068376.1, read as the reverse complement.
ATTATAAATGGTACAATCGCTCTAGTTAAACGCAGCATAAACTATTGCACACGTACATCGAGAGTGACAAAGAACCTACACGCAAAAGAGTTGTAGACAAGGAAGTAATATTCGAGTTAACGCAATTAGTCATTATCGTTCATGCGAGTATCCGAATAAAATGTGAAACAAATAGTGTCGTGACGGAGTGTCAAGTGTAATTTAATGGGCGTATCTTCAGCCTGGACCTCGTCGCAGTATGAGAGGTACTACGCAGTTAATCACCGCAATTTGGATACAAACACCAAGTAAATTATTATCATTCATGTAACATTAGATTAGGTTGCCACTGTCCTGCCACTCAAAAAGAACTTGCCACTGAGTTGAATATACATATATTTAATTGCTCAAAGCAACGCAAATTGAGAAATATGAATCCATAGAGTAGGATATATTAAAATTTATATGGTCATTAATTAACCTTTATTGATTTGTAGATGTTCATAAACGTTAGAGATAATATAACAGCATTGTGTATTTAATGTGTTGTATAGAAATGCTAACTTTATTCAGAATTTAGATGACATTGAAAATATATAATAAATTTGTATTGTTTACGAAAATTAATAGTGTCTGAGTCACATAATTGTTATTCACCCAAAACACCTGTTTACATATGGTGCTCCAGAACGCGGGGCGTATTAAAGCTCAGTGATATCAGAGTGTATCATCATACATGGCATGCCCGTCCTGGAGCAGTAAACAAGATCTGTAGTAAAAACCTACATTTATGGAAACTCCTTAGAATAGTATACAATTAATCATCATACCTTACATGATGAAGTTTCTATAAGCAGAGATATTTAGCATCAATAATAAACCATCTACCCAAACTGATAAAGAATCGTCAATCGTTGTAAACAAGGTAATTTAGTTATTTGAACAATTAACATTTACACTCAAAACTTCACAGAAAATATAAAGTCGTATATAACCACCCAAACTTGGGGTTGCTACCTAATTAAAATCAATTAACTAATCGATGCAGATAAGTTTACATAAAATATATAATATTGTATATGGTGCCCTGACGCGTGACACGAGGAAGCAAATTCTAGTAGATAATTGTAACCAACAAGCAAAATTTATATAATTAAAATTTTAATTAATTTATGCAATTAGAGACAAACATAAAATATATTAAAGTTGTACATGATGCCCAACGCGTGGTAGTATATTATATTCATACATGGCTCCCAAAGAACGTGGGGCATAACAAACTACATGTACAACAAAGTAATATATTTGTACATGGCGCCAACGCGGGACAACAAGCAAAATTTATATAATTAAAAATTCAATTAATTTATGCAATTAATAAATTTGCATATATATTATATTTATAAACGTGTTGATTAAAGAGATGCCAGATAGAGTTTATATGTTTTATGATCTTTCTTCCTGCTTAATAACAGTGGGAATATTTGATTTACACAAATTCATTAAAGAATGATTGTGAATCAGTAACATAACTTATTTATTTCATCAGTTATAAACAGAAGCAGTGCAGAAGAGTGCTTGGAAAAGGAAAGAAGAAAGGTTTTGGAGTGAATGTTGTAGTGTTAGGTGTATGTAACTAACATTTTTACCTTTCAGTTTTCGAGTCATGTTTTAATTGGCCAAGGAAATACTAGAGTAGAGCAGCAGTTCTGTGTTAATGCAGTAGTGATGCGTTTTATGCAACTGTAGAGTGTATATTTTATGATCTTTCTTCTACTTTGATTACAGCATGAACATGTGATACATGGTGTCATTAAAGTAGGAGGGGGATCAGTATATATTTCATCAGTTAAAAAACAACAATCAACAATGAAAAAGAGTTATGTATAGAGGGGTTTGACAATGATGAATGGAAAATAAGAAATCACCTGAAGATATATGAGCTACTGAAGCATGAGGAAATTTTAATACTCATAAATGATTAATGAATACAATGACTAGGTCATCTGGAACGGATGGATAAGAAGACTATGTAATGAGAGGGCTGAATGGAGAGTAATTGTTGAAGAGCATTAAACCCAAACTGGGTTGTAATGACAGAAGCAGAAGAAGAAGAAGATTTTGTACTGCAGGTATGTCTTTTCATTATATTTTTTCCTGTAACCGATATAAAATGTTGAAACATCAGGACACTATGATTATGTTTTGTTTAAGTTTAGCATTACTGAAAATTGCAACAATGTTATTGTACAAAATCTATATTAATCATTTTGAAGTTTACAAATCCTTTTAAGAATTCTACCATCTTTTCAGGTAGAAAGAAGATAGGGCAATGCTGAAATGACTTTATCTTGATATTTAGAGTTCTCATCAAATATTTTTATCACAGACCCTCCAAATGAATTTTTCATGTTTTATGGTGTGAACTCCTCTTTAATCACAGTTCGAATATTTAATTTACACACTGTCATTAAAGAGGGGCGAGGACCATGGCATATTTCATCAGATAATCAGCAGTAGGGAAGTATAGTTTTTGGAAAAGGAAAGAAGACAGTTTTTTTGGTATTGTTTAACAAATTCTAAATAGAAATTATAGTTTTATTAGTTAGGCATTTATTTTCATGTAAAAATTTGTTGTAGTGATTTTATTAATATTATATTATAATAACTATTTTGTATATATTTTTCTTTATGAAAATATTTATTGAGTGGTTATTACTTACGCATAGTTTGTAAGAAATATTTTGTTTCTTAAGTCTTCAGATTGAGGTAAATTGATACAATATTTAAATTTGATTGTATTGTATTATGTTTATCAGCAATGTCATTATAATTTGGAAATTAGAGGCTTAAGTACTTTAGCCTACAGAACCACCAACCATACCATAAAATAATAATAGTTGTTTTTCTGTAATATTCTTATGCATTATTCACACATTCACTGCAGCAGCATGTGAATCATATTTTAACCATAACATTTTGAAAGCTGATAAATGAACGAGACATGCATGGCGTTTACAAACCAATATGTTAACTGTAGCGGCCATTCTGATCTGTGATAATTTTTTTCTCTGTTCAACACGTCCATTTAGTGACAGAAAGGGAGATTTTTCAGTGACCGGTAAGAGATTCTTATAATTGAAATTTATAAATTTAAAGCTAATATTGTACAACACAATGGGGGAAAATTCTAAAATGGAAAGAAAGACAAAATGTGAATAAAACTTTTAAAATTCATATCATGTTTATTTATTAATTTAATTTCACACAGAACAACGAATAATTTTACTGTGAACCACCAGTGTGAAAATTATAATGTTCAGATAATTAGGAATAGTAGAAATAGTAACAATACAGTAATGTGTTATTGTATTAAATGTTTTACTGTAAAAGAAATTGTCACAAAAGGTTACACACCTTGTTATGGTAAAGTACCTTTTAACATATGTCTTAAGTACTGTCCTTAAAGTAACATTATTTATTGAGCAATGAATGTGTACTGTTATAATTTAAAAAGTATAACATTTCCTGAATGTATGAGGTTTGTTATAATGTTTACGTTATTTAAATGATCAGGAAATGTATGTAAATTATTTGTTGAATATGTAGCTACATTTACAATAAAAGTGTCTGATTTCATTTATGCATTGTGCTGATGTAATTTAAGCATTAAATTATTCGGCGTGTGTCGCGGCGACAGTGCCGTCTGTATAGCGGGTTCAAGGGTTGCGTGAGCGGCCAGCGCCACTGCTTGTCTATATCGCTTAACCTTGACTGTGACTTGGTGATAATTGTGTGTGTGTGCGTAATAAAGTCTGCCGTTCCGATCAGCTGATTTGTTCAATTCCCTGTTCTCGTGGGTCGGCAGGCATCGACATTCGGTCTCATTTCTGGTTCTGCACTCGAGGGAAACACTGGTCTGGCGGCGTCACCTATTGATTTAACATCTTTGAAGTGAGTTGCTGAATTACTAAAGAGCTTCAGGTGAGGAAAAGTGTGGTATTAATTTTAATTAATTCAGGGACTATGCAGGTTTTATATTATATGTATGTATTTTTGTGTGTGTGATCTTTTTTTGTATGTTGCATCTTGGATAGTTGAGAGCATGTTGCCGACTGGCCTTTTCCTGTATAAAAAATTAATCGATGATGTTGTTGCAATAAAATTCAAATGTAGAAATAATAATTAAATAAGAAAGAAAGTTAACAGTAAACGTAAATTGAATCCTAGAAAAGATTATTTTGAAAATTTTGAGGTTTAGGTAATATTTCTATTCACATTTAGTTCACGGAATAGAATGGTGACAGCGTGTGTCTGTGATCGGTGTTACTGGGGTGAGAAAGATTTGTGTGAGGGTATTTTCCTGACAGCTGTCTGCAGATACAATTTTTTTCAGTGTTCCCGGATAGCCGGGAGGTGTAAGGTGGACAAGGATGGAGACAGACCATCAGTCTTCATCGGCCGAACATCTAAGCAACACCCCAATGCCGACAGACCTCTAGAGATCCCCATACTGCCAGCCTGAACCACTGCCCGGAGGAGGAAATGAATTCCTGGGATTTCAGACTCACCAGTTGCGTCACCATGTTTAATATCATCGTGCATCCTGAGTAAAGTAATCTTCTATACACAGGTGGGACTATTCCTTATATTTTAATACACGAACACAGCAACTTATGGGATTTAAAGCATGAACTCAAAGACATCTTCATAAACAGTAACTTCACATTCTATGACCAACTGTCTGTTGTAACATGTCCTGTGGACATATAGTGAATTGTGTAATTAACTGAGTTAAAGAATCTGCCTGTTTAAATATGTCCATTACTATGCTGTATTTTATAGGACACCACTTGGCTTCTAGCTGTGAGTAATTAGCAAGGAAAATTTAAATCTGTTACTTGGTTAGTTTTATTAACTTTCTTATGAACATCAAAACTCATGAACTAGTGTATGTTGAATGCATTGACAAATAACTATAGGGGTAGTTCTTTCTGAATGCTCTTGTGTGAACAGGTTCTTTATCATGGGCTGTTACAGCATTGTACCCAGAATAAGTATCAAGTATTAGTACTCAATTTTTATGGGCAACTGGTGTGTATAAGAATATGGCGATAGTGTCAAGATGTATCTATAAGTATTTATATTACTCCTGTAATGCATAATTAGTAAAAAAAAATTAATTAGTTGGCAAATATTAAACATTACTTGTCTCTTGGCAGTGATCATTATCCGAGTGTAAATTTAATTCATAATGTATATAAATTCTAATGTAATAATTGTTATCGAGACTGTGATCTATAAATGTCATTTGAGTAAATGTCAAAGCATAGCAATGTCGCTTTATATCGAAACAATGCACAAAAAGGTGTTTGAAAAATTTGTTGTTGTTAATTATGTAATGGTTCAAAATTTAATTCTTGTTACTAATGCAATGGTGATTATTATGAATATTGAGAATTTAAACGTGCATGTTGTATTAAAATGGTATCATTATAAAAGGAAAGAACACTAATAAAAGCTGTTATTGTTATGCAAGTGTTTTGTTGTAAGTCCTGTCACACTGGGTTCAGCGCATCTTTTTCCATCTAGGCCACGCGTCTAGTTTTAAGAATTAAGTAACGACCCCTGAAATAAAAACAGCAAAAATTTTATAATAAAATTCAGGAGTTTCAGCATATCCCACTACAAGTATATCTTTTAATAGTTTTTTTTTGTAACCTATATAAAATTTTGAACAATGAGGACATCGCATTCTATATACAGCCATAAGATTACATATTGTTTAAGTTTAACCTTACAGGAAATTTAATAATGGTATTATATAAAATTTAAGCTAACAGTTTTGAAAAGGTTCATGTTTTGAAGTTTATGCATCCTTTTAAGTAGAAAGAAAGTAGAGCAGTGTAGAGATTACTTTATCTAGAGCTTTACAATTTTCATTTAACGTGTTGATTAAAGAGATGCCAGATAGAGTTTATATGTTTTCTGATCTTTGTTCCTGCTTAATAACAGTGGGAATATTTGATTTACACACATTCATTAAAGAATGATGGTAAATCAGTAACATAACTTATTTATTTCATCAGTTATAAACAGAAGCAGTGAAGAAGTGTTCTTGGAAAAGGAAAGAAGAAAGGTTTGGGGTGAATGTTGTAGTGTTAGGGGTATGTAACTAACATTTTTACCTTTCAGTTTTCTAGTCACGTTTTAATTGGCCAAGGAAATACTAGAGTAGAGCTGCAGTTCTGTGTTAATGCAGTAGTGATGCGTCTTATGCAACTGTAGAGTGGATATTTTATGATCTTTCTACTCCTTTGATTACAGCATGAACATGTGGTACATGGTGTCATTAAAGTAGGAGGAGGATCATTATATATTTCATCAGTTACAACAATCAAAAATGAAGAAGAGTTATGTATAGAGGGTAATTCATTCCACAATGATGAATGGAAAATAAGAAATCACCTGAAGATATATGAGCTACTGAATCCTGATGAAATTGTATGACTCTTAAATGGTTAATGAATACAATGACTAGGTCATCTGGAACGGATGGATAAGAAGACTATGTAATGAGAGGGCTGAATGGAGAGTAATTGTTGAAGAGCATTAAACCCAAACTGGGTTGTAATGACAGAAGCAGAAGAAGAAGAAGAAGAAGATTTTGTACTGCAGGTATGTCTTTTCATTATATTTTTTCCTGTAACCGATATAAAATGTTGAAAAATCAGGACACTAAGATTATGTTTTGTTTAAGTTTAACATTACTGAAAATTGCAACAATGTTATTGTACAAAATCTATATTAAACATTTTGCAGTTTACAAATCCTTTTAAGAATTCTACCATCTTTTCCTGACGGCTGTCTACAGATAAAATTTTTGTCATGGTTCCCGGATAGCAGGATGTGAAAGGGGAGACGAGGATGGAGATAGACCATCAGTCTTTATCGGCCGAACATCTAAGCAACATCCCAACGCCGTCAGACCTCTAGAAATCCCCATACAGCCAGCCTGAACCACTGCCCGGAGGAGGAAATGAATTCCTGGAATTTCGGACTCACCAGTTGCGTCACCATGTTCAATATCATTGTGCATCCTGAGTAAAGTAATCTTCTATACACAGGTGGGACTATTCCTTATATTTTAATACACAAACACAGCAACTTATGGGATTTAAAGCATGAACTCAAAGACATCTTCATAAACAGTAACTTCACATTCTATGACCAACTGTCTGTTGTAACATGTCCTGTGGACATATAGTGAATTGTGTAATTAACTGAGTTAAAGAATCTGCCTGTTTAAATATGTCCATTACTATGCTGTATTTTAAAGGACGCCACTTGCCTTCTAGCTGTGAGTAATTAGCAAGGAAAATTTAAATCTCTTACTTGGTCAGTTTTATTAACTTTCTTACGAATATCAAATCTCATGTACAAGTTGTGCTGAGTCAAAAGATTCTGCGCTAAGTTCAGTCATTTTATTGGCAGTTTTGACGGTAAGGACAGTACAAAAATTAAAGCAGTAATTAGTGCTGCTCTCTACCCGCGGATAGGAGAGGCTACCGTTTTCGATTTTACACTGTTTGATCGGTGTTGCCGTCTGCTGAGTTTTTCCAGCAGTTTTAAACAACAGTGCTGCAGCCTGGTGAGATTTTCGTTACCCAAACGAGTACGGCGTTCCGTTTTTTTTTTTTTGTCTCTACAGGAAAGCCTAGCTGATTGCCTCGTGGTAAATCTCTTCGGTGGAGAGAAGTGTGAATTACAGCATCTTCTTCTTATAACTATGAGATAAGTTTCTTAAAAGACTGCGGTGAGTTTTGATTTCATTATATTAATTATATACTAAATTTCACGGGAGAAAACGTTTTTTTTAGTAAGCTTGAGTAAGACCCCACTTGTCGGAGCATGCATTGTGAGATACGTTATTGTTCGTAAAGTTTTTATAAACCAATAAAACTTGATTATTGGAGTGTCAGAATCTCGGCCTTAATACCTAAAGTACAATAACCACAATATAATTAACTTTGAACTTTCATTAACACCGATGTAACGAGATTGTGTTATTCACTTAACCTATTGCACAATGCCTCGTCATTAAGTGGTATAAAGTTTTGCTACAATGACTGTAAAACTTTATACATATATAATTGGGAACTTACTCAGGCACGTTTTATACGTAAATCATGTCTCATTCAAAGTAATAGTATTCTCAGATTCTATGGAGTAAAAAACTATGTGTTTTAAATAAATTCTGTACCACGTGGTAACCTCAATTTCACTCAAAGTAATAAGTTCATAAGATGTTACAGAGCCAAGATAAATTATTGTATTGCAAAAGCAACTCACATTCAGTGAGGTTTAAGTTATAAAGCGTTATAAAGAATCATTGTTAGAGAACTTTTTTTAAGTAAGGCATGTTGGCCAAAATAATGTTACCAAGTTTTATTATGTACAACATAACTAGGTGTTGTTTTTATATATGATTTTGGAGGGTGTCCAAACAGTGGGGGCATTTGTGTGTGGTCTCTCACTAAAAATGTAATGTGTGAACAGGGTTCACCGAACAGAGACAAGTCCTGCTACATGACTGAAAGAATGACATCTTAAAAGCTCCACACTCGACACCGAAGAGAATAAGACCACAACAACGACCACAACATGCCAGTCATAAGATCGCCACGTTACAAATAAGAGATCATCCTTCTGGGCCCATAAGCAGGTGAAAAATAACCATTTATAATTCACACGTAGAATCAACATGGCACCAGTTATACATAATCATCAGTTTTTACCGTTCAAGTAACTTGGGGATTCATTTGGATCCCCAATTGATGGGACAGTTTAGTGTGAACACTAAGAATTAACTGTAAAATTTCAATATATGTATAGTAAATTGTCAGTTCAGAGACTGACATGTCTACAACACAGCATCCAACTTAGATTTCCACTCATTTCTTTATAGGGCTTTCGCTACAGATTTAAAGTCAGTTTTGTTAGTAGTAATTTTCTCAAGTTTAATTTACTATGCATAAAAACATATATTTTCTCTTATTTTTAAAATCAGGTTATGTCATTTGTATAAAAGGATTACTGGGGAGGTAGGTGAATTTTTAATTAGTTTCAACCAAGCTGTGCATGTCGAAACACTTTTCAACTTGTTTGTCGAAACAAGGTTGTTGAGACAAATTTGTTGAGACTGGTTATAAGTTGAAGAAACATGTCCGTCTCTGACACACAAATGTATTTTTTTTATATAAGGTGCTAATATGGTGCAATTTTTCTCTTTTCATGAATTGGCCCTATTTTAGTCTATATAAATTCTTTATATTAATCATGGTAACTGGGGGGCGTTAATTATTTTAAACAATTTTTATTTCTCACCTTATTTAAGTATTTTAGCACTTAGCCACTTAGGCACTTGGTTTTGAATTTTTAATGTCCTGGGGACATTTGTATGCAATACTTTATGATACACATAACGTGCAATTAACCCACACCATGGGGGTACATTTATAGAAATAAATCTTTAATCCTAATTGGGATTCCTATAAAGAAGAAGTTTAGAATTTATATACACCAGAAGGGTAATATAAAAAAGGGCGTGGCAAGAGACCTTTATGTATTTGTATACTATTGTATAATGTAATTCGTCTTGTGGAACATGTTATGTCTGTATATTTCTGTGTACATTTTGGGGGATATATATATATATAAATATTATGCATTACTGTACTTTTGGTGGGATATAGGGATTTATTATTAGAATTTATATACACCAGTAGACGAGTATTCTATCTCAATAATCGTGGCTGATCATTTCTTTAAGAAAATTAATTATTTTATTTAACAAGTATAGTAAGTGTCACCTTTAAAGTTCATTTAATTGGATGAGTAATTATTTTAATTATTAATAGTAACTGGGAATGAAATCATTTATCTTCATTAATTTATATACTGCATTTTATAAAAGGAACACATGATATAAATTTTATATTTTAATAAATAGTTTAATGGGAGTTTTATTTTGAGGTTAATGATTATAATAAATTTTCAATTCATTGATGGTGACATAGCAATTATTTTCGTGGACTCAGTTAATATTTTTCAGGTGGCCTTGTTGAGAGGGTTGTAGCGGGTCGATTTTTGGGTGTTTTATTTTAACCGTTTGGGACATTATTTATATTTTTATTTATTTCATTCTGGGCGGATTATCATTGTGCAACGTATTTGTGCGTATATAAGTCAATGTAACAGAACAGTGAAACAACGTAAGACGCAGTTGTTGTCGAGGAATGCGGCAGAATATCTGCACCTCCACAAAATTCTGAGAACTTTGTACCTGTGTGTGGCAGCGCACATACGCAACTGCTCAATCACGCTCCAAGTGACGCTCTGGCAAAAAACTAAGATGGCCAGAGAGAGAAATTTTCATCCTTCATTTGGTTTCACTACGGAAATGCTGTGTTAAGTCCCACCCACTTTTATGACATTAGCCAGTGCCTATTTGAAATCGTCTGCTATCGTCACTCCAACAACTACGTGACTAGTATGATTCGAAACTGGGACGACTAACTGGAAGGCATTGATGTCCGTCGTCTTGACTAAAATGCTCCCGGAGTGGGGAACGGAAAGACGCCGGCAGTTTCGTTATCGACTCCAGCCTGCGCAGGCCGCCCGTCAACCGGGCTCGTTACAAATTTATATATTTGAACAGTAAAAAGTTAATAGGAGGAAAGTTTATGTGACCGCGGTCGAGTAGAAAAGGGTAAAGAAATTAACTGTATAATTTTCGGACAGTAAACAACAAGAAATTAACAGAAGATGAGTGCGCGCGCGAACCACGTTGCCGGCGGTTTAAGTGTAAGGGCTGGGGGTTTTATTAGAAAATGTTAAGGGGTTCATAATTTAGTGTGTTTGAGTGAGTGTGAAAAATTTGCAGGCTGGGCTCTGTCTGTATGTCTGTTTTATATAGTGATCAGTAAGGTAAGAGATTAGCGTAAGTTAGTATGTAGAAGACGCCAAGAGAAAAAAGAAACATGTAACGTAATCTGTAAAATGCTGAGAAAAATTTTGAACAAGATTTTCAAATGAGTCTGATTAAAGAAAAATATTAATTCTCTTCCAAAATGAGTTGTGTCAGTACTTTGCATAACCTATAGACCATGCTTGTATCTAGGTACATGTGATCGAACCCTGTGACCCCGTAAGAATTATCGTAACGGTAAGTAACAATTTAATTGGACATTTAATTATAATAATATATGTGATTGATTAGTAAGTCACAATTGGCGCCCGAACAGGGACGAATTTAATTAATTATAATTAATTAATTGAATTCCGCATCGACAGAGATACAAGCGTGTTCTAGGTTAGCATAGCGACCTAGCATTATATTACAAAATTTAAGTAATGACACCATTTATTTAATTAATCCATTTAAGCAATTTATTTAATTTAAGCATATCAATAATACAAAATGTCAAATAACGAAAATAACGTAAATAAAATGAGTGTCGAAGTGTTCGACGACTCGAACATTAGTAACTTTGAAGCACGCTCGACTCCAAGTGTGAGTCAGAATGAAATAGAAATAAGTGAAACAGAATCAAGAATTATGGATGAAGGAATTCATTCAACCCCAATTCAAAATAAAAACTCAGATAACAATAATATGATGAAATATTTATGTAGCATGGTATGTAGTATGAAAGAGAGTTCAGACAAGCAGCAGGCGATGTTAGAGTTAAAATTCAGTGAACAGAAGAGTGATTCTGACGCTAAATTCAATGTATTAAAAAATCTGAATAATGAATTGAAAAATGATATTAATGAGATTAATAGACGTTGTGAAAATACCAAAGTAGAATTTACCAATAGAGTTAACCAAGTAGAAACCAAGTTAGATGATTCAATGCAAAAGGTAGATGTTAAATTTAATGAAATAGATAGTCAGATAGATAGAGTTGAGAAGCAGATAAATGAGAATAACGAGTATTTAATAAATTCAATGAATGAGTATAACAATGATATAGAATCCAAAATTAATAAATGTAGTATTGAAACTGAGTGTAAGTTGAATAGTGTAGTAATGACAGTTGAAAAATTTAGTCAGAATATTGATGAACACCAAAGTAAGATAGAATCTAAAATATATGAAATTGAAAATAATTATAAGACAGAAATACAAGCAGTAAATGAATCTATCGATGTGATAGCAAAGAATAACGTACAGTCTGAACATAGTAATGACAAAAAATTATATTCACTTGAACAGAATATTAATAATATGAGAGATGAATTAAGTGTAGTAAAAAATCAAAATGTAAACAATGTTACTGAACGCGTATTTATGACACGTGACACAAACAATGAAATAGAATTAGAAAATTTTAGTAATGAAAATAGGAGAGTGCATCCAATGCAATTTTTAAATCGAGTACGGGAGTTTGACAGATTTAATGGTAGTAGCTGGGAGGTTAAACTTATAAAAATTTTGAAATGTTTTAAAGGTGATTCAGAGATATGGGCGGAGACGCATCGAAACGAATGGGAGAGTTATGGAGATTTTGAAAGAGCATTTCGGAACAAATACTGGTCGGAGGAGGAGCAGGAGATACTGCGAAGTCAAATAATGGGAACTGGGAGTTTTGGAAGAAACAACCGTAGTATCACAGTATATACGATGAAGCTGTACAACGAAGCGAAGTATTTGGAACCACCGTTGCCATTCCAGTCGTTTGTACGCCACGTTAGCAAGCACCTACCAAGGGAGGTGCAGATCACATTGATGACCAGAGAGGTAAGCGACATAAATGAATTAGAAAAAGTATTAGACGTTTTTCAGAATATTAAGGACCAGGAAGACAGCAGACGCATACAACAACATAATATACAAAATGGAGGAAATTATGTACCAATAGGAGGACCAAACGGAGGAACCACACACAATGGTCGAGAACGGGACAGACGATACCCAATGTGGAAATGTGACGGGTGTCTGGTGGAAAATTATGCTGATCGTAATTTCTGTTATAGATGTAGAAGGACGAGGCCCGGACAGCAGCCGAGAACACCACCGAGGTTCAACAACCCACAGCAGAGGAACGGTGACCGACGAGTAGAGAATCTGAGAAATGAAGGAGGAAATCAGCAGATGGGCAGAGTATACATGCCCCGTAACGCAGACGAAAGAATGGGAAACTAAGGAGGACAATGGATGAGGAGGCCCGGCCATTGTCGAGGAATAATCACGGGGTCCATGAAAATAAATACAGGAATAACACGATTCACACGGACTTGGCCACAGAATTGTTGGAAGAAGAGGAGACGGAAACAAGGAGACAAGAGGCGTGGTTGACTGAGGTAAAACTGGAAATAGAAGGTAAGTCAATCTTGACACTTATAGATACAGGTAGCGAAATATCTGTAATAGCAGAACATGTACTCAATAAATTGAAAGAAACTAACAAACATATTCCGTCTTTGCCAGTAGCAGGAGTAGCAATTGTAGGTATTACGGGTGTTAGAAGTAAACGGGTTACAACACAAGTCCAGTTGAACATGTTAATAAATGGGGAAAAATATGAGAATACATTTTTAGTTGTAAGAGGTTTAAATTTAGAAGTAATTTTGGGTAATGATTTTTTAATAAGGAATAATGCGGTCATTAACTTTCGAAAAAGAATTTTAGAATTGAGTAATGAAAATAAACAAATAACAGTTAATTTTGAACGGGTTCTAGACACAGTAAAGATTTCGGGTATAAGGGTTATACCAGATAAAACCATAAATAGGGATATGGAATTTAGTATACATGCGTGTAGAGAGAGTGTGAGTGAAGAGAGGGGAGATAGAATATGGGCCGAAAGAGAGGTTAAATTTTGTGGGGAAGGTGATGAAATGGGGAGTTCTCAGCGTAAAGCGCTGTGGCGGGTAGTTGAGGATTATCGGGGAGTGTTTGCCGGGGAACCAGGGAGGGCAAAAGGTTATGAATGTGAATTAAGGGTGAGGGAGCATGCGCCATATGTCCAACGTAGTTATCCGGTACCATATTCGAAAAGGGAGGCTGTACAGTCAGAATTAGATAGGATGTTAGCGGGGGATATTATAGAAAGGTCGGTATCAACTTATTCCAACCCTTTAGTAGTAGTAATCAAAAAAGATGGGAGAGTGAGGTTATGTCTAGATGCCCGCAAAATCAATCAAATAATCATTCCAGACCGGGAGTCACCAGAAGCGATAGAAGAGATTTTTCAGAAATTTAGTGGTGTGAAATACATGACTTCTTTAGACCTGACCGCCGGATATTGGCAAGTCCCGTTGGCAGTAAATAGTAGAAAATATACAGCGTTTTTGTTCAATGGAAAAAATTACCAATTTAAGAGACTACCGTTCGGTTTGAACACAAGTGTAGCTAGTTTTATTAAGTGTCTCGACGAAATTTTGCAGCCACATAACTTAGATTTTCTAACCATATACGTAGACGACATACTAATAGCTTCTAGAACATTTGAAGAGCATGTAGAGCATTTGGAATATGTATTGGAGAAATTATATCAGGGAGGTTTGACGGTGAATTGGGACAAATCAAAATTTTTGCAAACCGAAATACATTTTTTAGGTTTCATAATAACACCTACAGGAATACGTGCCAATCCGGATAAGGTAGAATCCATCCTGACGTTCCCGGAGCCCAAAAATATAAAACAATTGCAAAGTTTTCTTGGTCTTTGTAATTTTTACAGGAAGTTCCAGCGGAACTACGCCCAGACGACGGCCCGACTAAGTGCAGTGCTGCAAAAGAATAAGCAATGGAGATGGGGCGATAACGAAAGAGCGGCGTTTAATGACATCAAAATTAAGTTCACAGACATGATACTAATGAATCATCCCAATTTTAATGACAAATTTTATTTACAGACAGATGCTAGTAATATAGCATTGGGAGCGGAACTCTACCAAGAGGACGAGGAGAAAGAGCATAAAACCATCGCCTTCGCCAGCCGGACATTGCTAGCCGCTGAGCGCAACTACACTACCACAGAAAAGGAGCTCCTCAGTATAGTGTTCGCAGTGAGGAAGTTCCGAACGTATCTGCTGGGTAACAGAACCATCATCAGGACGGACCACAAAGCGCTATCGTTCCTTAATACTTGTAAACTCACACACAGCCGGATTACCAGGTGGGTGTTAGCTCTTCAAGAGTATAATTTTTCTTGGGAATATATCAAGGGTGTAGAGAACAGGGTGCCCGACACACTATCACGAGTAGACACAGATAGAAATAGAACAGGTCGAGATATTAAAGAGATAGAAATTTATAGACTATCCCGGGAAGATAAACTTTTTGGGGAGGAATTGAAAGATATAAATGTAATGCAAAGAGCTGATAATAAATTAAATAAAATAATTACTAGTATAGAATCAGATGTAGATGAGTTTGGGTATAAACAATATTTTCAAGTGTTTAAAGGGAGTTTGTTTAAAAAAGTAGAGGGGAGAGAGAGAGATTGGAGATTAGTCATACCTGAAGGGTTGATAGAGAAAATAGTGTGGGACTGTCATTTTAGATACGGGCATTTTGGGGCACGGAAGTGTGTGAATGTATTAAAGGAATCTTGTTTATTTAAGAACATGGAGAAACGAGTCCGAAGAATACTTAGAGTTTGTGAGTTATGTCAGAAATCCAAAGTTGTAAATTATAGGTTAGAGGGCGAACTAAATTATATTAAAGTAGAAAAACCATTTGATTTAGTAGCTGTAGATTTGTACGGCCCACTGCCGAAAGGTAGGGGTGGAGTGATGCATATTTTTGTTGTACTTGATACTTTTTCTAAATATGTCAGGCTATATAGTGTAAAGCGAGCCACAAGTAAGGTGCTGAGCGAGAAAATCACACGCGACTATATGATCAACGTGGGAAAGCCGAAGGTGATATTATCCGACCACGGTCCGCAGTTCATCAGCGGAAGATGGCGCCAGACTCTTGGATGGGAAGGTATTATCCCAAAGCACACTGCCGTATATCATCCACAGTCGAATCAAGCTGAGAGAGTCATGAGGGAGTTGGGCAGAATTTTTCGAACATACTGCCATGCCAAACATAGTGAGTGGCCACTCTATGTGCAGAAGATTGAAAACTGGCTAAACTGCACCACCCACGAGTCGACGGGGTTCACGCCTTACGAGTTGATACGAGGAAAGCGCCCACAGCGGATTTTGGAACAATTAATTGAATATCCACCGGAAACCAACACTATTAGCAACGATGTTAAACTTAGACTAGCGAATGAGAGTTTGTTGACGAAGGGAGAGCGGAGAAAACAGCGCCATGATAGGAAAGGTAAGTGGACGAAGTATGAGATTGGACAGCTGGTATTGGTACGACGACACGATTTATCAAGTGCACAAGATAAGGAGATCAAGAAGTTTTTCTTATTGTACGAGGGGCCGTACGAGGTAGTGGAAATAAAAATGAAAAATTCATATGTGTTACAGAATAGAGAAACCAGGGAGATAGTGGGTACGCACAACGCTACAAATTTGAAATTATTTTGGTCAGCATAAGTATTTTATTAATTTGTAAAGGTATGAATGTTATTTAATTATTCTTTTATGTTTTTAGAGGGGCTCCTCCCCCATTTTCGGGCGGCCACGAGCTTACCAGTCCTGGCCGTGGAATTCGGAACTCGGAGGCGGGCCATGGTTGGCAGGATCTTCCTTCGGGCAGTGAAAACAACGATGGTCCGGCTCCACCAAAATTGGTACAAATTAGAAAGTTAACCATACATATTTGAACGGGGAGGGGGACCCCAACAGGTACGTGACTCGACTTAAAATTTTTTAATACACTCATGGTGCAGCGGTTCTGGTGTGCCTGTCACGTGCCTGCACTGCCTTAGAGTGTTTGTATATAATGGAGGCTGCATTAAATAAAAGGCAGTGCATTCAAATTAAATTTTTTGGTGTCAAGGGCAAAATTAAAATGGAGCCTTTGACAATATTTTCTGTTTGGCCCGAAACAACGAGTTTTGGGGCAAGACGGTTTGGCGCACGGTAGAAGGCGGGGTAGAAGAAATGGTAGGAGAGAGGGGGTAGTGTGTTTCAGAGGGGGGACGTGAATTCACGTAGTATATCTATCTCGTGCCAATCCGTTTTGCAGCAAGACCCGGCATTTCAGGCGATGTGTCGCGTCAGCAAATTATATGATGACAATAGAGTCAGCCTCCTATGTATATATATATATAAAAAAAAAAAAAAAAAAAAAAAAAAAAAAATACCAAAATAATTTTGGATGTGTATAATTCTAAATTTAAGATATAAAATTTTTTCTTCTAAATTTTTTAGCATTAGGTGACCAAATATAATTGTTGGATTTTAGTAGTAGTGGGTATAAGAACGTTTTGAAGAAATGTGGTAATATAAGAACTTGTTATCAATACAAGATGTGAGGATAATTTTGGGGGGGTAGTTTGGTGCTCAATGAAGGGACATAACAGTGTAGTGTGGAACTGCTATGGTGGAAAGTTGTAGATTTTGTATTAATTATTTTATGTTAATAATGGTTAAGTTTCCATATAAAATGGGTTAAAACCCCATCTCAATTAAGATTGTCATTTAAATTTTAATTTAATATTACGAAAGATATTTTACTTGTGATTCCCCAAATTTTCGGGCGGTCACGGCCTCACCGAACCCTGACCGTGGAATTGGTTTAGCTTTAACAGCTATGGTTGGGGCACATTACGATTACGCGCTGACCATAACTGGCCATAGCTGTTATCGTTGTAAAGGTGTATTTTGAAATTGATGGGGGGTAATAAAAAGGGGAATCACCAAACTATGGAACAGCGGCTGCCACTCTGTTCGAGAAGGAACAGCAGAGCCAGGTGGTAGATCCGTTTAAGGGTGCATGATTATTAACGAGAACATGATGATGTTCACCAATTTTAACTTAACAGCGGAAGCAGAGACACGGAGAGGTAAAACCCTGCTCCAAAATATACAGTCTCTGTGGAAGCGAAAGGGCGAAACAGTCCTCCATAACCTTAAATAGTGTGTGTGGCTGGGAGGTGACGCAAAGGAGTCACGAATTTAAAATTTTATAACGTAAAAGTTTTGCTTATTCAAAGTAATCCAATCAAAAATGCTTGTGCTCTGTCCACATAATTATATGCTCAGACTAGTAAAATAAGGTTCATACTATAATTTTAAAGGTATCATTTTATTGTTGAGTGTTAGATATAGTTGTTGATAAAATGTATTTTCATTATGTGCGTAATTTTTTCTAAGCCAATCATTAGACGCCTGGCAGGCAATCAACATAATAGAAGTAAGTGTTGATAATGTATTACATGTATTTGTTCAATTTTAAGATGTAGTTTCATTGTGTTTTAATTATGTTAGGATATCAGCTGATCAACAATACCATGTCACTGGTATATTGGTTTGTAAAGGTTACAAATAATTAATGTTTTGTGTACTACAGACATTTTGAAGTAAAGACAAAAAGAATATGAGAAATAAAATAACAATAATTCATGCAAATTAATAAAAGATAATTCATGGGTGATAAATGTTTTATGGGACATGCAGACCTGTCCAATTTGAATTCCAAGTGAAGTTGAAATGATGAATATGATGTAATGTTGTTTTTGAGTTAATGTAATGTAATAGAATCTTGTGAAATATAGATGTTGACACAGTGGTAATGGAGACTTTATGCAGATTTTGAATGATATATTGTTGTTTTTATAGTTAATGAGGTTATTTTGTGTATTTGTAGTGAGGTAATGAGATTGAGATTTTTGGGGAAGGCAATTTTGTATTAGGGGGTAGTGTATTTGGGGAGTCCGCAACAAGGGTTGGGACGGGATAGGGACCGATTGGCGCCGGAAAGGGTTACCTAGGGAGGGTCCAGGAACCAACATAAGGGGATGAGTTTTGGGAAGGAAACACGTATCCTATGTACAAAGGGTTGGAGAGTATTTTTTTTTATATATGGGGAGAAGGCGGCGTTTTGGGTTAAATGGTAAGTTGGGGTTTAGAATGTCCTGATTAGTAGATATTTTGATAGAGATGGGTGTCATGGGAGTTGAAGTGGATGAATATTGGAGTCAAAGGGGTAAAGATTATATAGGTAGACAGAATAAATGAGAATAAATAATTTACATCACCCACAGTATATTAAAGTAAGATTGTTGAAAAGCCAGAGAGATTCATGATAAAGTATATATATAATTGTTTATTTTTTTGTTTCAACCAGTGACAGAATTTTGATAAAATTTGAGAATAATGTAAAGTCAAGAAGTGTTTAATTTAAATGATTTAAATGCCAATTTGATTATTATTTATATTAATATTGTGTTTATTATAAATATTTTATGTTATTATGTTTTGTATTTCAAGTTAGGATATTACAGATATTTAAAGTGTTTTCAGAAATTATACATAACATATGTAGGTCAAGGGTTTTGTACTTGACCTAGTTTTGATCAGCTGATGAGTTCATACACCTACTAAGCTTGTAGAGTAGGAATTCAATTTTAATTTGTTTGTTTAATTAATGCAAACCAATATTTGAATAATTTTAATAAACATTATTGAATAAATAAATTTAATAAAATTTTTTAATGAATAAATTTAATTTTTTTTTGAATTTTAAAATTTTGAAAATTTTAAATTTTTTTTGAAAAAAAAAAAAAAAAAAATTTTTTTTGATGTTTCGCCTGCCAGCGAGTGAATATTTTGAGTAATGATCATTTTATTATGTATGTATTAATGATGTTTCTTTTATTGTATTGCTTTATATTGGTAGACTATAAGTGATTCTCCATGTTAGAATAGAAATGTTTATATTAGTAGAAATGTTTAGGTTAAGTCATTGAAACAAAAATTAGAAAAAAAAAAGGAAGAGAATTTTTTGGTAAAAGATTTTTTTTTTGAATATTGAATTTTTTGAATTTTAAAAGGAAGTTTTTACTTTAATGTGTTATGATAATATGTAATGTGAGTGTGTGTGAGCCCAGTATCTGCTAAAGGCAGCCCAGCTTGCAAAAAGGGGAAACATATCGGCGGAGGAGCTGGAGTAATTTTAGCCAGGGATTGAGGATTTTGGGGGTAGCATGTTAGAAGGCGAGGTGGGCCGTGGTGCGAGTCTGATCAATTTCTCGGTGTTGGGATCTCTTACGGAGAAGTCCAGTGATCTCGTTCAGATGAGTCCATGGTCGCTGAGCCAAGGGGGTCGTGTACCCATGAGGTTGAGAACCAGGGGGTTGTTGGCACCAGTTCCTCACCGGTCCTCTTCGGGGTTTATCGATGAGATTTCTTCTGTCATGGACAGCAGAATTCTCATCGAGGGGGTATTGTAGCGGGTCGATTTTTGGGTGTTTTATTTTAACCGTTTGGGACATTATTTATATTTTTATTTATTTCATTCTGGGCGGATTATCATTGTGCAACGTATTTGTGCGTATATAAGTCAATGTAACAGAACAGTGAAACAACGTAAGACGCAGTTGTTGTCGAGGAATGCGGCAGAATATCTGCACCTCCACAAAATTCTGAGAACTTTGTACCTGTGTGTGGCAGCGCACATACGCAACTGCTCAATCACGCTCCAAGTGACGCTCTGGCAAAAAACTAAGATGGCCAGAGAGAGAAATTTTCATCCTTCATTTGGTTTCACTACGGAAATGCTGTGTTAAGTCCCACCCACTTTTATGACATTAGCCAGTGCCTATTTGAAATCGTCTGCTATCGTCACTCCAACAACTACGTGACTAGTATGATTCGAAACTGGGACGACTAACTGGAAGGCATTGATGTCCGTCGTCTTGACTAAAATGCTCCCGGAGTGGGGAACGGAAAGACGCCGGCAGTTTCGTTATCGACTCCAGCCTGCGCAGGCCGCCCGTCAACCGGGCTCGTTACAAATTTATATATTTGAACAGTAAAAAGTTAATAGGAGGAAAGTTTATGTGACCGCGGTCGAGTAGAAAAGGGTAAAGAAATTAACTGTATAATTTTCGGACAGTAAACAACAAGAAATTAACAGAAGATGAGTGCGCGCGCGAACCACGTTGCCGGCGGTTTAAGTGTAAGGGCTGGGGGTTTTATTAGAAAATGTTAAGGGGTTCATAATTTAGTGTGTTTGAGTGAGTGTGAAAAATTTGCAGGCTGGGCTCTGTCTGTATGTCTGTTTTATATAGTGATCAGTAAGGTAAGAGATTAGCGTAAGTTAGTATGTAGAAGACGCCAAGAGAAAAAAGAAACATGTAACGTAATCTGTAAAATGCTGAGAAAAATTTTGAACAAGATTTTCAAATGAGTCTGATTAAAGAAAAATATTAATTCTCTTCCAAAATGAGTTGTGTCAGTACTTTGCATAACCTATAGACCATGCTTGTATCTAGGTACATGTGATCGAACCCTGTGACCCCGTAAGAATTATCGTAACGGTAAGTAACAATTTAATTGGACATTTAATTATAATAATATATGTGATTGATTAGTAAGTCACAGGGTATACTTCTTTAGTTAACCATTTAAAGGGGAATTATAAATCACTGTTGTTTTTTATTATTGTTATTATGAGATAGAATAATAAAATGGGATTGTTAATTATTTAATTCTTGAGTTTTCATTGCAAGTCCCGTCTTACTGGATCCAGCGCAATTTTTAGCTTCTCTAGGCCTTAGCCTAGTTTTAATTAACTTGTAGCCCCTCTTTACAAAAAGAAATATTCTTTTTGTTTTAACTACTCAAAATGAAGTAGGGGTTTCATTTGGTAGCAGAGCGTGGTTACGATGAGGGTCCTGTGGGTGTGACGGGGCTTGCAAACTTAGGAAATATTTTGGAATTTTCACAATGTTTAGTTCAAATAGAACTTAGAAAAATTTTAAAGGCCCTATATCCCCAGTGAAAATATTTTGTTAGTTTTAAGGTTTGAAACATATGTATATGTACTTGCCCGCCTTGCATAGTGAATAGTGCCACGTGGTGGGAAATTTTAGAAGGGGAGATCCCTGGGCAAGACTTATCGCAGTCGGTGCTTGGTTAGTTTGAGTTTACCTTGCCCATGTTTGGGGAGGTGTTGCGGTTTTTTTGTAATTAGGCGGTATGGCCTGATCGGCAGTCGGTTTCTGCCGATAAATGGTAGCCGGAGGTAACCTAAGAAATGGTTAAAATAAATTTTCGTTGGTCGGTATTTTGTTTTTCGTGTCGTGTGTGTTGTGTGTGTGTCGCGTTCCTTTTGTCTGGTGTAATCGAGTGTGAGCTGTTCAGGTAGTGGGCTAGTTCTCGCATCGGTAGGTGGACCCGCAGTCTACTCTTTGGAAGAACAGTACGCGAGTTTTTCTTATTCTAATCTTATTATTGTCATTATGTTTATAGGTGTTAGGTATTTGTAGGGTGTTGTGTTTTGTTGATAGTGTTTTGCGAATTGTGTAATTCTGGCGGCGCTATGCTTTCAGAAATTTTCTTCCCCCGACCACCGGGAGGAACAGAAATTGCCCCACCCTCTCACCCCAGTTCTCCAGAAATTTTCGGTGGTAGATGGATTTAAGGAGGACCAGCTGCTGGTTTTCTTGGACCTTGTCCTGCAGTTGGCAGCCTATCCGGGTATATCTGATGGGGAGGTCTTGTGCCTTATATACCCGTATTGCCAGGGTACGTTGGCACAGAAGGTCACCAACACTTGGCGTCGGGGCGGCACGGTCGACACTTTTCATGCGGAAGTGTTGGATTACTTCATGTATCCTCCACGACGTTCCCAGCTTAGGCTGGATTGGTTCTATCGTTATCAGGCCGACGGAGAGCCGTTGGGGGATTACGTGCAGGACATACGAAAAGCTGCCCGGGTATTAAGATTAGGGTTGACCGACACCGAAGTCCTAGATATAATTATAGGAGGACTGAATTCCCAAGACAGTTCCCGTTTGGGAAGGTTTGGGAATCGTCCAAATAATTTCGCGGAGATGGCCCGGTGTTGTGTTGCTACAAATACGGTCCGACCAAAGGTCGCAGTAATTGTTCCAGTAAATCCATTTCTGCCCAAGGTGGATCCAGAGCCGATAACATCATCATCGCCTACGCCGGAAGATGATAAGTCACTTGATGGTGGAGCTTTACCATCGTCAGTAGAAGTTAATTTAGACATTGCACATGGACCTGGACAGCTGGATTCCAGGTTGAGTACTGTTGAGGAAGTTGTAGTTGCTGAGAGTGGTGAAGAAGAGGAATCGAGGGAGGAGGCAGAAGAGTGGTCTGCACATGCTACGCAGGGGAGTATGAGTGTAAGTGTTAGGGAGGCTGCAAGTGTTTCTGAGGTCGCGGATGGACTAGGGGATGTCCAGTCTGCAAGTGTGGTAGAAGTAGATGAGGTAGAAGTTGGGGAGAAACTGGGTGGCAGCGTTGTAGAGTTTGTGGGTGAGAATGATGTAGTGTGTGAAGATGTGCAGACGCTTTCTGTAAGTATTGTTGAGGATTCTGAGGAATGGAAAGAAGTTTCAGCTGGACCAGGGGAGCAACTAGAAGATGAAGATGTGCAGTGTCGTGATGATGATTTGGATTATGTAGAGGAGGAAAAGGAAGAGGTGGAAGAAATAGAACCAGAAGCAATTGTAGAAGAGAAGAAGATAGAAGCAGAGGAGTTAGAGGTTGAGGATAATCCAAATCGGGGTAAACGTAGAAAGGTAAGTTACCTTGATTATAATTTACATGAAATAAATCAGTATTGCTCTACACAAGATAGTTTCTCAGAGAGTGATGTCCACAAGGAACGGGTTCCTAAAGTTCGTCATAAAAGGGTGAGACAAAGCGGTTGATGGGTAGCGGGTGGATGTTCCCCACAGTCCCAGTGGTGTACATCTACTTCAGGGTTGCGCCCCTGCCTCCGCGAGCCTTGGTTTTCTCCACCCATCCTTATTTTCGGAGGGAACCATGTCCTTTACCTTAGTCCTAGCTGTTGAACTTTCAATGATCCTTGCCCTTTTCATCTTCCCAATTTTCCTACCCCTCCCCTCAGAAAACAAAGTAAAAACCAAAAAACAAATAAAATTTTAGAAAGGAAAAAGCAAAAAAAAATTAGAAAAGGAAAAAGAAAAAAAACATCCGAGAGGAGTTAGAGAGAAGTTAGTTGGAAGAGTGGTGACTACGTGGGTAGTAAGTTTAGTGTCGTTTTCATTTTTCTTGGTTGTAGTTTGTCGTTGATTTTTTGTAGAGTCCTGGCCATGCCGCATTCCCTAGTTGATTTCCATTGTAGCTATTTTTGATTAAGTGTAGGTTGTTCGACGTGGTAGTATTGAAGTAGTATACCCCCTCGTTTAGTTCTGCAGTATTGAAGACCAAGTAAAGGGATTGATGTTCGCGTGCCATCTATGCGGTTTTCTCTGTCCGGCTAATAGGGGCCGTCCGCCCTAGTATAGGGATTTTTTTTTTAACAACCAGTTAGATATGTCAAGGATATGTGATGCCTTGTTTTAGCATATGGCTGGTCAGTCCATATGTGGACAATAAAGTTATGGGTGCTCACATACCAAGGTATTAGTTACCTTGTTTTGGTCTTCGGACGCGTGTGTGAGTGGCAGCAGGAGGAGTAGGTGGTGGTCACCAGAGAGTGTGACGTATTGGGGCGGTCCTGTGGGGTTGGTCTGGCGGAGAGGGTCGCATGAGGATGGTTGCATTGGCGTTGAGATTTCCAATCCAGTAAGAAAAGGGGGGGGGGTAGTTGTTGTCCTGAGTAGGTATCAAGTTGGGTCTCAGTCGGTGGGCGAGCCTCAGGAGGTCAGAAGACGTACGTAGGAATCTTTCTTTTGTCTTTAGCTCTCTCTCTCTTGTGCTGTATACCATCTGATCAGGTCAGCATGCAGCACCCGCACACTTACATAATACATATCTTCTTTCGTCTCTTTCTTTTTCCTTTTTGATTTCTGTTCTCCTGAGAGCAAGCTCAGCTGAGCCAACCCAACCACGACGTCCACTGGTATCTTTTGGGGAGAGGTACACTGCAGGGTACCCTCCTTGCCTTTAACGTTGGGGCAACTATGTTGCCCTTTTGGGGTGAGGGTGTGCTGAGTCAAAAGATTCAGCGCTAAGTTCAGTCATTTTATTGGCAGTTTTGACGGTAAGGACAGTACAAAAATTAAAGCAGTAATTAGTGCTGCTCTCTACCCGCGGATAGGAGAGGCTACCGTTTTCGATTTTACACTGTTTGATCGGTGTTGCCGTCTGCTGAGTTTTTCCAGCAGTTTTAAACAACAGTGCTGCAGCCTGGTGAGATTTTCGTTACCCAAACGAGTACGGCGTTCCGTTTTTTTTTTTTGTCTCTACAGGAAAGCCTAGCTGATTGCCTCGTGGTAAATCTCTTCGGTGGAGAGAAGTGTGAATTACAGCATCTTCTTCTTATAACTATGAGATAAGTTTCTTAAAAGACTGCGGTGAGTTTTGATTTCATTATATTAATTATATACTAAATTTCACGGGAGAAAACGTTTTTTTTAGTAAGCTTGAGTAAGACCCCACTTGTCGGAGCATGCATTGTGAGATACGTTATTGTTCGTAAAGTTTTTATAAACCAATAAAACTTGATTATTGGAGTGTCAGAATCTCGGCCTTAATACCTAAAGTACAATAACCACAATATAATTAATTTTGAACTTTCATTAACACCGATGTAACGAGATTGTGTTATTCACTTAACCTATTGCACAATGCCTCGTCATTAAGTGGTATAAAGTTTTGCTACAATGACTGTAAAACTTTATACATATATAATTGGGAACTTACTCAGGCACGTTTTATACGTAAATCATGTCTCATTCAAAGTAATAGTATTCTCAGATTCTATGGAGTAAAAAACTATGTGTTTTAAATAAATTCTGTACCACGTGGTAACCTCAATTTCACTCAAAGTAATAAGTTCATAAGATGTTACAGAGCCAAGATAAATTATTGTATTGCAAAAGCAACTCACATTCAGTGAGGTTTAAGTTATAAAGCGTTATAAAGAATCATTGTTAGAGAACTTTTTTTAAGTAAGGCATGTTGGCCAAAATAATGTTACCAAGTTTTATTATGTACAACATAACTAGGTGTTGTTTTTATATATGATTTTGGAGGGTGTCCAAACAGTGGGGGCATTTGTGTGTGGTCTCTCACTAAAAATGTAATGTGTGAACAGGGTTCACCGAACAGAGACAAGTCCTGCTACATGACTGAAAGAATGACATCTTAAAAGCTCCACACTCGACACCGAAGAGAATAAGACCACAACAACGACCACAACATGCCAGTCATAAGATCGCCACGTTACAAATAAGAGATCATCCTTCTGGGCCCATAAGCAGGTGAAAAATAACCATTTATAATTCACACGTAGAATCAACATGGCACCAGTTATACATAATCATCAGTTTTTACCGTTCAAGTAACTTGGGGATTCATTTGGATCCCCAATT
Source organism: Magicicada septendecula (assembly GCA_034769895.1). Classification (NCBI taxonomy): domain Eukaryota; kingdom Metazoa; phylum Arthropoda; class Insecta; order Hemiptera; family Cicadidae; genus Magicicada; species Magicicada septendecula. The sequence goes on along the minus strand of CM068376.1, from coordinate 248,738,163 downwards.
GATGGGACAGTTTAGTGTGAACACTAAGAATTAACTGTAAAATTTCAATATATGTATAGTAAATTGTCAGTTCAGAGACTGACATGTCTACAACACAGCATCCAACTTAGATTTCCACTCATTTCTTTATAGGGCTTTCGCTACAGATTTAAAGTCAGTTTTGTTAGTAGTAATTTTCTCAAGTTTAATTTACTATGCATAAAAACATATATTTTCTCTTATTTTTAAAATCAGGTTATGTCATTTGTATAAAAGGATTACTGGGGAGGTAGGTGAATTTTTAATTAGTTTCAACCAAGCTGTGCATGTCGAAACACTTTTCAACTTGTTTGTCGAAACAAGGTTGTTGAGACAAATTTGTTGAGACTGGTTATAAGTTGAAGAAACATGTCCGTCTCTGACACACAAATGTATTTTTTTTATATAAGGTGCTAATATGGTGCAATTTTTCTCTTTTCATGAATTGGCCCTATTTTAGTCTATATAAATTCTTTATATTAATCATGGTAACTGGGGGGCGTTAATTATTTTAAACAATTTTTATTTCTCACCTTATTTAAGTATTTTAGCACTTAGCCACTTAGGCACTTGGTTTTGAATTTTTAATGTCCTGGGGACATTTGTATGCAATACTTTATGATACACATAACGTGCAATTAACCCACACCATGGGGGTACATTTATAGAAATAAATCTTTAATCCTAATTGGGATTCCTATAAAGAAGAAGTTTAGAATTTATATACACCAGAAGGGTAATATAAAAAAGGGCGTGGCAAGAGACCTTTATGTATTTGTATACTATTGTATAATGTAATTCGTCTTGTGGAACATGTTATGTCTGTATATTTCTGTGTACATTTTGGGGGATATATATATATATATATATATATAAATATTATGCATTACTGTACTTTTGGTGGGATATAGGGATTTATTATTAGAATTTATATACACCAGTAGACGAGTATTCTATCTCAATAATCGTGGCTGATCATTTCTTTAAGAAAATTAATTATTTTATTTAACAAGTATAGTAAGTGTCACCTTTAAAGTTCATTTAATTGGATGAGTAATTATTTTAATTATTAATAGTAACTGGGAATGAAATCATTTATCTTCATTAATTTATATACTGCATTTTATAAAAGGAACACATGATATAAATTTTATATTTTAATAAATAGTTTAATGGGAGTTTTATTTTGAGGTTAATGATTATAATAAATTTTCAATTCATTGATGGTGACATAGCAATTATTTTCGTGGACTCAGTTAATATTTTTCAGGTGGCCTTGTTGAGAGGGTATACTTCTTTAGTTAACCATTTAAAGGGGAATTATAAATCACTGTTGTTTTTTATTATTGTTATTATGAGATAGAATAATAAAATGGGATTGTTAATTATTTAATTCTTGAGTTTTCATTGCAAGTCCCGTCTTACTGGATCCAGTGCAATTTTTAGCTTCTCTAGGCCTTAGCCTAGTTTTAATTAACTTGTAGCCCCTCTTTACAAAAAGAAATATTCTTTTTGTTTTAACTACTCAAAATGAAGTAGGGGTTTCAAAGTTTATATTGAATGCATTAACAAATAACTATGGGGGTAGTTCTTTCTGAATGTTCTTGTGTGAACAGGTTCTTTATCATGGGCTGTTACAGCATTGTGCCAGAATAAGTATCAAGTATTAGTACTCAATTTTTATGGGCAACTGGTGTGTATAAGAATATGGCGATAACGTCAAGATGTATCTATAAGTATTTATTTTAATCCTGTAATGCATAATTAGTCAAAAAAATTAATTAGTTGGCAAATATTAAACATTACCTGTCTCTTGGCAGTGATCATTATCCGAGTGTAAATTTAATTCATAATGTATATAAATTCTAATGTAATAATTGTTATCGAGACTGTGATCTATAAATGTCATTTGAGTAAATGTCAATGCATAGCAATGTCGCTTTATATCGAAACAATGTACAAAAAGGTGTCTGAAAAATTTGTTGTTGTTAATTATGTAATGGTTCAAAATTTAATTCTTGTTACTAATGCAATGGCTATTATTATGAATATTGAGAATTTAAACGTGCATGTTGTATTAAAATGTTATCATTATAAAAGGAAAGAACACCAATAAAAGCTGTTATCGTTATGCAAGTGTTTTGTTGCAAGTCCTGTCACACTGGGCTCAGCGCATCTTTTTCCATCTAGACCACGCGTTTAGTTTTGAGAATTAAGTAACGACCCCTGAAAAAAAAAACCTCAAAAATTTTATAATAAAATTCAGGAGTTTCAGCATATCCCACTACAAGTATATCTTTTAATAGTTTTTTTTTTGTAACCTATATAAAATTTTGAACAATGAGGACATCGCATTCTATATACAGCCATAAGATTACATATTGTTTAAGTTTAACCTTACAGGAAATTTAATAATGGTATTATATAAAATTTAAGCTAACAGTTTTGAAAATGTTCATGTTTTGAAGTTTATGCATCCTTTTAAGTAGAAAGTAAGTAGAGCAGTGTAGAGATTACTTTATCTAGAGCTTTACAATTTTCATTTAACGTGTTGATTAAAGAGATGCCAGATAGAGTTTATATGTTTTCTGATCTTTGTTCCTGCTTAATAACAGTGGGAATATTTGATTTACACACATTCATTAAAGAATGATGGTAAATCAGTAACATAACTTATTTATTTCATCAGTTATAAACAGAAGCAGTGAAGAAGAGTTCTTGGAAAAAGAAAGAAGAAAGGTTTTGGTATGAATGTTGTAGTGTTAGGGGGAAAGTATAGCAAAATTGAAAGTTAAGGGCATGGAAATGCGCGAAACACTTATGGGCAGAGGGGAAAGGTGATGTGGAGGGAGTCGCTGTGAGATGTGAGAAGCGAATTTTTGCTATCAGTGATGGTGCACCCAACCTATGAACATTATTTCTAATAGTAACAAAAACTCGCGACTGTTAAGGTTTTTTTGTAAATGTATCGCAATGAATCTACTCTCTGTGTGTGTGTGTGTGTGTGTGCGTGCAAGCGCGCTCAAATTTTGTGTAAAAATAAAATGAAATACAATACTGAAATGAAAGAAATTTGATAGATATTGGACATTGCATGTTATAACTTCAACATTTCACTTTATTTACAGTAAAACGTTGTTGTAAAACTGCTAGCTGGTAAAACATAAATTATCTCCTTTCTCATTCATCTGTTTCTTTTATCAGTTGTAACACTTAGCGTTAAAAGATTTTAAAAGATATTCTTTTCCTAAAATTCTGTATTGAAATTACTTGCTTTTTATTTCTTCTAGAAAGAGTTTCTTGTTGTCCAGGATTAAAAAGATTCTTGGAATTAAATTAATAGAAAAACGCGTTCCTTTATGTAATGATAAATGCTAGAGATAGTAGAGTGTAATTAAGGAGTGCAAATGTACAGTCGAGTGTAAGTGTACAGTTTGCAAATTCCATTGCGATAAGAACGCTCAGGGAGGCTGTTGTTTTTTACGTATCAGTAGTACACAATTACTGAACAAACAACACTCAGATATGTTTGTAAAACATTCTGATATGTAACAGCAACAAATTGCGGTACGTGTACAATATTTTTTTTGTACTGTTCCGATTGTATTTGTTGATTGACTCTCCGATTGTATTTATTGATTGACTCGTTTCACTTTTTTTGTAAATGTAGATAAATACAATTACAATATTATTAAACAAAATTATTAACGTAAAATTCTGTTTTTAAGCCAGCTGTGTGACTGTAGGCAAACACACACACACACACACACACACACACACACACACACACACACAGATAGAGATTAAAATAAATGCAAGACTGAGATAAGACGTAACACAGTAACTAACTAACAGTAACTAAGTAACTAAAACATTACACGCAGTTGGCAATACTTTCACTTGCGTACCAGCTGATTATCCGTGACCCTCCCGCCATTCACAATTTCAAAGTGGACTCGTCCATCCATAAATTGGTTTCTGCGCATAAACCCTTAACTTTCAATTTGACTGTAACTAACATTTTTACCTTTCAGTTCTCGAGTCACCATTTAATTGGCCAAGGAAATACTAGAGCAGAGCAGCCGTTCTGTGTTAATGCAGTAGTGATGTGTCTTATGCAACTGTAGAGTGGATATTTTATGATCTTTCTACTCCTTTGATTACAGCATGAACATGTGATACATGGAGTAATTAAAGGAGGAGGGGGATCAGTATATATTTCATCAGTTACAACAATCAACAATGAAAAAGAATTATGTATAGAGGGTAATCCATTCGACAATGATGAATGGAAAATAAGAAATCACCTGAAGATATATGAGCTACTGAAGCATGAGGAAATTGTAATACTCATAAATGATTAATGAATACAATGAGTAGGTCATCTGGAATGGATGGATAAGAAGACTATGTAATGAGAGGGCTGGAAGGAGAGTAATTGTTGAAGAGCATTAAACCCAAACTGGGTTGTAATTACAGAAGAAGAAGATTTTGTACTGCAGGTATGTCTTTTCATTATATTTTTTCCTGTAACCGATATAAATGTTGAAAAATCAGGACATTAAGATTATATTTGTTTAAGTTTAAAATTACTGAAAATTGCAACAATATTATTGTACAAAATCTATATTAATCATTTTGAAGTTTACAAATCCTTTTAAGAATTCTACCATCTTTTCAGGTAGGAAGAAGATAGAGCAATGCTGAAATGACTTTATCTTGATATTTAGAGTTCTCATCAAATATTTTTATCACAGAGCCTCTAAATGAATTTTTCATGTTTTATGGTGTGAACTCCTCTTTAATCACAGTTTGAATATTTAATTTACACACTGTCATTAAAGAGGGGCGAGGACCATGGCATATTTCATCAGATAATCAGCAGTAGAGAAGTATAGTTTTTGGAAAAGGAAAGAAGACAGATTTTTTGGTATTGTTTAACAAATTCTGAATAGAAATTATAGTTTTATTAGTTTGGCATTTATTTTCATGTAAAAATTTGTTGTAGTGATTTTATTAATATATTATAATAACTATTTTGTATATATTTTTCTTTATGAAATTATTTATTTAGTGGTTATTACTTACGCATAGTTTGTAAGAAACATTATGTTTCTTAAGTCTTCAGATTGAGGTAAATTGATAAAATATTTAAATTTGATTTTATTGTATTATGTTTATCAGCAATGTCATGATTTGGAAATTAGTGGCTTAAGTACTGCAGGCGTACAGACCCACCAACCATACCATAAAATAATAATAGTTGTTTTTCTGTAATATTCTTACGTATTATTCACACATTCACTGCAGCAGCATGTGAATCATATTTTAATCATAACATTTTGAAAGCTGATAAATGAATGAGACATGCATGGCGTTTACAAACCAATATGTTAACTGTAGCAGCCATTCTGATCTGTGATAATTTTTTTCTCTGTTCAACACGTCCATTTAGTGACAGTAAGGCTGATTTTTTGGTGACCCTTAAGACATCCTGAAATTTATAATTTCAAAGATAATATTGTACAGCACAATGGGGGAAAATTCTAAAATGGAAAGAATGACAAAATTTGAATACAACTTGTTAAATTCATATCATGTTTAGTTATTAATTTAATTTCACACAGAACAACGAATAATTTTACTGCGAACCACCAGTTCAGATAATTAGGAATAGTAGAAATAGTAACAATACAGTAATGTGTTATTGCATTAAATGTTTTACTGTAAAATAAATTGTCACAAGAGGTTACACACCTTGTTATGGTAAAGTGTCAACAGCATGCCTTTTACACATGTCTTAAGTATTGTCCTTAAAGTAACATTATTTATTGAGCAATGAATGTGTACTGTTATAATTTAAAAAGTATAACATTTCCTGAATGTATGAGTTTTGTTTTAATGTTTACGTTGTTTAAATGATCAGGAAATGTATGTAATTTATTTGTTGAATATGTAGCTACATTTATAATAAAAGTGTATGATTTCATTTATGCATATCCCATTGCAGGTATATCTTTTAATAGTTTTTTTTAACCTATAAAAAATTTTGAACAAACAGGAGATTGCATTCTATATACAGCCATAAGATTATGTATTCTTTAAATTTAACCTTACAGGAAATTTAATAATGGTATTATATAAAATTTAAGCTAACAGTTTTGAAAAGGTTCATGTCTTGAAGTTTATGCATCCTTTTAAGTAGAAAGAAAGTAGACCAATGTAGAGATTACTTTACCTACAGCTTTACAATTTTCATTTAACATGTTGATTAAAGAGATGCCAGATAGAGTTTATATGTTTTCTGATCTTTGTTCCTGCTTAATAACAGTGGGAATATTTGATTTACACACATTCGTTAAAGAATGATGGTAAATCAGTAACATAACTTATTTATTTCATCAGTTATAAACAGAAGCAGTGAAGAAGAGTTCTTGGAAAAGGAAAGAAGAAAGGTTTTGGAGTGAATGTTGTAGTGTTAGGGGTATGTAACTAACATTTTTACCTTTCAGTTTTCGAGTCACCTTTTAATTGGCCAAGGAAATACTAGAGTAGAGCAGCAGTTCTGTGTTAATGCAGTAGTTATGCGTCTTATGCGACTGTAGAATGGGTATTTTATGATCTTTCTTTTCCTTTAATTACATTATGAACATGTGTGATACATGGTGTCATTAAAGGAGGAGGGGGATCAGTATATATTTCATCAGTTACAACAATCAAAAATGAAAAAGAGTTATGTATAGAGGGTAATTCATTCAATAATGATGAATGGAAAATAAGAAATCACCTGAAGATATATGAGCTACTGAAGCATGAGGAAATTGTAAGACTCATAAATGCTTAATGAATACAATGACTAGGTTATCTGGAATGGATGGATGATCATCTAATGCTAAAGAAAATCTGATGGCACATGTGTGTATACGCAGAAAGAGGAATTGACCTAGGATAAGATGGTTGGATGATGTGCTGGACATCTCAGAAGAATGGATGTGAGGGGTTATGCTGAGATGGCAACGGATAGAAGATGTTGGAAAAGATTGGTGTTGGAAGCCAGGGCTCATGTTGGGCTGTAATGCTGAAGAAGATATTGCACAGCTGGTACATGCTTCACACTGGAGAAGACGTTTTGGTCTCTCCACCATTATTGTTTCTAAACAATGACTCTCAAATGCTCTACATAACCTGTCTATACACTGAACCAGTGATTTCCAACTGGTGGCTCAGGGGTCACATGCAGCTGCAACACCCTTCTGTGTGGCCTGAGGCCTTATCTTGGGAAACCAATTTAATAACTACTCTATTTATTAAACAGATACGATAGATAAAATAGAACCGCTTCTGATGTTTCGTCTTTGATAGGTAATCATTTGCAGCTATTATTCAAATTTACGTTTAAGCTCGATACACAGAAAGATCTGTGTTTTCATTGGCTGCAGCAGATTAACCACAGTTTTCACATTGAAGTGTTTATGTAAACATTCAATTCTTAACATCTTTCTGGTATCATCATTATTATATTGACCTAATAAAGATTTAATATAATATTGAAACTTTCTCTTGTGAAACTTACTTGTCTTTTTCGTCGAACGCGTTTCGGCGTCGTATTCGCCTTTGTCAGCTTAGAAACAGACTGCCAGTACTTAGTAACGGTTGTTGCTTGGAAGGTATAGTGGGGGTGGTGTGTAGAGGAAGGGGATTGGCGCGGGGATCCAAACTATTGTTTGTTTTTTGTATGATTGTGTCGAAAAGTGTATGTGATTTATATTGTAAATAGTCGTTTAGTATGTTGTTTGGTTGTGTTTTGTGATGTTTGTATATTTCATACAGTTCAGCTGTGTTGAGTTTTCGACCTTTGGGTAAGAGGTGTAATATTTCAAGATTAGTATCTATGTTGGTGTAGCTATGTGACGAAGGCGAATACGATGCCGAAACGCGTTCGACGAAAAAGACAAGTAAGTTTTCACAAGAGAAAGTTTCAATATTATATTAAGTGTAGTGCTGTGAAAGAAGATGATGAACAAACAAGACAACTATAATAAAGATTGTACCATTAAGGTGTGGATTAAGATATGTATTGTTACGACAGTCTACTGATCGTCGTATGGTACAGTGGAAAACAAAATACAAGACACTAATCACCAGCTTTAATCATTATCACAATTAAACAGTATGTAATTAACTAGACAGTCTCTTACAAAAAATCAAATAACAGTTGTTCACACGCAATAAAAATGTTCACTGATATAAAACACAATTGTATTACAATTGTCCCACAAAATTATAAAACACGTAATACTTCGCCACAATAATTCAAACTGCACTGCTTAACTGCCTAACAATAACTAACTTGACCATCGCTGGATGGCTATATTTATACCCCGCTGAGTGCCAGAATATTTGCTAACTGTGCATCAAGAATGCTACTAGAAAACACCAGAACATAATTGGTTGCAGTCTTACACACAGCAGGTGCGGACCTGGTGAGTCCAGAACAATCTCGCAACGCATGTCGAGAATCATGTATGCACATAACATTATGGCCGTATTCCACTGGATTGACTAAGACACACGTAGATTGTTCTGTAATGTCGTAACACTGCCCCCTCCTTAAGCCTGTTGGCCCCGAACTGGCAAACCATCTCCGAAGTAATACTCTGCCAGGCGATCTACATAGCTGGTCTACTTGCAATAGATAATTTTCCGCTTCTTCGAATTCAGCCTCATGTGATCGTGTGATCCGAACATCAAGTTCCCAGGAATATGAGTCTTCCGTTCAACCACTAGATTTGCGGAAATCACTCCCATTGCATCATGTACTGATGACCTATACGCTATTAGCCGGTCCAAGTCTGATTGGTTCTCGTCAGGAACCTCTTGCGTGACTTCATCTTCAGTAACGTTTTCCCTGGGTTCTTCCATTGACTCAGGAACAAGCAAGAATCTTGTCTCGACACCCAAAGATGGCTTTCCAATCACTTCTTTTGTCGTTACACTTATTTGTACTTCCTCTGCTAGTTCTCCCTCCATTTCCACTTCAAATAGGGAGGGTTCCTCTTGACCAGACATGTTGACTTTTTCTTCGGCCAATGCCACTTGCTTAATCAAATGGTTGGTAGACCCTGTCATTTTAGCCATGCAAAGCTTTATCTTCTCTTGGCCAACCCTCAGGACATTCTCTCTTAAGTCCACAACGAATCCGTAGGCATTCGTAATGTCCATGCCAAGAATCACTTCATCGACAATGTCTGCAACGAGCATTTGATGGCTAAACTTGAAAAAGACCCAGGCATAGACGTACGTCTACCTTTCCTAGCACCTTGACGGGGCTTACAGTCGCAGTCTGTATTGTACAAGAGCTAATTTGAGACTGGCAGTTGCTGACTAAGTCAGGGCGCACAATGGACACTGTTGCACCCGTGTCAACTATAAATGATGTTGGTTTACCTTCCGCAAATCCATTAACGATCAAGTTTCCACTGGTCTTATGTAACGTGGAAACTGTACTGTTCTGGGGCTTTACTTCTCCAATTGGTGTGATCACTCTCTTCTCTCAGTATTTTCTTCTCCCAGCAGTCTACCTGTAGATGACCATGTTTTCCACAGTTGTAACTCTTCAGTCTTCTGTATTTTTCCCATCGTTCACATCGTTGCGGCGCTCTTGAACTTCTGAATTGTTTGTCCGACAACATTGTTTTTCTGCACCCATCGTAATGGCAATGTGATAGAGGAATCTCCTGACTACAATGTGAACCCATTGATGGCATCAGTGATCTCCTGATGGCATGAACCCATTAATGTAGCGGGACGCTGACTTGGCAGCTTCAAACTCTAGGGCGTGAACAAGAGCTTCTGAGCTATTTCAGTGTCTTGCCATTCGTAACACTTACTGAAGTTCACAATCTCCGATGCCATCAATAAATGTCTGCACAGCAAACTTAATTCGAAAATATTCTGGTGCTTCAGGATAGGCCAATCTAATCAGTCTGTTGATACTTGCTTAAAACTCTTGAAGACTCTCCCCAGAACATTGTCGTCTTGCTCTCAACTGAGTGTAGTACACATCTTGCAAATGTTTATCACCATACTGTATTTCTAGAGGTTTTATCAATTCGGCATAGGTGTTCTGGCTGTCAGGTGGCACTTTGTAGTAATTCTGCTGCAGGTCCTTTTAATGCGAGACCGAGTGCCTTGTCTTTCTGTGTCCAATTATTTGTGCATGGAGCAGCTTCAAATTGGCGGAGGTACGGTGCCCAGTGACTGCTTCCATCAAAGGTTGGAGCTTTGACATAAACTGTCCCTACTGGAGGCAAAGTGACTTTTTCTATTGTCTTATTTCTATGTCTTTTTCATCCTATAATATCTTCATTCCAACTAATACTCCAGTCCACAATGCATGACCTTATAAAATGCTTGGACAACATCCAGGAACAGATTTCTTCATGTTCCAATTACTTCTCTATTATATTTGTAATCTGATGTACCTGATCAATGGTAAAATGCTTACTTTGGAACCGAAACTGATGTGATGGTATAAGTTATGTTCTTTGGATCACTGGATTAAGTCTTCTCTGCAATAACATTTCAAACAGCTTAGATTTCACCCTCAATTTGGATATCAGTTGATGATATTCGTATCAATGATTTTGGGATCATGATAACTCCAGCAACTTTTTATTGACTTAGTACACATTTCATTCTAAGTGCAGCATTTGTTATATACAAGAGTTTCATATATTCCTTTTTTGATAACTCCAACTCCTTTCATTGACAAGGTCATATCCTGGCGCTTTTTGGCACTTAAATTCTTATGTATTCCTTTAATCAGTTCTTTAGTAGTTACAGGATTATTTCCTTATTGTGGCGTTTCCTTATTGAAATATTTTCTTCTACAGTTTGTCTTATTAAGGGCTGAAAAGTGCTTGCCAAATGCCTGACAAACAATTATGCTTTCTGCTTACTACTTGTTGCAATAGGAAGTATCTGCATTTTCGGCATTTTAGTTTTCTTTGTTATTTTCTATAGAGAATAGTTATCTATCCTTATTGTCCGTCAGCTGCCTCAGGAATTCACCAAAGTTTTTTCAAGTCTTTCAACATTCTTTTGAATTCATTCCCAATTTTATTTAACATACATCTGTCACTAGGATATCTAGTATGCTGCCATCTCTTTCTACCTTTCCACTTTTGTTTATCATTTCATGGATTTCTATTGTACACGTACTCCTAATTCCTCTTCTTCGTGACACGTGTACTATTCCGTGCTTCCTTTTGCAGGTTAGTAAAAAAAGCATCTACTTCCTCCTCCAATTACTGTGGGTGTTTTTAGAGGCACTTGACTACTAACTAAATTTTCAAGATCCTCTCTAAATCTTTCCAAATCCATTTTCCTATTTGTCAAAGAAGGTGGCACTTCTTTTATTAATTATAGGTTCCCAAAGTGTTAGAATGATTGGTAAATGATCTAATGCCTAATCACAACTCTCCTCAACATGAACCGTAGTTGGCCAAAATGCCCGTCACCTCAAAGAAGTTAACATATGGGATCTTATTTGTATGTGCAAGTGTGATGGTACATTTCAGGAAGCATCGCAAAACAGATTTTCACTATAATGCTAAAACAGATTTTCGTGGGCGAGAAACATCAGACAGCTTGGATTTTTTTAGTACGTGACTCTGGCCTGGGAAGTGCACAATTATTTTGGCAAGTGTACATGCCTAAAAGTCGGTTTCATGCGCCCAAAGAGCATTGTATAAGCCACAGTGGATTTCACACCTGCCGATTTTCTCAACGCAGAGTGAAAGAAACCAGTATAGTGCAGGAGCGGGGAGAGAGACACTCAAGCATAGCTTCAGTCAGTCACAATCTTAACACCAAGCAGTACAGATGGCAGCGGCAGCGGCAGTGACTCAAGAAGGCCGTGTCTCAGTAAAATGTAGTGGAGTAGAAACAATGTCAGCAGTGCCCCGGGTGACATGTAATTAATATGTAATTACAAACAATTAAGTTGTAAAAGTTTTACAGTTGGACAGTGCGCACGCGTTAAAAGTACAGGGGCTTAACAGTACTACACATGTGCTCATTGCGAAATAATACCGGCCATGTGGTGCTCCCGAGAGAACTGGAATTTGATAAACAGATAAGTAATAGAAAATAAAATAATGAGTGTGGGAAAAATTTTGGCCAAATAAAATCTACAAACAAAAAATGAGGAACTAAGCTACATACAGACTCGGAGAGAGAAGGGGGTGAGAGAGAAAGTGAGAGAGAGAGAGAGAGAGAGAGAGAGAGAGAGAGAGAGAGAGAGAGAATAAAAAGGGGGTGAGAGAGAAACAAGTAAATAAAAAGTAGCAATTTGTAATGATCATCATCTATTTATAAGTTTAAGTAAAATTTACTAGAATTTTACAAAACAATGCAAATAATTCACAATAAATGGATTTATTGTGATCCATTATCTCGATATAACAATGAAAATGTGTTAAATTATTTCAACGTAATCTACCTAACCAATTCTCTGCTCAACAAGCTTGTCTAACGGACTTGAGAATCTTCTGATAAGGGAAAGTTTTTTATTCTAAATTGTTTCCAAGGGAAAAGTATTATGGATTCAGCATTCCGTCTTTAAAAATGTGGTGGTGACCCAAGGGCTTTTGGTTTTTTGGAATCTTCTGAAGGTAAGTAAGTAAGTAAAGGTAGTTTTGGGGCTTCTTTTCTTCTCTTCTTTTTATTATTATTTGTACGATTACAATGGCAACCCTGCCAGGATGCTTATTAAAATTATTTAATGAGTTAGACCTACTCGGAGCACCGAAGTGGATTTGGATAGGTGACAATAGGTTATGTGCTGATTTTAGGTTATGAAGTATATGTGGGTATCTCTGGTTATGTGGTATGCGTACATTTATGGCAATGTTTAGTTTTTTATGTGGTATACTCATGAGGGTATTATTTGTTTCACTATAAGCATTAAAGTGGTAGTTTTATGTATTAGAGGAATTTTAATTTGATGTGTATAATTATGTTCATTGCGTTGACATGAAGGGTTATTGTTTGACTTTTCTAAATATCACTATAATATTGACGACTCGGAACACAAAGTTTTTTATAAGTAAAAACGTAAAGTTTTACCTTACAGCCTAAACCGGCTTTCACCTATAGAAGGCTTCATCAGAGGCTGTCGTTAGTAGCGCTGCTCGTCTTGTTGTTGGCGACGAGAAAGTGTTTCGAAAGATTGAAGCTGTGTGTGTGTGGTGAGATGTGTTCGAATAATGCGTGCGATTTGAATTGTGTCTGTTCGTTTAGGATGTCGTTTTTATTTGTTTTTGTGTGTTTGTATATTTCTAATTGTTCTAGAGTGTCTAGTTTTCGGCCTTTTGTGTGTACGTGTAGTATGTTCATGTTATTGTCGATGTTTTTATATGTGTGGTTTGCTTCAATGAGGTGGTTTGCGAAGGTAGATTCTGTAGTGGTGTGGAGTGCTTTTGTGTGTTCAATGTATCTCTGTTTGAAGCTACGTCCTGTCTGGCCTATGTAGAATTTACTGCAATTTGAACAATTTAGTTTATATACACCGGGTAGATCAAATTTGTTTTGTGCTTTGGGCATGCGTTTTGATAGTGTGTGTTCTGTTTTGTTAGTAGTTTTGTAAGCGATTCTGTATCCTGCTTTTTTGAATTTGTGGGCAATTTTTTCTGTTTGTTTGTTGATGTATGTTAGTGTTATGAATTTGTTGTTTTCTGTCTTTGTCTGTTGTTTGTTTTGTGTTTTGTGTAGGAGTTTACTGACTATTGTTCTGTCATAACCGTTAGATTCTGCTAGATATTTTATCGTGTTTAGTTCGTCTTTGTAGTCTATTTCATCTAAGGGGATGTTGTTAAGTCTATGTATCATGGTTCTAAAAGCAGCTAGTTTGTGTTGTATTGGGTGATTGGAGGTGTTGTGTATTAGTGTGTCAGTTGTAGTTGGTTTTCTGTATATACTGAATTTGTGCCTGTGTTCTAGTTTTGTGATGGAGAGGTCTAAGAAGTTTATGGTATTGTTGTGTTCGTATTCGGCAGTGAAGGTTATGTTTTTATGTATTTTGTTTATGTGCGTTAGTAACTGTTCACATTGTCTTTTGTTTCCCCTGTATAGTATTAGAATGTCATCAACGTATCTGTGCGTATTTTATGTGAGTGTCTGTCATTGTTTGTGAGTATTTTTGTTTTTTCTAAGTGTTGGAGGAAGACTTCTGCTAGAATGCTGGATATGGGGGAGCCCATGGGTAGGCCGTCGTTCTGTGTGTAGTATTTATTGTTATAAGTAAAGTAGTTTTGTTTTGTGATACTTTGTGTTCCGAGTCGTCAATATTATAGTGATATTTAGTTAAGTAACGGACACGTCATGGACAACGAAATCCAAGAGTTTGACTTTTATTAGAAAGGTTGTATTTGTTTTTATGTATAAGGGTGTTAGTAAAAGTTTTATAGACATGGCTGATGTATGTGAAACCAAAGTAGGTACATCAAAGGAAGATATAATGAATTTTTTACATTTGATGTCTAATAATATTAGTAAGCGTTTAGATGATTTAACTAATTCACAAAAACAGTTTGATAAGCGTTTGAGTGCTATTGACGAACAGTTAGACAGTCGTATTAGTACCTTTAATAAATGGCTGTTAGATAATCTAAGTGAACAGGTAGGTAAACCAATTAATGAGTTTAATGAACATATAGACACCAGACTTGATAAACGTAAAGAGAACAAAGACATTAAACTAGGCCAGGTTATGGATACTGAGGTAGGTGATTTTGGTAGTGAAAGTAATAATGATAATAATGTGACACATAATGGTGATAATTTAAGTGGAAATATGATAGGGTCAGACAATTATATATTGAATGGTAGTAATGATGAAATTTTAGTGGGAGTAGAAACTAGTGGTGTGGTAGCAGTTGATGAGTTTGAAAGAGAGTGTAAAGAGTATGTATAGGTTTGGTGAGAGTGACGTGCAAAGGCAAATTTTCACCGTGGTTTAAGTGGAGTAAGACCTCCCACTGGTTATTGAGGACAAAGGTTCCTCCAGTGGTTATGTGGGAGACATAGTGTCTCATAATGGTCCCCTAGATGTTTTTTTGTGGTTTACCTGGTAAAGCCAGGATGTGTGATAGTGAGTTTTTTGTACCCTTTATAAGGAGTGGTGTAGTTCAAGGGGGTTGGAGTAGGTTTTGTGATGAGAGGCAGAGAAGTATTGTGATTAAGATATTCAATATAAATACAGGTTATAAAGATGTAATTAGTGTTCTAGGTGTGGAGCGAGCAGCACATATTATGACTGGTCGATGATGATGAAACACTTGATGACGATGAAGCAAGTGGTGACAACAATGATATAATAGGTGATATTGTGACGATTTTATTAATAAAAATAAATTAGTTAATTAAGTTGATGATGTATAGGTTGATAAATTTTAAGTGTTTAATAAAATCTCACATTTTTTACCTAAAGCTTATTGTAATCATTAAATAATAATAATATTTAAATGAAAGTCTAATAATATATTAAAAGGAATACGAGTGTACAGAAAGGGTAAAGCTTGTTAATTAATCCTGCAGAAACAGGCGCTAACCAGAATCAACTTGTTTTCCGACCCCTTAACTAACTAAAAATAATTGTAAATTGATTATTTTTTTAATAATTAAAATAGATCACTATAATGTACTTTGATAGCAATTGTAACTAAGAATCTCTCTACTTAATTATTTAATCTAATTTTAGTCCTTTAAATAAAAAAGAAACTTAGAACTATTTTTATGTTGAGTTGAACTGTCGCGAGATTACTACTCTCACCCCTAACTATTTTCGCCCACTTGCTATGGAGCGGTCAAACAGTAAGCTGTGTACTGCCGATATGTGCAACGTTAAAAATAGTTTATTACAAAATGTAATTAATCCGTCAGTTAAGACACTGACGCATTCTTTTTACTATTAAACAATGTGTTGCGTTAATGTAGTTGAACCGCGACTCATATAAGTATGGTGTAAACGAGTGAGAATGAATAACTAAAATTTAGTGCCGGTGACATCTCTTCAAAAATCTTAAAATATAATACTTATGTAATTAAAACTGTGGTAATCCCATGAAGTGAAGTGCTACAATCAAACTATCATGTGAAGTGGATACAGGTGAATGAAACTTTGTGTTAATCATTCAGATCAACGAGCTATTACTATCAGTTAGCCAAGAGCTGAGAACCAGGAGACACCATGATCTAAAAGACTTCAGGACTACACCATTCCCGGATACAAAGATAATGAGAGACACCTGACCTACTTCAAACATGCTGCAACCGAGGACCTACGACTGGAATAACGCAGAGCTGGAAGACATCCAAAAAGGTGACACGGAGGCAAGCCTTCCGTGCTTATGAAATACTAAATATTGTATTCAACAAAAGACAATTAATTTAACCACATTAAGACGTTTTAAGTAATTGTATAACAGTAATTGTATACTCATAACTTGTATACTTATCCCTAGTAAAAGAGTTATAGCTCTAAACTGTAAAGCCTTATTGTTTAAAAGATTAATAAAGACCATTCTTCAAATGGCAAAATTTTGAAAGCTTTATATGGCGAGGTAACCATTCTTAACGTATTAGAGGAAATCCCGGATCCGGAGAATTAATTAAATTCATGTACATCTTATTTTAAGGGGCCTTGTAAAGAATAAAATATAATCATCATGTAAACTGTAAGCTATTGAAGCATATGTGTCGAGAATTTTAAGTAGAGAAAATAATTCAATATGTAATAAAGAGATGTCATCAGGAGTACATACTATACTGAGTGCATAAATCAACAGTCTCCCCTTCCCTGAATCCTTGTATATTTATTGTTCTGATTAATTTTCAGCTCGTCACAAGTAAGGCAGCCTGAATAATTGGCAGAACCAATTATTGCGGGTTCCCTAAGTTATAGCACAGGAGAAGATGTTATAATATGATTGGAAATAGTGACAGTACTTACCTGATAATGATGAGTAATCCCGATGATGACAGGACTATTACCGACTGGTACAAAACACATGATGCTGACTCATATTGGTTCTTGATGGGTAATCTTAATTATTATTATTATGATATTGTGGTTGGTTATACAAATTTAAATGGTTTTTGTGTTGAAATAGGTAATATGAGGGAATTAGACTATAGTGAACTGTGTATGTAGAATATCAGACTGATTTATAATTAAAGGGGGGGGATAGACATATGTTGATGGGATGGACAGTTGTATATTTGATTTATAATCTGAATTATATATCTGCATATCACATGAGAATAAATGTAACATCAGGATGAATTTTTTCCTTAATTAAAAACAGCTTCGTCTCTTTGCGCAGAATGAAGTATTCAGGATGAAAAAATGGCTTCGTACTAGTTCGTACTCGAAATACTCAAATTACGCTTGATACTAGTTGTTCCTAAAATACTAGGTGTTCTTAATATACTACTGTTCCTCTGATACGCTTAGTATTTGTAATACATGTTTACTTGTTGTTCCTTGTGTATCAGTGTTACCCCTAGTATTTGAAATACTCGTGTACTGGTTGTTCCTTGCGTACCAGCGATATTTTTGTACGCCTAGTATTTGGCCTTGGCGTATTAGTTTACTTGTTACTTGCATACTTTGTGTGTGTGTGTGTGTGTGTGTGTGTGTGTGTGTGTGTGTGTATAGTAGCATAGGGGGCGTGCCTCGACTCGGAACACCAAGGGGGGTGTCTCAACTCGGAACAGCGAGGCCGCGAATACCAGGTATTTCAACTTTTCAGTCACTGTTACATCTGTTCCACAAAGTTCGTTTTGGTACTTTGTTCCACAAAGTCGTGTGGTACAGTGTCTGTAGTGATGGCTTCGAAAAGGAAAAAGGTTGTTGTGGCTATGGAGGAGAAACTAAAGGCTTTAAAAAGAATAGACAAAGGTGAAACATTATTAAAAGTGGCGCAAGACTGTGGTGTTGAGCGTGTTACTGTTGTGGCGACTGGAAGAGGAACCGAGCGCAAATTGATAAATGGTGTTCTGAAAGAGTGACTGACAAAGCTTTCCAAGGAAGCTTTTAGTATGAAAAAGTGTGAATACGAAAAGGTTAGTGAAGCGTTATATCTTTGGTTCATGCAAAAAAGAGGCGATGGTGTGCCAATATCTGGACCAATGTTGCAGCAAAAGGCATTGAAGTTTCGTGAAGAATTTAAGGAAGGAGACCCTAATTTCACAGCAAGCGTTGGATGGCTCGATCAGTGGAAGAAGATGTATGGAGTTCGCCAGCTTAATATTTGCGGTGAGAAACTATCTGCTGATTGTGACAGTTTAGAATTCTTTAAGCAAAAGTTACACTCATGGGTTGATACAGAAGGATTGACTGGTGATCAAATCTTTAATTGCGACAAAACTGGCCTTAATTATAAGCTTCTTCCAAGCAAAACCCTTGCAGGTAAGGCAGAAACAGCAGCCCCTGGTCATAAACGAAGTAAGGAACGTGTCACAATTCTTGCTTGTAGTAATGCTACTGCCAATCTAAAGATGAAACTTCTATTGATTGGGAAATCAAAGAATCCTAGAGCTTTCAAACAGGTTTCTAAAAATGTGTTGCCAGTAAAATATTCAAACCAAAAGAGTGCATGGACGAGCTCAGATATTTTTAAGAACTGGTTTTTTGGTGAATTTGTACCAAAGGTGGAAAAATTCTTGGAAAAAAGCAATTGCCAAGAAAAGCCATTTTGTTATTGGACAACGCCCCCACTCAGCCAAGTGAAGACGAACTTAGAGATGGAGAGATCAAGACAATGTTTTTACCTCCTAATGTTATGTCCATTTGTCAGCCAATGGACCAATGTGTACTGGAAACTATAAAAAGAAACTACCGTAGGCAGCTTTTGTCTTCTCTGATTGACTCAATTGACCAAGGAGAGAACATGATTGAGAAATTGCGCATGATAAATCTTAAAGACGTAGCTTATTTTGTTTCACAATCCTGGGAAAGTGTTGGTGCAGGAACAATTGCTAAATCGTGGAATGTTTTATTGGGTGAGAAACCTCATAGTGAAGAATCCGCCTCAGAAGATAATGAAAGTGTGTTGCCTTTGTTAAAACAAATTCCTGGATGCGAAGATGCGACAGTTGAAGACATCAATGAATGGCTTACCCTAGATCAAGAGTATGAAGTGACTGATGAAGATATAGTCAACTTTGTCAACGGCACTGACAACAACGCAGAAGAAGACGAAAATAGTAACAATGAATCTGAAACTAAGTACCCACAACGAAGGATTTCAAGCCCTTCAAACAGCATTGAAGTACGTGGAGCAACAAAGAGATTCGACAAGCGCTGACGTCCTTCTACTTCAGCAGCTATGAGACATGGCGGCGAGAAGACGTAATTCGCCAGGCAAGCAAACAAATATCACCAGTTTTTTTAAACATACGTAATCTGTTATGTATTAACTTATTATCTTGCAACTTTATTGTATGTGTTGTAAATACAAATATACTGGTGTAAAAATACATTATGTGTCAGTAAATATTAGTATTTTATTTCTTTCCTTATTATTCGACCTTTTTGCTTATCTGACTTTTGGCCGGGCCGTTTAGGTCGGATAATTGCAACTCTACTGTATAAGTAACAGAATAAAAGTTTATAAATATCACTATAGTATTGACGACTCGGAACACTAAGTTTTTTATAAGTAAAAACGTAAAGTTTTACCTTACAGCCTAAACCGGCTTTCACCTATAGAAGGCTTCATCAGAGGCTGTCGTAGGTAGCGCTGTTCGTCTTGTTGTTGGCGACGGGATAGTTTTTCGAAAGATCGAAGCTGTGTGTGTGTGTGGTGAGATGTGTTCGAATAATGCGTGCGATTTGAATTGTGTCTGTTCGTTTAGGATGTCGTTTTTATTTGTTTTTGTGTGTTTGTATATTTCTAATTGTTCTAGAGTGTCTAGTTTTCGGCCTTTTGTGTGTACGTGTAGAATGTTCATGTTATTGTCGATGTTTTTATATGTGTGGTTTGCTTCAATGAGGTGGTTTGCAAAGGTAGATTCTGTAGTGGTGTGGAGTGCTTTTGTGTGTTCAATGTATCTCTGTTTGAAGCTACGTCCTGTCTGGCCTATGTAGAATTTATTGTAGAACGAAATCCAAGAAAAGTTTATAATTTTTCAAACACAGAAACACTTCCAGGGAACTCACAATTTGTCTGTTAATTTCCTTAATTTCTGCATTAGGCAAAAATGTCAAAATTTGTTCAAAGCTAATAGTACTTTCATCATTTTCTTTTAATATAACTTTGTAGAAATTTAATCTATGCATTAACATACTGTGTCATAAATTTCTCTCTCATCATCATCTACTTTATGTACAGAACAAACACACTTGTAGTGATTTTTATTTCTTGGTACTCCAGCAAAACCAACAAGAACAAGTTTTCCTGGTTGAATCTTTTGCCACTCTGGTATTTCATATGTTACTTTCATGGTATTGTCTTTCAAAACACTTAACTTACTGCAAATGAATCTTTGTTATCATCAGAGTCATCACAATAAACATAGTATTGTTCAGAATCTTATTTTGATATATTTACTACTTTATGATCAAAATACAGGTTCCTTTTAGATTTGTTTTTTCTGTTCCTAGACATTTCTTCATGATTTTTTCAAGCTTTTTTCTTGAGACTGTCTTCAGCTTCTTTAACTTTTGCCAGGACTCTTCAGTTGTTAAAAGTGCTCCGTATCTTTCTGTTTCAAGCGAGGTACTTTTCTTTCTTTTTTTATAGTGAGTTCTGTAGACACCATAGAATTCTGAGTTTGTATAATTTCTGATGCATATATTTCTATGATTCCAGTTGGTGTTTCTGGAGTTGATTTTTGTTATGGCATTTGAATAGGTGTCTTCTCAATAATCTTACTTGGTGGAGTACTTATCTGTGGAGTATAGATGATGCAGCTATGTCATCAATAGAGTTACTTGTAGGCAGACTGAACATTTAATATGTATAGTATCCCTACTCTTCTTATTCTCATTGAGTTCGTTGGTACTGAAAGCAGATTCTGGAAACTTTCGTGCATCAACTTGGAAAATTCCTGTTGTTACAAAACCAGCTATGCCATTTTTACTGATCATGCCTTCTCTCCGTATAGTGTAAAAATTCATAGTTTGCCAATGGATAAACTCCTTGCCTTTCAGTCTGTCCCCCCCCCCAAGCTTACCAACTTTTTCTCCCAAGAAATGTTTACAAGGCTAAAAACATAATTATCAGTTGGTTGAATTTTATCAGTTAAGTGATTTGGTAACAATTAAGCACTAACAATATACCTGACTATTTATATGATGGCAGAATATTTTATCCACATCTATACTACACTAACATACCTAAGCCTAACAAATTATTTAGAAATTTTTTGCACAGTTTTTTGAATAATTTAGTTTTATCTTTAGTAGAATATGTTTCAAGAGTGGTGAACTCATAATAGTATCTAAATTTGGTAAATTCTGATATTTAGTAGTACTAAACAAACTAGAGTATTTGAATAACAGCACTTACAGTTACCCCAATATCACATTTACATTTACCCCATTGGGAAATTTGTGTGGGGTAATTTTAAATGCAGTGTAGCTTGACACTATCTTAAAATACCTTCATGAAACATCACAAAAAGCTAATGAAGTCTGTTACATTAACCTTTATATTCTTTTGGCTCAGTTTATGGTAGTTTCTGTCCACAAAATCAGTACACTTCCAAAGTCATATAAAACCATTTCACAATATTTTTTAACATGAAAACTGTAGTTATAAATATTAGCATATACCCTTATATCAGAAGTCCAGCACCACTCTGCAGTTTTGAAGGGAATTTCAACAGATGATGTAATGACAATGTAGACAGTATTGGTTGTCTGAAAACTAAGGTCGCCCTACCTTTTAAATATTTATAATTACCCCTCCTAACCCCATATAATATTAGTGTCTAATAATTAAAGAATGCAATTGTATACTATCTTCACTTCTTTTATATTGTTGTCAGATATTTTTATTATTCTGTGTTAAATGAACAGGGCATCATCAGTTAGCTAAATTGATATTTGGTGACTTAGAATTGGGAGTTTTTTTTTGTAACACCGAAGATGACCAATTGCTTCTAACCTATAAATTAACCAATAAATATTCAAACCAATACCCATTAACCACCATTTGTGACGATAAATCACACTCTCTCATCAGCAGCTCCTGCCGAGGGATTTTCATCAGTATGAAAGTGGCACATATGGTGAAAATTACCCATGGCAACAGGTGAGAGTCGTCAATATATGTGGCTTCTCTCACCAAAGCACTCCATAAGCATTTCACCTTTTTTGCCTTGGCATATTTTGTGCACCACTTCCCACACTGAAATTCCACCGTCTCCTTGGTTAAGCGCACCATGTTGTTACAGATGCAGCATATTGTCTACTATTACACTGTGGTGTAATAGCCAATCAGTTAATTGTTCCTCCCCCCCCAAACCAATGAAGGGAAACAGTTTCACATTGCACTTTAGCTGATGCCGTAGCCATTGCTTTATACAACCTTTCACAGTGCATGGTTCACAACAAGTGAAGCGTGGGTTAGAGGATTTTTTTACCGTGTACAGTACCGTATATGTAACTGCCCATATACGGTACTGCGCAGCATTTTTAAAAGTCACATAGTGATGGGTGGTGGTTGACAAATGGCAGGAAGGTATTTGACAAAATGAGTTGGAGGTATAGAAAATAGTCACTATGAAGTCACATACAGGAAACTCCTGTAGATTTCTAGTATGTCACATTTGTGTATACCATTACTGGATAAAACAACAATTTTAAAATTGAAATAAAAAAAGAGTTAAAAAAAATTGCTAATGAATGTGTATTCAAAAACGCTAAAAGAATTGAAAAAGTAGGTTGCACATAAAAATCCATGGTTCATTGTTTATATCAAACAAATACTAAGCTGAATATTAATTAAATCTGCCTAGGAATCCAGGTAGCATAATGGCTATTAGATTTCACTTGCGAAGCAGGGGTTATGGCTCCCATATGTAACATTTGCATTTGCCAGGATTCTGGACCCACCCAAGCTTAACAGAGTACCTAGCCCGCCAGCTGGAATGGAAAGGCAGTCTAGGTGTAATGCTAGTTACACTGATGTACTTATGTACCGTATGACCAAAATAATATACTCCTCTAACCTACATTAACTTTAAACCTTCCTGCCGTGCATACAATAAGGTGAGATTTAAGATATAAATATGAATTACATAGGGTTAGGTGGGGTAACTGTAAAGGAAATATGAAGGCCTGAAACAGTTTAATTTATTACAAATCACATACAGGTTTTAAAATTGAAATAATCGCAAATCATAGTTATTTCAATCTTTGTTGTTATGTTGCATACAAAAAATTGTTTAAATATCAATAATAAAAACCTATAAAATTCAATTTACAGTTACCCCATTCATTTCCAGTTACCCCAGCATCTTACCCCAAAATTGAGTGGAAAAAAAATGGATGCTACATCTGCTAAACTGAACATTTTTAAGGACCAAGTACAGCCATTAATTTTATGTTAACTACAGATTACTAGTTGCTACAGATATGTTAACTGTTATGACATTTTACTTTCTACAAGGTAATTACTTGTTTTGAGCGTAGTACAATTATGAATTATGTTGTTGTTTAGGCTTAATTCAGATTATATATTCATACAAGTCTTGTTATGGAAGTATTACACTGTTGGATATTCTTAACATGAAAATATATATTTTTTGAAGTGCAGCATTAATCACACACGCACCAATACGCTTTAAACTTGTGTTTCCTTTTGTATAATTAGCATAGTCCAAAGTTCATTACCAAATGTTTGTGTGATCAATTACAATACGTTTATGTGACATTCGATATTTCTTTACAGAATGAATAACAATGAGGAAAACTCTACTCCTTGGTCGGCACCACAGGATGGTTGCGCACGAAGGTAAATAACTTTTTTGTACAACCATCGTAAGCGAATGTGATGAATTACTGTTTTTTGTACAGTTTTTTTTTTTACAGTTTGGGTCAGATGTGCAGTCAGATTATAAACCTGGTGACTATCAGGACTGCCAGATCAGGTAAAATTACCACATATTTTCTTTAAAGAGTTACTTTCCGCTTGTTAGTGCAAGTTGTTTATTTTTTAAATATGTATATCGTCGGATTCAGTTGATGACTTGCAGTCAGATGCCGAACCGAGCCCTAGCAGGCAGCCGGAAGTAGAAATGTACAGCTCAGTGTAGTTTAGTGTACATTCATTTTACAATCTATTGTGTAGTATTTGTAGTATTTTTGAGATGATAACATCTCCAGAACGCAATGGGGACTACCACATCCAACACGATGGTTAGGTATATGCATGTCGTAGTAACCATGTTATGTTTTTTTACCTTGCATAATATGTTTGCACTAAGTGATCGTCTGTTTTTTTTTTTTTTCTAAGGGAGCCACTGCTTCCTGACAGCTGGGTCCAGGAGAATTGTAGTCAGCTGTTGGCGTATCTTGGTGACATCATTGGCAAGTATGTACACATCATCAAGTATGTTTTAAGGAATACCTTCCCTCCTATACTCATGTACTGATAGTGGATTCCTTTTTGTTTTTAGTTAAGTACAGGTGGAGAGGATTCCACTGAACGAACAGCCGTCGAAGGACCCATTGAAGTAAGCATGTCTTGTCACCCTTACTTCTATCTATACTGTTTTTCGTGTGTTTTCTTTTCCACTATCATACACAACAGTGGGGCTCTCCAAGTACACATTACACTAATCTTTTGTATGTGCATTACTTTTGCAGCAGCAGTGGTTCCCGGTCCCTCATATCGGCCGGCCTCAATAGTCTCCCACTTGCTACTCGAAGGCCTTGCAAATGAGTGAGTACACTTTTTTTTATATTTGTTACCTTATATTTGTACACACACATATTCAAACACTTTTTGCTATAGTCAGTTTCTTGATGTATGTATAATTTACTTAATATTGAAATCCTTATTTGGAACATGTTTCAGAACACCTACGGTATTGTTCCCGTCCTCAGCTATCATAGTTTTGGGTCTAGTTGCATGTTTGTGTTCTGGTTGGTTGTTGCTATGGTTTCCTGTTGCCTTTTGATATTTTAACTTGGTATTATTGTGTGTGGGTGTGGTGTATATATTAATTTTTTGGATGTTTTCAATGTTGAGTATTTTCAATATTGTGTTGTGTTTTGTGTTTACTTGTATTTGTTCAGTTATTAGTTTGTTTTGTGTTTGTATATTTGTACATTTTTCCATATGTTCATTATTGTGCCTTTTTGTGGTATGTGTTTTATAAGTGTCATGCTGGTTATGTCTGGGCATTCATGACCCACACATGGGAATTGCATGTGTGGGTAAATTGGATTTATATATTTGTTTTTTTATGTTTAAATGTTCAAAATAACGTTTTTCAGTTGTTTTTTTTGTCCTATGTAACATCTGTTGCAATCTTGGCATATTTATGTATGTGAATGTGGCCCATTTTTTATTATTGTTGTTGTTATTATGTATGGTTTGTTCATTTTTATAATTCCTTAATTGTTTAGTTTTAATTTTATATTTTATTTTCTTTTCTATTTTGTATATGGTGTTTTTATTGTATCCATTTTCATCAGCAATTTGGTATATTATATTTTTTTCTTTATTTCCTGTTTGTTTAGGGGTATTTTATACATTCTATTGAAAAGTGAGTAGAAAGTTGAGTAGACATTTTATGTTGTGGTGGGTGGTTGGAATGGTTAGGTGTAGTGACAGTGGCGGCGATAAGGCCCCCGCAGACCCCGCGGCGCGGGGGGCCCCGACCCTATGGGGGCCCCGCCACTCTGGCCCCTAGAAAAAAATATGAAACGAGCTATAATAGGAAAAAAAGTTTTAATGGGGTCCGACTACCGGCAAGTTTGTATTTAAAATACGAAATATACGTTTTATGTAAGTGTATAGACATGCAAAAAAACTACGTTTTCCGAAATGACATTACTGTTTGTAGTTTGTAAGCGAAGCTTATCTTATCTCTTGTGGTGCCCGTACGTCCAGTGCGATGAGTCACTGGCACTGAGGAGACGTAAACAAACACAACACAATGTAGTTCAGTACTCAGTAGTGCGTCGCATCTCCTGCGCGATAGTACTGTATTGCATTCAATTCGTAATTTAGTGCCGTTTAAGTTTAATGACTTAACATTTGATTTTAGTTTTTGTATTTTGTGTAGAGTTAGAGTGTTAGAGACAGAGTTTATAAAATGGAAAGTAAGCATGAATATTTAAGTGGTGCTACGAAAAGGAAACTGCAAAAACAACGAGAAGAATCTAAAAGTAAACTTTCAAAACTCGACCAGTTTTTAAAAAAATCACAAAATGTGAAGTTGAACAACCCAAACCCGGGTCAAGTGCAAGTAATGAAAAAGAAACAAAAATCGGACTTGAAGTTGATTGTGACAGTGACAATAAACCTGATTTAAACATTAGTCCGTCGGATACAAGTGATACAACTACGGAAACAAATAAGCAACTGCAACATGAACAAGAAGAACAACTGCTAGGCATTGAATGTGTTCGCCAGTCCGAAGACATACCTGGACCAGAAAATCAGTTTGAACCAACTGAAGTTATAAGTAATCACGCAAATAAAACTAGTTTAGCAGGCCCTTCCGATCCAAACTGCCAAAGTTTTGAGACAGATATTGCATTCTATAAAAATCAA
Organism: Magicicada septendecula; assembly: GCA_034769895.1. NCBI lineage: Eukaryota > Metazoa > Arthropoda > Insecta > Hemiptera > Cicadidae > Magicicada > Magicicada septendecula. Next base: position 248,711,344 of record CM068376.1, on the reverse strand, counting down.
GCTACAATAACAGACGAGGTGAAAAAGTTAATAACGTTAAGTGAACTTTGTCAAACAAAGGGTCCTTTCCCGAAGGATTCCGTTTCTAAGCGGTCTTTCAGTACAGCATATTATTCTTTCAAAACTGCAGCAGGCCAAATTGTTCACAGGTTTTGGCTTTGTTACTCTCGTAATCTAGATGGAGTCTATTGTTTACCATGTTGGCTTTTCAGCCAAAGTGCTGATGCCCAAAGCTGGCGTGAAGGCGATATTAGAGATTGGAAAGGTCTCAGTAAAAAAATTAAAGTTCATGAAAGTAGCAATGCTCATTTACAATCTTGTCTCACGTATGCCACTTGGAAAAAGAGTAAAACGGTAGCTGATCAAATTTCCGATGAGCGGAAAAAATGGAAAGATATTTTCATACAGATTGTGGATGTCATTCGAACCATGGCACTGTGTTCATTGCCGTTTCTTGGCCATAGAGAATCATTACATGAAATAAATCCTGAAAGTGGAAATTTTTTGAACATACTATCTTTAATTTCTCGCTACGATTCTCTCCTTAGTGCACACTTAGAAAATGAAAAAACCAGATCAAAATACCTCCACTATGACATTCAAAATGAAATCATTAACTTGCTAGGAAAATCAGTATTGACTGCCTTACTAAAACAGATTCACTCGTCTCCTTTTTTTTCTATAATTGTTGATAGCACACAAGACATTTCATAGTAGAAGAATCTCCTGGCAATTATAAAACTGTGATTAGTGAGTCCGTTTTGGGATTTCAAGAAATAAAGGATCCCAACAGTGAGGGGTTTCAAAGTAAGATTTTAGACTTTTTGAAAACAAATGAAATTGACATTAGTAAGTGTAGAGGTCAAGGTTATGACGGTGCAGCAACAATGAGTGGGAAATACTCTGGGTTACAGAAAAGAATTATGGATATAGTCCCAAACGCGGATTACGTACACTGTGCTGCACATAACCTGAACTTGGTGATCAATGATTCAGTATCAAATATTTCTGAAATAAGACAATTTTATGACATAGTACAGAAAACTTATGTGTTTTTCAGTGAAAGCTTACATAGATGGCAAGAACTTAACACTGCCGTTAAAGAAGACAGCTCTGCCAAAAATCTAACTTTAAAAAAGCTATGTCCAACAAGGTGGTCTTTAAGTGTTTGACAGAAATTATTCTGTACAGCTCAAAAAAACCGAGGCAGAAGAAGCATTAGCAATTAGAAACTACCTGGAAAACTTTGAATTTATTCTTGTGCTCTGCCTTGAAACTAAGATTTTAGAGAATGTAAATATAACTTCGAAAGCACTACAGAGGCCAACTGTTGACCTAGGCAGAGCGTGGCAGTTTCTAAGCCGCGCTTGTGATGAGTTAAAAGTTTTAAGAAAGGACTCTGCCGGCTTTCTTGCTGGTGCTAAACAGTTGGCCCAGTCATGGGACATAACTTGTAACATGAAAAATAAGCGTAAGCGAGTTGTAAAACGCTTCTTTGTTGAATTATCAGTTGACCATAGAATTGACGACCCAGTGAAATCATTTGAAGTAAAAGTTTTCAATCCAACACTAGATATTGTAATAGCTCAGCTACAAATGAGATTCGAAGGATTGCATTGCATTGATGATAGGTTTTCATTCCTGACGCCTCAGAATTTAGTAAACTTCTCACAAGAGACAATAGTGGAGAAAAGTATGGCTCTGGTAAATGTGTATCCTGGTGACCTTTCCACATCACTGCCTGACCAAGTAATATCCTTCAAAGCTCTGATGGCCAAAGAAATTGTACACAAGAGAAGCATTCGAGAAATGATGAATTTACTGGTTGAAGAAAACAGCTGCCTTATGAGCTGCCTCCCAGACTTAACTACAGCTTTGCAGCTTTATTTAACCATACCTGTCACAACAGCTACAGCGGAAAGAAGCTTTTCAAAACTTAAATTAATTAAGTCATACTTAAGAAGTGCCATGGCCCAAACTCGGTTGAGTGACTTGGCACTGTTAAGCATTGAGCATGAAGAGACACAGAAAACTAATATCAACGAAGTGGTTGAAAAGTTCTTAGCTATGAAAAAAAGAAGACTAGGCTTAGGAAAACAGTGAACTTTGGTTGATCCTCATCTGTAAATATTCTACATTACTTGAGTTCGAGTGTTATTGAATTGGATTAGACTTAAGGAGAACGTGTATAGAGTATATTCAAGAATTTCACAAATTCAGTTACAAACTAATTTAAATGTTTGAAAAAAGCTAGAATATTACTTTGATATTCGTTTTTAAATAATAAACTTTAACACTCTGTGTGCGGTACTGTTTCATAGTCTGAATTTAGATCTTTGACGTAAAAATAATAATTCTTTTTATTTTGGTTTTTTTATAGTTTGTATAGAACTTTGTCTATTTAGCAACAATGAATTTTAAGAGTTTGTATACGTGTAAAACATCCTTTGCAAATTGCAAACGCTTTGTGATAGACGAGAAAGTATTCACAAAACATTGTTGTGAAACACACGTAAATAGAAACTCATTTGAGTGTTTTCCCCTATTATGTATACAAAATTTAACCATTTTTATAGGGCCCCCTAATTAGTTTCGCGGGGGGGCCCCCGTTTCGTTAGCGCCGCCACTGTGTAGTGATGTTAGTGGAGGTTGGTATTCTATATATTTCATATTGTAGTTGGTTATTGTTTCTTGTGATGGTTATATCTAAATAGTTGATTTTGTTATGTGTTTCTTTTTCTTCTATGAATTTTATTTTTGGGTGTCTGTCGTTGATTTGTTTTAATATTGTATCTGCATTTGTGTTTTTGTTATTAGATACATATAGTCCACCGTCTACATATCTTATCAATGAGCCTTTTGGATCAAACGAATTTATAATTTGTTGTATTTTGGTGTTTATGTGTTGCAAGAATATTTCAGCTATTATACTTGCTAGTGGAGAACCCATGTAACCTTCCTTTTATTTCTGTGGGAGTTTCATAAATTTTTTTTTAATGTAAAAAAAAGGCTACTTAATATTTAAGACTAGGCTGAAGGCCTAGAAGGAAGCATAAAGTGCGCTGGGTCCAATGAGATGGGACTTGCAATTAATACTCTCTATTAACAAACAAGATAACAACTTTATTGGGGCCAAGATGATTACACATAATTGAACACACATGATACATATAATCCCAGATACAATTATAAGTTTAAAAGCCTTGTGAACAGCCTGTATAGTTTTATCAAAAATACAATTTATAAATTTAAAGACAATAACCTGGATTGGTCATAATAACAAGAAAATACAAATTACAAAATTTAAAATGACAGTAACCAGCCTGTATAGTTTTATGAAAGTACAATTTATAATTTAGAGTAAATAATCTGGATTGGCCATAATAACAAGAAAATACAAATTACAAATTTAAAATGCCAGTAAACAGCCTGAAACGATACTGTATAACCGTATCATAATTTAATATGTATGTAAATAACTATAATAAATAAGCAAATTTTAATGATAAATTAAAGTATTGAAATGTACGTAGTTTTTAAGTAAAGTTATAATTGAATAGTAAATCTAAAGAGGCTCGGCTGTGCGACACTCCGGCGCCGGCAAAAATATATATAATAGACCTAAGACACCCTACATGTCGTAAACACATAAATTGTATTGTAGTGTAAAACTAGCAAAAAACGCCTAGATACCGTTAGACTAACGGTACAGTGTCCTTCAACAGACAAAAGAGGCCACGCCAGTAAATATGACGATTTTAGAAAGTCGCGTCACTTTTTAGGGAGTATAACGAACACCCGCGTAAAATTATCGCCCGCACTTTGGGAACCAATCACCTATAGCGTCAGTAGTGAGCGCGAAAAAGAGACGACACCAGACTGGATACATTCAAAAATACCGGCAAAATTTTGAATGTAAGACCAATAAGGAACGATCAACAGAAGATGTAGTGAGGGTAGAATTGAAGAAACTATAAAAATAACACGCGGAGCCCACAACGAGGAAGTCTAAGTTAAAAATTCACGCAAAACACGTGAAACCTGCGTCACTCGATGTGAGCAAAGTAAATTAAAGTAATCCAAGTTCAAATCAATATTCGCTCGGTTTAATAGTGACAGTCAGCAAGAAGTTTATTTAGATATGTGCGCGAAAGTACGTGTGGACAAGAAGCTATTTAAATTGTGCGCGTAATTTGTAACAAAAGTATATTATTTAATTGTGCGTGACGTACAGTAATAACGCGAGCGTGTGATGTGTTTAAAGAAAGTAATAAAGCGTGATTAGTGAAAGTGTCGTGTGAAAGTTAACGCAAGTATACAATTCGTCATTCGCCTATAAGGAATCCTGCAACAAGTAACAATGTTTCATTTATAAATTACACTATAATTGATTAACATAAATTTCATATCTCAATAAACTCATCTCATTTTCAAAGACCCACGATGTTCAGATACTAAACATTCAATTTATGCTAAACGACATGTTTGGGTGACTTATGATATAGCACAGTAAGAAACCAATACTAATAATTATTGAAACGATAAATGCATCAAATAATTAAATATAGATTGAATAGTATAGAAGTCGTAGTAATTAAGAATTGATGATAGATATACTTATATACACATATATGCTTGTTTGATGAATAGCAGTGATTTAAGTTTAGTAATGGAGTAAATTGAATCTACTAAGTACTCCTTTGAATATACCTGATTAATCTGATTTCGAAGAAGCTGTAAACTAGAAATATTAATAAATTCTTTTGTTGTTATTAACTATAAAGATGATAGTAATGATTAAGTCTATGATGTATTCAGTAACAAGAATCTAACAATACAAATATTAGTATCTGAACAGTTTGTTATTATTTCATAAACAAACCTGAGATCTCCTGCTCTGGCGCCCAAGTAATAATTAATAATATAAATTTGAGTGGTGCAGTTCTCACAAAATCTTATTAGTTATTAAAAATAGTTATATTTGGCGCATCAAAACGTGGAGCAAAAGCTCCAAAGTTATATTTGTCGCCCATAACGTGGTGCAGTTGTTCCAACAAGTAGTTTATCCGCAAAGTTATATTTGGCGCCCAACGTGGGGCAGTTGTCGCCAAAGTTATATTTGCCGCCCAACTGGTGGAGCTTAATTATAAAATTAAGTAAGCTCGGTAAAATGAGATGAGTAGAGAATAAGAAATAGAATATAAAAATTTAAAATTAATGTTAACTAGAAGTAAAACTAGAGAATTAAGGAATTTTTAATAGACATATAAATAGTGAAGTAAAAATGGCAAGTAACGATAATACCAATAATACCAATAATAGTGATGAAGGGGAAATGAACTGCAATAACACTGGAAATGAACCAGGGAGAGGAACATACCACTACAATGATCCGGGAAAAGCTGGAGGAGGTGAATGGGATTAGCAAGCAAACGAAGAAGGAGCTGGAAGAGGTATTATTAAATAACCATAGAATATTTCGGGAGCAACCAGGTAGAGTAAATGGATATGAGCACAAGTTTGTCGTAACGGATAACACGCCATATTGCATAAAGGGTTGGGCTATACCCATAAAATATCAAAGTGCCGTCGACCAAGAAATAAGAAAAATGGAGGAATGCGGAGTGATAGAGCGAGCTGCCAGCCCATATATAAACCCTATAGTGACTGTCATCAAGAAGGACCAGTCGGTACGGTTATGTCTGGACGCCCGGCGAATTAATTCGGTGACTATACCAGATTATGAAGGGGCGGTACCAATTAATGAGGTATTAGCGAACTGCGGTGACATAAGGGTAATGAGCAGTATTGATCTGACTAGTAGTTTCTGGCAGATGCCATTGGCCAAAGAATGTCGTGACTACACAGGGTTTTTATATAAGGGACGATGTTACCGCTACACTGTTACTCCGTTTGGACTAAAAACCAGCTTGGCAAGCCTGACCCGTGGATTGGATCATGTGCTGACTGACGAAGTGAAGCGATTCACAATTATATATGTGGATGACTGCTTATGCGTATCCCGGAGCATTGAAGAACACATAGTCCACCTGCGATTGCTGCTCGAAAATTTGAAACAAGCTAACCTCACCGTGAATCTACGGAAATCAAAGTTCTTCAGACAGAAGATAGATTATCTAGGGTACGAGCTATCTACTAAAGGCATCAGTGCGTCACCAGAAAAGGTAGCTGCAATAATGAACTTCCCTAGACCAAGGAATCCAAAACAGCTAAAAGGATTCCTAGGATTAACAAACTTTTATAATAAATTCACGAGTCGTTATGCCGAAGAGACTCAGCCACTGCTACAACTGCTGAAGAAAGGAGTAAAGTTTAAATGGTCGAAAGAGCAGGACAAACAGTTTGAGAAGGTGAAACAATTGTTCGTAAACACGGTGATGCTCAGACATCCAAATCCTAACAAAAGATTCTACCTACAAACAGATGCAAGTAAATATGCGTTAGGAGGGCAGTTGTATCAAATTGACAACGATAATCAGATAGGAGTCGTTGCATTTACTAGCCACGTTTTCAGGGGAGCAGAACTCAATTATTTTACCACAGAGTTAGAATTATTAAGTGTAGTACACTGTTTAAAGAAATTCCGAACATATGTGTTAGGGCGTCCACTAACAATAATAACGGACAACAAGGCCCTAACTTTCATGCAAAAATGTCAGTTAACGAATTCAAGAATTACGCGATGGATACTCGCTATCCAGGAGTACGACTTCGAGATCCTACACTGTAAGGGTAGTGAGAACATCGTAGCGGACATACTTAGTAGATATCCCGAAGATTCACAGATGGACAGGCCCATGGATTGTGATGAGGAATTAGAAATAAATGCGATAGAAATAAAGATCAACCCAAAGCTAAGGAAACAATTACAAAACATATCACAATTACAGAAAAACGATGAGAAACTGAAGAAAATCATAAATCAATTACAGAGTGATCCGTGCAGTAAACTACACAAGATATATACGTGGCTCAACCAAAAATTATACCGTCAGGAGAAGCGGAAATGGAGACTGGTACTGACGAAAGAGCTGGGTGAAGATCTAATTAAGGAGATCCACACAATATATGGTCATATTGGTATAAAAAGGACATATGAACTAGCCAAAGAATACTTCACGGGGGACCACTTGTCTAAATTTACAAAACGATTGATCCGAAACTGCGAAAGATGCCAAAAATGTAAGGATCACCACAGAAAGGGTATTGGTGAGACCAAACCAATATTACCAAAGGCCCAAGGAGAGCTGGTCAGCATGGATTTCTATGGACCACTACCGACATCAACGGGCGGTGTAAAATATTTATTAATAATTATCGACAACTTTACTAAATATGTAAGATTATATCCCATGAAGAGAGCAACGACTGCCACAACAGTTAATAAGTGAAAGGTATATATACAGGAGGTAGGTAAACCGACTGCTATATTAACTGATAATGGAGCACAATTCACCAGTAAATCGTGGGTGAAGAACTTAATCCACCTTGGGATTAAACCGAAGTACACGGCTATTCGGAACCCATGTACGAACCTAGCGGAAAGGGTAAACAGACAGCTAGGGAATATGTTTCGAATACTGGTGGGTGGACACCACACAAGGTGGGCTAAATATATTCGATTGGTAGAAAAGTGTATCAACGAAACATATCACGATACCATCGAGATGACACCACATCAGGCTCAGTGGGGTCGGAAACCAAAAAGAGTGTGGGAGATGTACGTTGATAAAGAACTGATGAAGGACGAAAGGAAGGTAAACCCAGATGAACTCTACCAAAATTTGAAAAAAAAAGGGTGAGAAGAGAGCGAGGAAACATAATGAAGGGAAAATGCAGCTGAAGTTCAATATTGGAGACCTGGTGCTGATCAGAACTAACCCGATCTCTGAGTTAACAAATAAAATCACTGCGAAATTTTGTGAGCTCTACGAAGGCCCATACAAGGTCAAGGAGGTCAAAGGGGGTGCAACCTACATGGTAGCTGAGGTCGACGACATTGAATCGGTGCGGGGGATCTTCAACGTCAGACAGATGAAGCCATATTACCACGAATGATTCGCTATGAAAAGGGGAATTTAAAGATAAATAATATTAAAATTCCTTAACATAAACAAATTTTATGTAATCAATTTAACCTGAGATGGATAAAGTGTATTAATATTTATATGTAATTAACATAACATAAACATTATGTAACATAACTTAAATATTATGTATGTAAAGAAGATACAAAGGAATTTGATGATAGAACTAAATGGACAAAATTTGTAAAATAGTAATCGAATGTTATACGGTAAGGAGAGAAAGTAACTTAAGTCATAGAAAGGGATAGTGATTGTTTAAAATGTGTGTTAAAGTAGCGAGTAAGAGAGGGTAGGACAAAGTAATGTTATGTAAATTAGAAGTAAGGGTGGTAAGATAAGTAGCACCGCGTATGCCCTTCGGGCGAAAGCGACAGTGACTAGCTAAGGGGACCGGTTTTGACCGTGTTGTTAAAGTGTGTCACACCAAAAGTGTAACTTTCATTGAACGGTTGTGCTGTTAGAGGCATACGAAATGATTCCACAAATTATATAAAACAATTACTGGAATCAGTTCGGGGGACAGATGAAACGATACTGTATAACCGTATCATAATTTAATATGTATGTAAATAACTATAATAAATAAGCAAATTTTAATGATAAATTAAAGTATTGAAATGTACGTAGTTTTTAAGTAAAGTTATAATTGAATAGTAAATCTAAAGAGGCTCGGCTGTGCGACACTCCGGCGCCGGCAAAAATATATATAATAGACCTAAGACACCCTACATGTCGTAAACACATAAATTGTATTGTAGTGTAAAACTAGCAAAAAACGCCTAGATACCGTTAGACTAACGGTACAGTGTCCTTCAACAGACAAAAGAGGCCACGCCAGTAAATATGACGATTTTAGAAAGTCGCGTCACTTTTTAGGGAGTATAACGAACACCCGCGTAAAATTATCGCCCGCACTTTGGGAACCAATCACCTATAGCGTCAGTAGTGAGCGCGAAAAAGAGACGACACCAGACTGGATACATTCAAAAATACCGGCAAAATTTTGAATGTAAGACCAATAAGGAACGATCAACAGAAGATGTAGTGAGGGTAGAACTGAAGAAACTATAAAAATAACACGCGGAGCCCACAACGAGGAAGTCTAAGTTAAAAATTCACGCAAAACACGTGAAACCTGCGTCACTCGATGTGAGCAAAGTAAATTAAAGTAATCCAAGTTCAAATCAATATTCGCTCGGTTTAATAGTGACAGTCAGCAAGAAGTTTATTTAGATATGTGTGCGAAAGTACGTGTGGACAAGAAGCTATTTAAATTGTGCGCGTAATTTGTAACAAAAGTATATTATTTAATTGTGCGTGACGTACAGTAATAACGCGAGCGTGTGATGTGTTTAAAGAAAGTAATAAAGCGTGATTAGTGAAAGTGTCGTGTGAAAGTTAACGCAAGTATACAATTCGTCATTCGCCTATAAGGAATCCTGCAACAAGTAACAATGTTTCATTTATAAATTACACTATAATTGATTAACATAAATTTCATATCTCAATAAACTCATCTCATTTTCAAAGACCCACGATGTTCAGATACTAAACATTCAATTTATGCTAAACGACATGTTTGGGTGACTTATGATATAGCACAGTAAGAAACCAATACTAATAATTATTGAAACGATAAATGCATCAAATAATTAAATATAGATTGAATAGTATAGAAGTCGTAGTAATTAAGAATTGATGATAGATATACTTATATACACATATATGTTTGTTTGATGAATAGCAGTGATTTAAGTTTAGTAATGGAGTAAATTGAATCTACTAAGTACTCCTTTGAATATACCTGATTAATCTGATTTCGAAGAAGCTGTAAACTAGAAATATTAATAAATTCTTTTGTTGTTATTAACTATAAAGATGATAGTAATGATTAAGTCTATGATGTATTCAGTAACAAGAATCTAACAATACAAATATTAGTATCTGAACAGTTTGTTATTATTTCATAAACAAACCTGAGATCTCCTGCTCTGGCGCCCAAGTAATAATTAATAATATAAATTTGAGTGGTGCAGTTCTCACAAAATCTTATTAGTTATTAAAAATAGTTATATTTGGCGCATCAAAATGTGGAGCAAAAGCTCCAAAGTTATATTTGTCGCCCATAACGTGGTGCAGTTGTTCCAACAGGTAGTTTATCCGCAAAGTTATAAGCCTGTATAGTTTTATGAAAAGTAAAATTTATAAGGTTAAATAAAATAATCTGGATTGGCCATAATAACAAGAAAATACAAATTACAAATTTAAAATGCCAGTAAACAGCCTGTATAGTTTTATGAAAAGTACAATTTATAAAGTTAAAGAAAATAATCTGGATTGGCCATAATAACAAGAAAATACAAATTACAAATTTAAAATGCCAGTAAACAGCCTGTATAGTTTTATGAAAAGTACAATTTATAAAGTTAAAGAAAATAATCTGGATTGGCCATAATAACAAGTAAATACAAATTACAAATTTAAAATGCCAGTAAACAGCCTGTATAGTTTTATGAAAAGTACAATTTATAAAGTTAAAGAAAATAATCTGGATTGGCCCGGCCGCTGACATGTTCCACTCGGCAACCGAAAAAGCAATTAACCATTACAAAATTTTAGGAAAAACTCCCCCCCAAAACCAGACAGGGTAAAGGAAAGCTGGACCAGAGCCAGACCCGACATAAGGTAACATGTCCGGGAGCTTGCCTAGATTTGCACAAACAGGTGACTACCCTTGGTTTTAATGTGTAACCAGGCCTTATTGCAGATTAAAGAAAACTCCCAACCCTTCTATGAAATAAGAAAATGATTATGTGCAAAAAACCCGTGATTATAATAGATACTAGACCAACCGGTTCAGATCTGCATGTTACATACTGCACCAACCTACTTAACTAAAATACCAGTTCCCCCCAAACTTCTACAAACCCCTTCAGTATCAAGTTTAAAAAAAGTAAAGCATAAAAATTAATGAGCGCTGGACACATGTCAGCGAACGGGCATACAATTGCTCTCGAGACTAATTACATTATCAAAGCAAGATTACATGAAAATTATGTCAAGCAGGGCACGCGCACAATTAAAATGAGTTTATGCAGTAGTGAGTCAATGAAGTAGAACTTGTGTGTTTTTTTTTTTAGATGTTAACGCACGATACCAGTTGTTTTATATAGAGGCCAAATTTAGGTAAATATTGGATTAATATCACCTTGTTTTGTGCAGGTGATTCCCAGGTGGTCTGTGCCTTGTTGGACTGTCAGTCGGTCTTGCTGAGGGGGTGTTTACAGTGGCATGCTTACGGTTCTTTCTCCTCCAGCAGGCGAGAAACGAGAGTCTGTGTTGGTGTGGTCTGTTCAGGACATGGTGGAAGATGAATTTCCACCATGCTAAGATCAGGTCTCCGGCGCTCCAGGAGCCCGGAGGTCTGTAAGAGTTTACCTAGTCATGATAGGATAGAAAAAAAAATACAAAATTAACCAACTCAGTCTGCCGAAGGGATAGGCTGTTCACGGAGCAGTTGACGAGACTCGACTGAAGAAACTTACCAACAGATCCTTTGAGTTGGGAAACACATTACCCACTTTCGCTAACAGAGGTCGTGTGCATGCAGTGGGCATGCAGAAACGCCGAAACATGGCGTAGCTGTCAACGTGAAATAATAAAATAGCAATTTACATTTACAAATATATTTTTATACAGTCGTCCGGTTTCTTTGAGAAACCGCGGCACACCCCCACCCCAAAAGGGCAGCATGGTTGCCAACCACTTGAAACTGGGCACCCAGCATAGGTACCCCAATCTTCTAGATCACAGAGCTTCTCCGGGGAATCTCAAGAAAGTTCGCACTTAGGAGAACAGAGGCTCAGAAGGAAAACGAAAGAGATGGAAAGAAGAAAGTGTAGTGGGTATACTTGTGTGCATGTAAGTACTTGTGTAAGTGTGCGGGCACTGCATTCTGACTTGATCAGGGTCAGCATACAGCAAGAAGGGACATAAGAAGAAAAGAAGAAAGAGAAGTTTGGGAGCTCCCTGAGTTCTGACCTCCTAAGGCCTCCCAACTTACTTTTTGAGACACCAAGTCTTACCAACTTTAACAGGGCCTTATGCCACATAGTTACGGGGGGGGGCTAACCAAACAACCGAACAACTCCACACTATCGATCCATCATAACCTCTCAAGATGGGGGGGGGGAATGATGGCCTCCATGAGACTATAAGACCATGAGAAAATGATTATGTGCGAAAAGACCCGAGACTATAATCTAAGGGTATGCCAGGACCAGCAGGGTGGACGGAGTACACAACCAACCTCGTCAACTCTGCCGGTCCCACTCCTCTCTCTAACCCTTTTTTTTTTTTTAAAGGGGAGGGTTAGGAAAATCGGGAAGATGAAAAGAGCAAGGATCATCGAAGGGTCAAGAGCTAGGACTAAAGGTAAGGACATGGCTCCCTCCGAAAATAAGGATGAATGGAGAAAACCAAGGCTCGCGTAGGCAGGGGTGCGTCCCTGAAGTAGACAAACACCACTGGGACTGTGGGGAACATCTACCCGCTACCCGTCTCTCTCTCACTTCAAAGCACCCTAGTAACACACTACTCCCTGGACGATAACCACCTCTACCCACACGGAGACCATCAAAATTCCCCCCCCCCCATACCAGCCTGTCTATCCCCTGTGACAGAGCTTCAGTTTAGAAATATGAGTCGTTATCTTATCCGACTCGCTCTCCGGTTCTCCCAACCTAGCCGTTACCGGCGATGCGAAACCCAGGATACGATATGGCCCCGACCAGCGATAACACAATTTTGCGTCTCTCTTGTTCGCGGCTGAGCCGATCAGATGACTTTGGCAGTAGACCAAATCTCCTACCTTAAAGGGATTTGGAATTCGCCCCTGATTGTATCGACTACGGACGCGCTCGTGCGCTCGCAACAAATTCTTCCAAGCCTCCTTCCACCTCTCCGCTGTTCCACTATCTGGCTCCCGTGGCAGAAGATCTTCAATGTTCCACAAGTTAGTCAGCGGGAGTGCGGGCGAGAATCCAAACATAATTTCAAAGGGAATGGCCTGGTGATTGTCATGTAGGGCCGTATTGAAAGCTAGCTGTAACCACTTACGATTCTGGTCCCAGGTGTTGTTGCTCAGCATGATAGGCAATAAGCGCGGACCTGAGATTCCTGTTGAATCTCTCCGCGTGGGACGGCTGTGGATAATAAGGGGAAGTGGTTACATGCTTGATTCCACTGGCAAAACATATTCGCCGAAACTCACCCGAAACAAACTGCGGACCATTGTCCGAGACAATGATGGTCGGAAGACCGAAATGCTGAAAGACATGGTTCTGAAGCACGAGAACGGTCAAACGAGCCGTTGCCTGCCGTAAGGGCAATAGCCAGGCAAACTTTGAAAAAGCATCCACACGACAAGTAGGTAAGCATTGCCAGACTTGCTACGGGGGAAAGGTCCCACGTAGTCGATGAATAGCTTCTCCATCGGTCTGCTCGCCACATCAGATGACAACAACCCTAACTTGGTGTTCTGGGCAGGCTTACTCAAGCCACAGAGATGACAATTCATAACACGAGTCGCAATATCCCTATCCATGCCCTTCCAGATGAAATGTCGCCTAATACTGGAAATGGTCTTCGAAATTCCCTTATGACCACTGGCTGATCCCGGCCCAAGTGGGCCGAAACAGTTTAAGAAAAGTAACGTCCCGCAAGTGCGGACCGGAAGAGTTAATTTGTTCAGCCCGATCGGGCGAAAATTATGTATCTTGCATTAAATATTTGTCTGCTGGTCTTCCATTATGATTGAAGATGTTGTGTAGGATGTATTAAATTACATTAAGAAATAAGAGAAGTGGACTGTATACGAATAGTTTTAATAATTTGAATGATCACATTACAGCTGGAATAAATTGAAAGAAGGCTGGCTAATGCTGCATATTGAATCAATAATTAATAAATTTAGTTAAGAATGAAGTTGTGGCGCTAGTTGGCCATGATAGAAAATAGTAAGGCCTAAGGCCTACATCTAATGACGACACTAACTTGACGGAAAGGTCCGGCGAACCGAACGCCGAGATTACTGAATGTGCACTGGTCAAAGTACGATTACGCGAATGTTGATGAGATATAAATCAGATTAGCCAACCTAGTAAAATAAAATCATCGCGCTACCGTCCATAAGCTGCCCATCAAAAATCAAAAAGATTTTTTAATACATTCTTTAATAAATTATAATACATTTACAATTCAATTTGAAATAGTGGAGTTTTAATAATTATAATCAGCTTCAAGGCTGAGTTGAACCTTGAGTTGAGATTAGATAACGGCAATCGGCCGCTAATTTGAGATAAGCATGCAGATAGGCGACTGTAGGCCAAGGTTTGGCAAACAGCTGTTTCATGTACCACTAAGTCTGGTTAACCAATATTACTGACACAAGTGCGCAGTACGTAACATTACAAAACATGAACGAAAAATACATAATATGCAAGTCATAGAGTTAGCTTAATGCTAGCTAAGGTCCGTAGACCTGTACAGAAGTTCATTACATGAATAAAATTGTTGTTGAACATGTTACAGTTGCATGTTTCATTGTATATTCAGGAGGGCGACATGTATCGACCTAAATACGCTATTCCTGAAGTTTCAGGAATTTACAATGTATGCCAACGTGTGAGCAAGCTAGATGCTGAATGTAGCCCAGATATGACGTGTATGTCATAATTTAAATAAAGAATTGTGCATGCTTACTTACAAAAATGAATAAAATATAAGTACAATATAAATAAATTAGACAAGGCAGTTACACACGGTAGACGCTTACAATAGTTTACATCGACACAATTTATGTGAATACAACAATAATAATTTGCATAATTACAAGATAAATAATTGTAATGTCAGCCAACAATACAATACTGAAATTACAGAAACAATTTAACAATTTAAGACATTCACAAAATAGTACATATTTATCAGCAACAATATAAAGAAATGAATGCATGGTTACTTGACAGCAAACATGCGAATATTATGTAATAACATTAATAAATAAGACCACCCAAAGACATGCAGTATACCCCATGAGATCAATGAAAGTGTGACATAGTATGCCACAAAAATTAACATACAATACAAATATTAAGATATCACCAGAACTGTGATACTCAGAAGCGTGCCATGACGCAAAATTGACAAAAATATTGTGACAATCCATCACAATCATGTTGACCAAATGGTCGTAATAAATAATAAGTCAATGGCGGAATAAAGCCGCATTGTGCTGTAACCATAGTGTCACATCTCGTCTCACGCTGGCAATAAGGTCGGACACCAATTCCAGGTGAATAGCCCTAGTTGCTAAGCAAACAAACAGAGACACGTACGCCTTAGTAAGAGTTGTAGACTTCTGCCCGCCATGACGAATCATGAAGGGACCACCATAATCAACCGCGCAAAATAGAAACGGCCTTGAAGGAGTGACTCTAGGGGATGGCAAGATGCCAAGCCTCTGAACCTGCTGTGTGGCGCTAAACCTGATGCACTTGAGACACTTACGAATAATGGAACGGATGACTAGCCGGGCATTAACAATCCACCAACGTTGACGCAGTGAATGATGCACGAGCTGCGCACCAGCATGAAGCAAACGAATGTGTTCGCGTTCGATGATAAGGCGTGTGACATGCGCCGATGGGGGTAGTACGATAGGATGTTTCGAGTCGTAAGATAACTGGGAATGCTGCAATCGTCCGCCCACGCGTATCACTCCAGTGTCGTCAAGAAACGGGTCGAGAGAGGCTAACTTGCTTCTGATGGAAACAGAAGATCCGTTCCGAAGACAACTAATTTTGCCTGGGAAGTGGGTCGATTGAGATTGCCTTATAAAGAAATTAAGAGACTGATGAATTTCCGCAGGGGTCAGATCGCCCGAAAGCCTGTCCGCAGATGAGTGCCTAATATTTCTGATGAAACGAAAACAGTAAGCGTATACACGTGTCAGCCGGTGTAACGAGGAAAAGTCCAACGATAAGTCAACAGCCAGGGTAGACATTAGCGAACGGTTATGTGTAGTTTTCTCTTCCGCGATGACTTCCGAAGATGATGGAGTGGCCGGTACGAAAGATGGAAAAGGATTAGACTCTGACGATTGAGACAGACAGCCAGGACCGTGCCACCAAAGCGAGCAATCGCGCAAAACGTCCGGGAGACACCCCCTAGAAATAATATCAGCAGGATTGCGTCGCGAATCAATGTGATGCCAGGTACAAGTTTGCGTGCGACGCTGAATTTCAGCAACCCTATTAGCGACGTATGTTTTCCAACGCGAAGACTGCGCATGAATCCAGTAAAGAGCCACCATAGAATCGGAATACAAATGTACATCCTCAATGAATGAATGAAGAGCAGGAATAATTTTAGACACAAGTCGCGATAATAACAAACAAGCGCAGAGCTCGATACGAGGTAATGACACTTGGCGCAAGGGAGCCACGCGAGATTTTGAACACAAAAGACGACAGGAAGCAGTAGCATCTTGATAAATGACTCGGACATACACACAACAGCCGAACCCTCTCTCGGAAGCATCCGAAAAACCATGCAACTGAACTGTAACCGCCTGATGGTTGCAACGAATAGATCGCGGGACCACTATTTTACCAATCAGACTTAATTTGTTACACAAAGAATGCCAATCCGACAGTGACTGACCGGAAAGCGGTTCATCCCAACTAAGCTTACAAAGCCAGAGTCGCTGCATGAAGTGTTTATACAAAAAGACAACTGGTCCGATTAAACCCAGTGGATCATATATTCCGGCGATTATTGAAAGAATTTGCCTCTTGGATATGCTATGAAGAACCGGAGATAGGTTGACATCAAACAAAAATGAATCAGCAGTGTTGTTCCAAAGAATGCCCAGGGTACGCACATTGTCCTGTTTATTTAGGGGTCGTGAAAGGTTGTGATGACTTGCGACCGCTGTGGGTTCATTTGATGCCCATTTGTGCAACGTGAAACCATATTGAGCAAGTAACACACCTAGGTCGGATTTCAGATTAGTCAGATCGGGGATAGTGTCAGAACCGGTAAGTAGATCGTCTACATAAAAATCGTTAGTGATGGCTAAAGCCGCTTGGGGAAAGAAAGTTTGATTGTCTCTAGCAATTTGTAAAAGGCACCGTGTGGCCAAAAAGGAGGCACTAGCCGTGCCGTAAGTTACTGTTCGCAGCGCGAAATGCTTAAGTGGTTCGAGGGGAGAGTCACGCCACAAAACACGCTGATAGTGACAGTCCTCTTCAGCAACGCGAATCTGACGATACATTTTTTCGATGTCAGCAATCAGGACATACTTATGTGTGCGAAACCGCAACAGAATAGAGAAGAGATCTTGCTGAACATTGGGGCCTACCAATAATAGGTCATTTAACGAAAGGCCATTTGTAGTCTTGGAGGAACCATCAAAGACAACGCGCAATTTTGTGGTCAAGCTAGAATGTTTAAACACGGCATGGTGAGGTAAGTAATAAATATTTGACGATCCTAAATTGATAGCGCCATGATCAATGGGTGTCATGTGCCCAAGCTTCATGTATTCCCCGATAAAGTCTGCGTAGTCGCGAGCGAGCTTGGGATCGCGCCTGAATCGACGCTCCAAGTTTAAAAACCTTGATTCGGCACTTGTGTAGGATTCCCCTAAGTGAGGATTATCAGACTTGAATGGGAGCGACACTATAAATCTACCCTCGTGGTTGCGCTGAGTGTAGCGCATAAAATGCTCTTCGCAAGCCGACTCGCCATTAGGGGTATCGCCGGGGATCGTTTCTGCCTCCCAAAATCTCTCAAGAGATTGCAGGATTTGGCTGTCATTGTTCCTTGCCAAGAACGAAACAGCAGGACCCTGGCTGTGGCAGTGCTTGGGCAGATTGCCGGCCAAAATGTAACCCAGTTTTGTCTCCTGAATGATAGGGAAGTTGGGTCCGCGTGTGTACTTATTAGCTAATACTAAATCTAGATAAAATTGAGCCCCCAATAGTATGTCGATCTGTGAAGATATATTAAAATCTGGGTCGGCGAGAAAAATTTTATTTGGAATGTGGAACCGGTTGATGTCAAACGATATTGAAGGCAGATTATGAGTTAAGTTAGATAAGACGGCAAATTTGGCCTCGAAACTATGTCTCTGATAGCGAGACATAATACGCATAGAAACAATGTCAGTAACGCAACACGCTGTGTTGCTTATTCCTGTAATCGGAATATTAGATCGGGTTAGTTTGAGGTGCAATCTTTTCGCAAATGATTTCGTACAAAAATTGATCTGAGACCCGGCGTCAAGAAGTGCGCGCGCCTTATGCCTATTGCCAGCCTGATCAATGACATATACAACTGCAGTGGATAAAAGTACATTGTTTTTACACTGTAATTTAAATGAGCAGTAGTTACTGCTGGCAGCTGCTGATTTCGGCACGTAATTAGCGTGCAGCAAGGTGTGGTGACCCTTTGAACAAATTTTACAAACCTGTTTACTTTTACAATTTGTTATCAAATGACCTGCTCTAAGGCAGTTAATACAACATTTATGGTTTGCCACCAATTGCCCCCGATCAGCGGCACTTAATATGCGAAAATTATTACACATGTAAAGCGGGTGATCAGATTTACAGCACACACATGAATAATGCCTTGCCGTAGCATGATAACTCTTAAAGGTACTGCTGCCAGCAGTATTTCTTAAACTACATTTCTCAAACTTATTGTTTGGTTTTACACTAGGTTTATTGAATTGCTGTCCGGGTTCAATTGGCATAGTATTTTCTAAAAGCTGTCGGCGCAAATTCAAAAAATGAGTAAAGTCTTGAAAACTAGGCAAGTTGTCAGGGTCTATAGACTCCTTCCAACGTTTTAAAGTGATAGGGTCAAGTTTAGTGGAAAGCAATTGTATAGTAATAAACTCAAATAGGTTTACAGACAGCTTCATTGCCGCCAGCGAATTAACAGAAGACGTTATAGTATTCGTAAACTCAGCCAAGCTTTGGACTGAGTCCTTTATTGTGGACTTAACCTGAAGTAGGTTCTGTACATAATATTTTGCTAATATAAATGGATTATTGTACCTATCGGACAGCAAGTTCAACGCTATTACATAATTCTCTTGACAAATTGGTAATGATTTAATTAAGTCTAATGGTTCACACTTCACCGATGAATGCAAGTAATGCAGTTTCTGTACTGGTGTTAAATCTGATCTTGAATGCACCACATCATTAAAAATTGAATAGAAATGTTGCCACTCAAGTATGTTGCCTGAGAAGCAGGGCAAACTTATCGGTTTTAAATGCACAGGCGTCGATAGTACAGGAGGCACAGTCTGAGTATTAACAGTGTCAAGAAGTTGTAAAATGTTTGCCTCAGTTGAGTATATCATTTCCTCAACCTCGACTCGGTCTGCCTGAGCAGTGCTCACGTCTTTACTTATAAGCTCTATTTCAGACTGTACTTCGTCGTACTTCGAGGCTAAGCTCTTAAGACTTTCTAATCTCACAGTCAAAAAATGTTTTGTGGTTAAATTAATGTCAAATGAATTTACCGTGGATTGTATCCGCACTATCGCGGACTTTAATCCGCCTCTCTTTCTGGTCAGCACCTTGAGGCCTTCCTCAGACATTCTTTTACGCACCTTATTACTGTTGCTGGTGGTACCTGGTCAGGGACGTCCCGCAGCGTCGGCTCCTTGATGATGATGGTGAACAGCTGGCAAGATGACCACCTTGAGGCACTGCAGCCGGCAGGAACTTGCTATCACGTTGCCTGAAGACGACGAGCGAAGTGGCGACGTAAATCACGCCACGGTCGCATTAGCTGACGTGCTAACCCGCCCGTGATGGCCAGAAAAAGATACAAAAGACATTAAGTGGAAATCCAGGTCCGGAGTGACCAAAAATATGGCTGATCCCGGCCCAAGTGGGCCGAAACAGTTTAAGAAAAGTAACGTCCCGCAAGTGCGGACCGGAAGAGTTAATTTGTTCAGCCCGATCGGGCGAAAATTATGTATCTTGCATTAAATATTTGTCTGCTGGTCTTCCATTATGATTGAAGATGTTGTGTAGGATGTATTAAATTACATTAAGAAATAAGAGAAGTGGACTGTATACGAATAGTTTTAATAATTTGAATGATCACATTACAGCTGGAATAAATTGAAAGAAGGCTGGCTAATGCTGCATATTGAATCAATAATTAATAAATTTAGTTAAGAATGAAGTTGTGGCGCTAGTTGGCCATGATAGAAAATAGTAAGGCCTAAGGCCTACATCTAATGTCGACACTAACTTGACGGAAAGGCCCGGCGAACCGAACGCCGAGATTACTGAATGTGCACTGGTCAAAGTACGATTACGCGAACGTTGATGAGATATAAATCAGATTAGCCAACCTAGTAAAATAAAATCATCGCGCTACCGTCCAACCACCTACCGGGGAATTGTGATAGTAACTAAAGACCATGGGCATGAGTTTGCTAGGCAGCACTACCTTCGGGGCACGTCCTTTCCTTTCTCTACAACACAGGACGCCCTTGGACAAGAAGTAAGGGGCCTGTACGTTACCCTCTTTGAGATTTTGGTCGGACCCAGCTCTTCATCCTCTAACTGATGGGGTAACACATCAGTGAAGACTAATAGAAAATCTAGTAGAACTGCATAGGGTTGCTCAGGTTGAGCTTCACTGGGCTGGGAAAACATGCGTGACAAAGCATACAATCTGTTTGAATACAATTAATGTTTGAATAAAACCCATTCCCTTAGAGATCTCATAATAACATGTATGAATTTTACGACTGTTCAATTTTGTAATTAGCAGAAAATGATTTAATGAGTGCTCAGTCTGATTGTAGACCTGGTCCAATTTGTGTAAGCACTTTTTTGTCCTGCACTTCGAAAGTCACTTGAAGTTAGTTAGTTACTTTGTCCTTCGTCTAGTGTTAATTGCTTGCGGATTTTTCGAACCGTATTGTTTAAATTCAATTATTCGAACAGTTCACTTTTAATAACTCAGTCGGCCGACTTTACTTGTAATAGAGTACTTAGGTGGTTAATTTTTCCTGGCCGCGCTATATTGTTTATACTGTTAATTGTTCATGATAGGCCTACTTTAATTTTGGCCTATCTTACACTCCCGAGGCCACCGTTTTTTTGTTACTGCACTGTATGCTGCTACTTACTACTGTTGGCTGTTAACACTCTGATGACAATCTGCATACTGTTTTTAGTTAATGAACTGAATTAATACACTGCTCTCCCCTGTTGACTCTATGGTGACAAACTGCTTACTGTGATTCACAAGGGTTACTGCTGCCGTATGCTAACATTGTGTTGCACTGAGGCACCTCATAGGTGGATACTGACAATTAAAAATTAAAACTGGGGTAGCACTCAACTCTGTACCGTTACAATCTGCAACCACATTCTGAATTCCCCGGATGTGTTGCACCTTGAATTTAAAGGATGAGATCTTGACCACCCATCTACCAATTTTACCCAGTTGCCGGGGATGAGCAGGAACTCAGCATGTTCCAGAAAACGCCGGAATTTGTCTAGAGCGTTAAAGACTTTAGCTCATACACTGAAGATTTTCTTTCTTGCTGGGTCAAAGTTCTAGAAATGAAAGCCACAGGCTGCCTAGCACCGTCAACGACCTGGGATAGAACCGCCCCGAGCGCCACCGAACTAGCGTCCGTCTGAAGAACAAAAGGTTTGGAAAAATCGGGCATCCGTAACACCGGTGGGGAGATGATGGCTTCCTTGAGGGTGTTGAAAGCCTTCTGTTGGCTCTCACCCCATGTGAATTTAATTCCTTTTTTTCTCAGTTCGTTCAAGGGTGCAGTGATTTACGCAGCATTAGGAATGAATCTGCGATAAAAATTCACCATTCCCACGAATCTAGCTATCCCCTTTGCATCCCTAGGAGGGGGAAAGTTACGGATGCCCTGGGTCCTGTCGGGGTCGAAAGTAACACCCCAGTGTGAAACTAGATACCCTAAGAAAGAAACGCTTACCTGGGCAAAACGAACCTTCTCTGGATTGACAGTGAGGCCACAACTTCTCAATCGACACATCACCTCTCGCAGATGACACAGTGTTCCTCGAATGTTTTACTATAGACCAGCAAGTCGTCCAAGTAATTGAACACAAACTTGAATTTTACGTCGTAAAAGACGGTGTGAAGTAGACGAGTGTTTGGGCCCCCACAGCCAAGCCCATGGGAACCCTAGTATATTGATATAGATTGCACGGCACACAAAATGCCGTGTACGGTCTACTCTCCTTTGCCAAGGGAATCTGGTGATAAGCGGCATTAAGATCAATAACCGTGAAATACCTGGCCCCACTGAACCAATCGAAAGCTGAATGTAGATCCAGAAGGGGAACGGAATCCACCTCAATATTGGCATTTAGTTTTCTATAATCTATCACCATCCGATGTTTACCTCCAGGCTTGGGCACTAGGAACACTGGACTGGCATAACTGGAACTGGAAGGTTCAATCACCCCCTGGTCTAATAATTCTTGAACCTTCTCCCTCAAGATGTTCATCTTTGGAGGGGCAAATTTATAAGGGTGGGAGCGCAACACCTTGGAGTCCGTTAGGCGGATCTTATACTCCAAGAGATGTGTGAGCCCAAGGGCCGGAGTTAACAACGTGGGGAACTGCTCACACAACTGATCTAATGCGGACCGCTGGGACTGGGAGAGGTGGTCTCTAGATGTGTCGGGGCACTCAACCTCTTGGATATCTTCCCTAGTCCTCTGATATCCAAGGAAAGAGATTACAACTACCCAATAAATTTAAAATAACATTGGTGCTCTTTGATGTCAATGACGAGACCACTTTTACAGATGAAATCGGCACCAATAATGCACTCAACTCCCAGAGCCGGAGAAACCAGAAAGCTCCACACCCAAGAAAATCCCTCGATCTTAAATTTAAAGGCAACTACCCGGGAAATGGGCAGAATTTCCTGGGCTGCCGTCCAGCACACCACGGAAGACTGTTCCGACCTTTTAATCAAACCCTGTCTTTCAAGGTCCTCGCACACTCTGGATGATATGATTGATCTTGCTGATCCGTAGTCAACTAATGCTCTGAGTTGATTCCTTTTCAACTCCAACAGCAAGAAGGGGCATACAGAAGTGGGCTTAGAGAGGGTTTGGAGGACCTTGATGCCCGAAGAGCTGGGACCTACAAATGGCCTGGAGGCGCGTACTTTAGAAGACCCGCGACAGGGAGGAGAAGACCTCCGACATATCTTCTCCTCGTTGACCAGTTTCTGAATGACCTTGGGCGCCTTGGGGAGGGGCGTTGGACTCGACCCGACCCTGGTACAGAATCGTCTTATGTGCCCCAATCTACCACACTTAAAGCAAGTCACTTTCGATGAGGGATGACACCTCTTGTTGCAGGAGTTCCTAATTTCAAAAGCTTCAGCACCGTGTGGTGACAGAACAATTCATCGTCCATGCGTCTCGTACTTCAATTCCTCTTTTACACCCCGATCCCGGGACTCGTCAATGGCCTGGACATTTCTGGTAACCACACACAACCGGTCCAGATCCGCAAAACACCGTCGACGGTCCGCGAACACCAAACGGGATCTCTCTTGGGGAGTCACCCCTTCCAGAATTACTTGTATAATGTCCCTCTCAGGCAACCCCAACCTTAAAATCTGGGCAGTTTTGCATATACTATGCACAAAGTCCACCAACGCCTCTTCGTTGGCCTGTACACGATAGAACAGCTTAAGTCGCAACTGGTCACGTCGTCGACCGGGTATGAATGAGTCCAACACTTCCCCATGGAGAGAGTCAATACTGCCGCCACGACGCAGAGTGTTGGTGACCAGCTCAGCCAGTGAACCCCGGCAATACGGATATATAAGGGACAAGAGGACATCGTCGGACAGCCCCGGGAAATCCGCCAACTGCAGGACAATGTCCAAGAAAAGCAACAACTTGCCCTCATCTTCTCCATCCACCACCGGAAGTTTCTGGAGAATGCCGGAAATAGGGTTGGGCAGTCTCTGGTAACATGCCTCCGCCAGAATTACACAATTCACACCGCAACACCTAACACAATCATAGTTTACAGAAGCAGAAAAACTTGAGTACTTTCCTTCAAGTAGACCCTGGGCTCCTTAACGTTGCGAAGACCTGACCAACTATCCCAAACTAGCTCTCGTTAACACCACACAAGAGGACAAACAATTTCTGACACTAACACAATACACAAAATCGACAACAGCTAACACCTATCACAACATGTCAAATTTCACAAATACATATGCAACAACCACCAAACACCTACACTGCCATTCAAAAAAAAAATTTTCAACAATTAACTATCCGTCAGTATGCCCTACAATACCGACTTCCGATCTGGCCATACCGCATCCCACCAAATCACATGATATTATTTTAATATCAATTAATAATAATGTCTATTCACATCACAACGCCCCCAGATCTCCGGTAATTCAAAAAGTCTCAAGCGACCCCAAAATATTCCAACTAATATGCATGCATGCCTCGTGGCGGCACCCAAGGCCTTACTCTCTATACAAATTCAAAACAGGCTGACAAATCATACAGCCACAATAATAATCATTATTCAAATCTTAACCTAAACATTGAACATAACACAAAACATAGACATATATAATGGTGCCTGGCTTCCAAGTCCCTCTTAAATTCTCTAAGTTATTTTATAGTTTCTTTTTTTTTCTAAACTGTTCCCAAGTTTGAAAGTCTCGTCACACCAAAGGACCCAAGGGTTCAACCATAGATTTTAACCACTCTCTGCTACCATTTGTAACCTTCCTTTTATTTGTGTGGGAGTTTTATAAAAATTTATTTTATTTTATTTATTTATTTTTTTTTTTTAATGTAAAAAAAAGGCTACTTAATATTTAAGACTAGGCTGAAGCCCTAGAAGGAAGCATAAAGTGTGCTGGGTCCAATGAGTTGGGACTTGCAATTAATACTCTCTATTAACAAACAAGATAACAACTTTATTGGGGCCAAGACAATTACACATAATTGAACACACATGATACATATAATCCCAGATACAATTATAAGTTTAAAAGCCTTGTGAACAGCCTGTATAATTTTATCAAAAATACAATTTATAAATTTAAAGACAATAATCTGGATTGGCCATAATAACAAGAAAATACAAATTACAAATTTAAAATGCCAGTAAACAGACTGTATAGTTTTATGAAAAGTACAATTTATAAGGTTAAAGAAAATAATCTGGATTGGCCATAATAACAAGAAAATACAAATTACAAATTTAAAATGCCAGTAAACAGCCTGTATAGTTTTATGAAAAGTACAATTTATAAAGTTAAAGAAAATAATCTGGATTGGCCCGGCCACTGACATGTTCCACTCGGCAACCGAAAAAGCAATTAACCATTACAAAATTTTAGGAAAAACTCCCCCCCAAAACCAGACAGGGTAAAGGAAAGCTGGACCAGAGCCAGACCCAACATAAGGTAACATGTCCGGGAGCTTGCCTAGATTTGCACAAACAGGTGACTACCCTTGGTTTTAATGTGTAACCAGGCCTAATGCAGATTAAAGAAAACTCGCAACCAGTGGCGAAGCTAGTAGTTAATGAATGGGTAGGCAAAAATCTTACCTTAAATTTTTTTTAAGAAGTCACTAAAAGGACGGTGGTTCAAATCGGACGCTGAGGTAGAGTTTGCTGTTAGCGAATGGTTTCCCAAACAGCCGTAAGAATTTTACTAGCAAGATTAGTGCAAGAGTGGGACTCATGCCTTAATGTTAATAGAGACTTCTTTTAAAATCGTTGAATAAAAAATGCTTTACAACTCTAAACGTGTTTCTATTGAACAATCCTTGTATAAGTCATACACAATAGTACTAGCCTACATCTGATTG
The DNA here is from genome assembly GCA_034769895.1 of Magicicada septendecula. Lineage (NCBI taxonomy): Eukaryota > Metazoa > Arthropoda > Insecta > Hemiptera > Cicadidae > Magicicada > Magicicada septendecula. The sequence goes on along the minus strand of CM068376.1, from coordinate 248,685,258 downwards.
AACTTCAAATTTTTAAACTTGATTAGTTTCTATTCCTATATTATATGTTTAATGTTACAAACAATTCAAAGAACAATCTTGATCATCTGTTAGTTCAGCGGAATAACAGGCACACTTTTAATAACCGCATAAAATAAGCACACTTATAAACCACACAGCGCGCTTTAACTTAACTGTTTGCACCATAGAAGTGAGACATGCCTCAACGCTCTATGTGTACAGCACGGGACAATCCCCCTCCCCCGCACTTCCCTTACGCGCCAGCACATTGATTACATACGATGTATACAAAAAATGCTGAGGCAAGTTCACGTTGCCTCATTCGCTTTATGCCGAATCTCACCTGTCACCATCTAGCGGTCGCTCAGTAAAGCACATTTCGGCTTAATAAATTCGACAGTCACAGTAACAATGTATAATCTTTACGTTACGTAGTTCATACATATTTATAATTTTAATCTACAGAATTTTTAGGGCAGGCATTGCCTCAATTGCCTCCATGTAACTTCGCCACTGCTCCCAACCCTTCTATGAAATAAGTTAATGATTATGTGCAAAAAACCTGTGATTATAATAGATACTAGACCAGCCGGTCCAGATCTGCATGTTACATACTGCATCAACCTACTTAACTAAAATACTAGTTCCCCCCAAACTTCTACAAACCCCTTCAGTATCAAGTTTAAAAAAAGTAAAGCATAAAAATTAATGAGCGCTGGACACATGTCAGCGAACGGGCATACAATTGTTCTCGAGACTAATTACATTATCAAAGCAAGATTACATGAAAATTATGTCCAGCAGGGCACGCGCACAATTAAAATGAGTTTATGTAGTAGTGAGTCAATGAAGTAGAACTTGTGTGTTTTTTTTTAGATGTTTAACGCACGATACCAGTTGTTTTATATAGAGGCCAAATTTAGGTAAGTATTGGATTAATATCACCTCGTTTTGTCCAGATGATTCCCAGGTGGTCTGTGCCTTGTTGGACTGTCAGTCGGTCTTGCTGAGGGGGTGTTTACAGTGGCATGCTTACGGTTCTTTCTCCTCCGGCAGGCGAGAAACGAGAGTCTGTGTTGGTGTGGTCCGTTCAGGACATGGTGGAAGATGAATTTGCCACCATGCTAAGATCAGGTCTCCGGCGCTCCGGGAGCCCGGAGCTCCGGAGCTCTGTAAGAGTCTACCTAGTCATGATAGGATAGAAAAAAAATATAAAATTAACCAACTCAGTCTGCCGAAGGGATAGGCTGTTCACAGAGCAGTTGACGAGACTCGACTGAACAAACTTGCCAACAGATGCTTTGAGTCGGGAAACACAATTACCCGCTTTTGCTAACAGAGGTCGCGGGCATGCAGTGGGCATGCAGAAATGCCGAAACACGGCGTAGCTGACAACGTGAAATAATAAATAGCAATTTACATTTATAAATTTATTTTCATACAGTTGCCCGGTTTCTTTGAGAAACCGCGGCACACCCATTGCTAGACCTTCTTGTAGGTGATAAATTTTATTGTTGAATTCAAAGTAATTTTGTTTTGAGTATTAGTTGGAGGCTATTTTTTTATATTTTCGTTATATATTGTATGTTTTCATTTTGTTTTTTAAGTTTGTTTATGATTATTTCTATTGTTTCATCTACTGGGATGTTGGTGTACATATTTGTAATGTCATATGATGTGAAAAATGAAATGAAAATATAATAAAAATTTACCTATATTTATGATGTAAAGCCTCAGAAAATGCTTAGTTTCCTTAAAAAGAGCTATGTTAGTTATTTCGTAGTTGGCATGGGACAGGAAATTGCTTCCTGCTTGCTAGTTATGATATAACTCGAGTGACACAAACAAATTTGATTGCATCTGGTATGATTTGACTTATGATTTCCGGTTATATAGCTCCAAGCATAGTATGTAACTGACATCATTATACAGTGTTTGTAGGTTATGTTTTATTCAGTTCTGTTACATGAGTTTTTTGTAAAAGTATGGATAATAAGAATAAACTGACTGAAAGCAAAGTTGATAACTTCACTAATCTGAGTGACTCAGAGTGGGAAAACTTTGTGGATTCTGAATCAGACAACTACGATTCAAATGATTGTGAAGGTTCACAACATGAAAATACTCTGAATTCTGGTCTGGCAGGTAATGTAAATATCAGGAATGAAATAGCATAGGATCCGCCTCAGATTACTTTCCAAGAGACTGTCAGTTTGAGAATGTCCATTACTATATAATTGGCATTAAAAAGGTAGTAATCTTTTTTTTTCAGAAGAACTTCTTTATTTGTGGAACAAACTAATTTGTTTGCCTTGCAAGAAATTGAAAAACATGGGCAAGTATGAAGATCGAACAGACTGTCAAGATGAAGGAAACGAAATTAATGACTATTTCAGAAATGAAAGTTTGTTAGGGACTTTTGTCACACATGGGTCCGTGTTCCTTACCTTCAATCGAAGATTATTGGAGTATAAGTGTGATCTACAATACCATGTTCTGGTGATCAGTTATGAGCCGAAACCGATTCCAGTTTCTTTTAAGGTTTCTGCACTTTGCAGATAATTCGACAAACCATAATGACAGACTGTTCAAATTAATGCCAGTTTTGAATCACTTCAATAGTGCTATGAATACTAATTACACACCAGAGAAAAGCTCGTGCATCAATGAATCAATGGTATTGTGGCGAGGGAGACTTTTTCAGACAGTATATAAAAAATAAAAAACAAATATGGAGTGAAAATTTATGAATTCTGTGAATCGAATGGTACAGTTCTCAAAATAAATGTTTATTGTGGTGAATCAGATAAATGTGAATGAAGTATTGGCAGTTTAGTTATGTGAACGATAGAGAACTATTTAGTTAGAGGTTATGTAATCCACATGGACAATTTTTATATTTCTGTTGCCCTCAAAAAGCTTTTTTTGTCTGTTCAGAAAACTTAAGTGTGTGGATCATTATATAGCAACAGAAAAGAAAATCCTAAAGATACAAGTGTGTGGATCACTATATAGCAACAGAAAAGAAAATCCTAAAGATACAGTGGATTGATTGAAGAAAGAGTATGTTGCATGGTGACAAAATGACAGTGTTGTTTGCAAGTGAAAAGACAAATGAGAAGTACTTACTATTTCTAACATGTATAAAGTTGAGATGGTGGAAGTGTGTAACAAAAACAGCAAAGCTTCTATAAAACCAAACGATTAGACACTATAATAATGGCATGTCCAGTATAGATTGGTCAGATCAAATGCTTTCATATTACACAGCACTACAGAAAATGAAGAGATGTCCAAATAAAGTTACACTACATAGTGTAGAAGTATATACAAGTAATGTGTACCTCCTTTTCCATCAAGCAACAGGTTCAACCATCAAACCTCTGAAGCTCAGAGAAAAATTGATCGTTTGTTTGATAGGACACCATATGCCTAACATGGTAGAAAATCATATGGTGAAAAGATAGTCAGGGCCAAAGAAAACACTCTTCATTATTTGGAGCCTATACTGCCTACAGAAAAAAATTGGCCAACCAAATCATGCTGAGTGTGTACATAAAACAAAAAACACTGAAACACGGTATTATTGGCCAGTTTGTGATGAGAAGCAAACACTTTGTGTGGACGAATGTTTTAAGAAATACCATCAATAAAGACAGTATTATCATTTATTATTTGTAATATTTTTCTATTAATTGATATCACTTGTAATAAATAAAAAGTAGGTTCTGTGATGCCTCGGTGTTTTTTCGTACTTATCTCAGCACCCCACTACATCACTACATTCTGTTTATATGCATTTGTTATGACTACACTCATAGGTGGCATCCAGTCTTAGATTGTCAGATACGAGTTCATTTGTAGTTGGCAGTCAACATGTTAGTCCAGCGTGATGGTCGAACTGGCAGCCTGAAGACCATACAGCCCTACGCATGTGTGCATTTTAAGCGGACATTGGAGAAATTTTGATAGTTACAAAAATATTAAAAAACTGATTAGCCAATAAAAAATGACAATAGACATTCTGTTTTTAATAAGTCAGAATATTTCACAGTGTTCTCATTAAAATTTGGTTAAGATAGAATAGTTATTAAAAATATAATTCTAAATATTGCTTCCCCTCCATAGAAGTGCATGGTTTTTATAAATTATTTTGAATGTACCAGCTGTATATAGCCAGTGTGAAATATTTGCAGTTTGTCAGTAAAATATTTAAGATATATAAAATGGGTTACTTAAAAAATTAGTGTAAAATTTACTAACTAGTTTTCAGTGGCATGCGTTGGGTAAAAATTAGTGTGAAGCTGAGTTATATCTGATACCATACTTAGGCCTACACACCATTTAAATTTCCTGCCATTGTTGCTGCACCACCGTATGCTTGAGTGACTAGTTTTTCACTGCAAATTCAAATTCAGTCAGCAACTGCCGAATAAGGTCTGTACGGTAATAGCCTGGGCATGCCGATCACAACTTAGGTCAGTAAATCCTAAAATTCTCTCCATCGTAAGCATACCAATAATGCAAAACTATAGAGAATTGTGTTTTATTTGAAATGTCTGTAATTTCATCGAGTAATATGGCTACAAAGTCTGCCTCCTTTATTTAATTTTGTTATAGCCACTAAAGGAGCTGAGGTAACCGCTCCAGTGAGATCATTTTGTATTCGATTAGAGAGTCCCCTGAATGCAGTAGGTTTCCCATATTATCCGCAAAAAGAGGATCATATTGCTGTTTACTGGAGAAGTTATACGTAATTGCCTTGATTAACTGAATTTTCCGTTTTGTTGTGTCCCGAAAATGCTAATTCTTGTTTATCTAGAAAACAAACAGCGTTAATTAGTCTCCTAAGAATGTCTCTGTTGTGTCGAACCTTCTGGTTGTGAGCGGATGTCTCCAATTTAAAATAGTCATCTAAAGCAGTTTCTTTCTACTCTGACTGCAAACAGCAATACACAATTATAAACGAAGATAATTCACAGTAATATCATGGCCAGAAATAGATTTAACTAGGTTTTCTATATGTTTGAATCAGCTAGTGTTCCTGTCTCTTCCAAACAACAAACAATATCAGCAAATAGTGCATTTAGATCAGCTCTACCAGCCAACCACTCACATTTGCTGTGCATTTGTTGGATTTTTGAAAGATTGGGGGTCAGCCTACCAGTTTTTATAATGTCAGTTTTTCCTTAAATATCCGGGAAGAAAAAGGCTTTGCCAAAAAGTCTTTTATTATACAAACCGACTTTGTAGGAAGTATTTAACCAAGACTGAAACTGTTCTAAAATATAGAACTGTAACTACAAATATAATGTATATCGTTTAAATGCAACATAAATAAAACATAAGACATACTATTTAATAAGGTATAACTATAACTTCAAATGTTAAAAATGGTTAACGCATATGGTTTAAATATGGTCCTAAATAAAATGTAACATGCAAAGCTGTACCAGAAAACTCAACACCATGCAGTTTAACCATCACCATCAGTTAGTGAACACTGCAGTGGTGGTTTTCTATCTCGCTCTACGTGCGCACACATCTCTCTACACAAGGCTGCCTCACGCTGAGTCGAATCGGCTTCACCTATTGTAGCAGTGCCAACGTATAAAACAGTCTACTTAGTCATATTAGACAATTCCAGTGAATCTTTATTTTGGCTAATTAAAATTAGATTCAATTAAATAACAACATCTACTCTAAATAATAATTGCAGTAAGTTTGTCGTCAATCAAGCTTCACATGCTTCCCTTGACCGCACACCACTGCTAGATTTGTAGCTTCTTCAGTATTTTTGGAATACAGTTAACTTTAAGTAATCATTAGATATCACTGTGACTGATCTGTGATGCTGATGATCTTTGTGGGCAGATGCTTAAATTTATCTTGCAGAATATTTACTTAATTTTTCAAAATTATATTTTTGTATATTAAAGTATAATATATATTATGTTACTTATTGCCCTTGGATTTCATTGTCCATGACATGTCCGTTACTTAACTAAATACAACTATTATATTAATGACTCGGAACACAAAGTTTTTTATAAGTAAAAACATAAAGTTTTACCTTACAACCTGAATTAGTTTTCACCTTTAAAAGGCTTCTTCAGAGGTTGCCGCTGGTAGCGCTGTCCGTTCTGTTGTGGGCGACAGAATCGAATTTCAAAAGATCGATATTGTGTGTGTGGGGTGAGATGTGTTCGAATAATGCGTGCGATTTGAATTGTGTCTGTTCGTTTATGATGTCGTTTTTATTTGTTTTCATGTGTTTGTATATTTCAAATTGTTCTAGAGTGTCTAGTTTTCGGCCTTTTGTGTGTACGTGTAGAATGTTCATGTTATTGTCGATGTTTTTGTATGTATGGTTTGCTTCGATGAGGTGGTTTGCAAAGGTGGATTCTGTAGTGGAGTGGAGTGCCTTTGTGTGTTCAATGTATCTCTGTTTGAAGCTACGTCCTGTCTGGCCTATGTAGAATTTGTTGCAATTTGAGCAATGTAGTTTGTAAACACCGGGTAGATCGAATTTGTTTTGTGTGTGTGTTTTGGTAGTGTGTGTTCTGTTTTGTTAGTAGTTTTGTAAGCGATTCTGTATCGTGCTTTTTTGAATTTGTGGGCTGTTTTTTCAGTTTGTTTGTTGATGTATGTTAGTGTTTTGAATTTGTTGTTTTCTGTCTTTGTCTGTTGTTTGTTTTGTGTTTTGTGTTTACTTATTGTTGTTGGGCTAATGTTGAGTTGCTTGTGCTTAGGTGGACAGTTTTCTTACTGTCTGTATGTACCAGTATGAAGTAGCTGGCATACCTAATAGACAGGGCTTCTGAATATCTTCATCATTAGGCAATGAGTCTTTGTATGATTTCTCATAGAATTCTACCCCATGTGTGTTAATCCCTGCTGGACATAGTGAATAGAAGCTTCCCCCCCCCCAAAAAAAAAACTGTTAAGTGTATATTTTTTGTAATACATACCTTATTACAAATTTTTCTCTCTTCTAATTTGGTTACTTTTATAGTTGCAATATAGCATTGTTGTACACCACTTCTAGCTAAAATAGAAAATTCATAAAAACTAAAAAAAAAGAAAAATTAAACATAAAAGAAGCGATACATGCAACTATTTATACATTGATTTTATAAAATATCACAATTTATGTTATCTGTTAGTTTAAAAATATTTACTTTTTATGTTATTACAGTAGTCAGACCAAGTCAATATGTTCATTTTACCATTTTTTGTAAAAAAACTATAATGACAAAGGTTGATGCAAAAGTTAAAAAAATATGTAAATTTAATAATGTAAACAAACATTTTAATTATAACAGCTAACGTTTAGGATAAAAAATTTAAGGAAACATTATAGGATATATACTAATAGACATCTAAATATCTAAACCTATGTATATTAAATATCTCGTCTTTAAATAATTTTACAAAATAATTTTTCTAGTGTTGTTAATATTGAGTTGCTTATGGTTAGGTGCACAGCATTCTTACTGTCTGTATGCAGTAGATGACAGAACCAACTGACAAGGTATCTAAATATCTCATCATTTGACAAGGAGACAGTGAATCCTTTTCTGTATGTGTTAACCCCTCCTGGATGTAGTGGATATACCATCGCCCCCGTCCTAAAAAAAACTACGTGTATGTTTTATTTTTAATATGTACCACTTCAATTTTTTTCTTTTAATTTTATTTGTGTAATGCACCTCTACATTTCACAAAGCATGTTTTTCTCAGCAAATAATAAAACAATAACTTTTTTTGTAAACAAAATGTTTTATTTATATTATTATTTCTACTACCATTTATTTGTCCATTTTGTAATGTGGCAGTCTCGTTAGTTAGTTAATTTTTATCACATTGGCAAGACTACAGTTTAAAATTTTTCAAGTATATATATTTTTCAATATAGCATTGTTGTACACCATTTTTGCTATGTTGTAACCAAAATGTTGCTATGTTGAGCTGAAAAGAAAAGTGCCTACATGACTCTCAGCTTGCGGCAATGCACAAAGCTGTTACAAGCTTGGAGATCATTCTGCATGGCAATATTATATAACACTGTAGAGTTGCCCCTTCCACATGCTTCTCGACAATTCTACTGGCATCCAGGACAACTGTGTTACTATCATTGATTTCTACTGACACACCCAAAAATACAACAAAAGATTGGTATTTCTTTTCTAAATTTTGTTGTTAAATTAAATTCTCTTATTTCTAATATTTAACTTAGTAACTTTAATTATTTAATGTTTATAGTTCAGTTCTTTTTAAGAGCTCTTTTCACAATAAAAATAATATAATTGTTTTGTTATCACCTGTGTATATCTGCCGTTACCATTGCGTGTGTGTCTGTCCAGAATCCTGAGAGTATGATGATGATGATGATTATTCTGATGCTGTGTTCGTTGTCTCTAAGGGTTGTTGTTGGTGATGCTCCAGAATTCCTCCTTACGTCTTGGTGTGAGTGCGGTACTGTGTGTGTGTGTGTGTGTGTGTGTGTGTGTGTGTGTGTGTGTGTGTGTGTGTGTGTGTGTGTGTGTGTGTGTGTGTGTGTGTGTGTGTGTGTGTGTGTGTGTGTGTGTGTGTGTGTGTCCAGGTCGATCTGCAAACGGGCAGCGTGACGTCGTGTGTAGATTTCTTGAGTCTGAGTGTCTGATTGCTTAAAGTTGCCAGTGGTATTTATACTGGAGGCGATTTGACAGGTTCAGGACTGTTTTCGACATGTCAGATATTATCCGTTCATGCAAAGCGTCCTTTTTATTACACTCACTTTTTGGTTAATTTTCACAAACTCATGCACATACTTGTCACATGAGCGATATCATTGTTTGCGTAATTTTTTTTCTGGTCACTCACATATACCACATATATTAATCACTATTCAATTACACTAGTAATTAATATTAATTAGTTAGCATCTTTAATATTGCACATTTGGCAATAATTTTTATATCACCATAATCATCAAAAATTCCTTTATGTAATGGTGTCTTTATAATTGGGGTAAGTCTTTGTTTACAGGTTTAAAACATATAATTAGTTTATTTTAATCCTGTTAAAACCTGATTAATTGACAACCAACAATTCTAACGCATCTCCCCTTTTTGTCGTTCGATGCAGGTAGGAACTGGCTTAACACACACATAGACACACACACTGTATTTTACGCTAACAAAGCAGGTATCACTTTTGACAGGCTCCAGCCGGTCTGTTCCTGCACAAAACTGTCTAAAACTGTTCGTCTTATGCTTTTTACACTGATTACAATACAAAACATACCGCCCTGGGCAAATATGCAGATATATGTATTGTTGCAATATATATATATATATATATATATTGCAACGATACTCTTAACAACTCACTTTTGCACATATGCAATTACTCATTTGTGCGCACTTACCCACGTCTCGAAGGTATACTCTTCTTCTGCAGTATTTACCTTGATGTTTCCCAGCTAGGTCACAGGCTTTGGTAGTTAATTGAGGGTGGATAAGCACGTGACTATCGTTACAAGTAAAGAGTACAGAGGATTTAGTACTGGTTGTGAAATTAGTATGACTTTGTTAATAAAATTATATTTATTTTGTTTATTAATTAAAAAATGCAAATTGTCATGTTATTAATTAGTGTGTGGGATAACTAATATTGAAACCCTTTATATTCACTTATACGAATATCGTATAATTATAATGTGGCAAAATCTTATCTCTTATAGTCTAAGACACATTATACACAAAAATAAGACATATATGACCTGGAATATTTACACAGACATATAATACATAACACATATATTATTACAATGCGTGATTAACACGTACGAAATTGAATATTAATATTGACTTAGCAAGTGTGGGTTTTTTTATTATATACCACTTAATTAAAAAAAATAAATAATTAAACATTTATAAAAATTCTAATAGAGACCATTCTATTACTTTAATTTAACTATACCCCTAATGCCTCAATTAATTAAAATCTACAATTGAAATAAACTTTCGTACTTGATTTTACGTTACAGTTACTTGATTTTAATTATACAATAAAAATATAATAAAATATGGTTTCTCTAATTACCATTTATTTATGAGATTAATAAGTTTTATGTTTTTGTTATAAATTATTATTCTCTGAACTTTTATTAATTATACATTATGCAAATAAAAATAATAAAGTTTATGTAAACTTGTATATGGAATCTAGAGCTTTCTTTTGATAGACCTCAGGGTCATTTATAAGATTGAATAAATGTCTGACTTCACCTGCATGTTTCTACAACCATTTAACTGTTGTCACCATCACCTGGACTCTCGAGTTTTGGTATCCCCTTCCGGTATCACCTTCTCTGTCTCTGCGTCGTTTGGAATTACTCTCTCCGTCTAATGGATGCTGAGTTCTGACATGGACCTCTGGTCGTGATGATGTACGGCTGGATGTAGCTGCATATGGCTGTCCCTGCGTCCTCTAGTATATTGCTCTGTTTCCTCTCCTCTCCTCGTCTTGTCCCTTGTGGATGTCTAGAAGTTCTACGTGGACTTCTTGAAGTTCATTGACGACGTTTCGACTCCTTGTAGTTTACGGTATTATTGTCTTTTACATCACTCGTGTATATCACTAATTACTTTCACTGACATACTGTCAGTTCCATCGCACTTTAAGTTATGTAATTCGATTTAAAACATTACCTAATTAACTAATTAACATTAACCTAACATTAACATACCTAACATTAACTAATTACAACCTACGCGTCTTTCTATGAAGCGCACACTTTTTTATAAATATTATTTGACAAATCGTTAGGTACATTAATAAACTTAACCTATGCAAATTATGAACATTAAGGTGTGTAAACTATGGAAGTTATGGCAAAATTTCACACAGTAGTTGAACGGTTCCCACGATCATAGCCTTCTTAGTATCTAATTGTAGCGCCAGGCGCCAGCTGTTTTTTTCTACATATGTCTCTGATTCGTGTGACTTCTGGTTTTCGTTCAGCACTTAAAAAACTGTGTAAAATTTAGACAATCGTATACATAATTCAACTTGTTCTTCATTTACACACTAACACTAACACACACACACACAAGCTGATACACACGCGGTTGCCTGTCGCCATGACGTCACCGCTGCCAGTCGAGGCATGTTTCATCTCCCTTAGCTGTGTTTAAAACCAACAAGGCTTTGCAATTCCATATGCATGTTCACTTACAATTATTTCCTTGTTTAAAATTAATTTATACGTTTGTTTCTTTTATTTGTCTTATACCTAACGCTTAATTATTACATTATTTACATCTTTTACACGACTCATACGTTCGTTCGTATGTTCTCATACCGCAGTCAGGGTTTGATACGCAGACTTATGCTAAACATATCGTTGCAATATAAATATATATATATATATATACACGAGGTGTGATTGGAAAGTTTTAAGACTGGGCTTGTAATTTAAAAATGGCAGTACTTACAGGCTATTGTGATGGATCTCCTTGAAAGTAGTCCCCTTCTGACTGAACACACCGACTCCAACGGTGTTTCCACTTTTGGAATCATTCCTGGAAATTTTCTTTCTTAAGGGTTTTAAGAATCCTCTCCGTATTTACCTGGATGTCTTCAATTGAGTCAAATCGGTCCCCTTTCATCGAAATTTTCAATTTAGGAAACAGGTAGAAGTTGGCAGGGACTATATCAGGGGAATAGGGGGGTTGCAGAAGCACAGGAATTTTGAATTTGGCCAAAAATTCCATGATCGAGAATGCATGATGAGCCGGTGCGTTGTCGTGGTGAAGGACACAATTCTTGTCTCGCCAGAGTGCAGGCATTTTCTTCTGGAAATTTTTGCACTAACGCTGAAGGACACTTTTATAGTATTCCTGGTTGATTGTCTGCCCCCTAGGGGCAAATTCGTGATGCACGGTACCAGTAGAATCGAAAAAAACAACCAACATTGTCTTCACATTCGACGACTTCGTCGCGCTTTTTTCGGTCATGGCGAACTTTCACCCTTCCACTGCGATGATTGTGTCTTTGTTTCTGGGTTATACCCAGTAACCCATGTTTTGTCGCCTGTAATTACCCTATTTAACAAGTCTGGGTCAGTTTCGGCCCGATTAAACAATTCTTGGGACACTTCAAGTCGGTATTGTTTCTGCTGGTCTGACAACAATTTCGGAATGAATTTCGCGGACACTCAACGCATGTTCAAATCTTCACTTAAAATTGACTGAACCGCGTAGAAACTTAAATTCAGTTCATTAGCCATCTCCCTAATTATAAGTCTACAGTCAGAGCGCACTAAATCGTGAACTTTTACAATGTTTTTGTTGGTTTTTGAAGTGGAAGGCTAGCCTGACTGGGGGTCATCTTCGACTAATTCGCGGCCATCTTTGAATCTGTTGAACCAGATAAAAACATTTGACCGGCTCAGACATTTATCCCCGAAAGCTGTATGTAAGAGCTCATAAGTCTCCGAAGCTGATTTCTTGGTTTTAAAACAAAATTTGACACAAACTCGTTGTTCTGTTTTTTCATCCATTTTGCAAAATCAAAAATCCTCCAAGACCCGATCACATGCCCTCACTCACCAGGATGCCACTCTCTACTGAATAAAGATGTCGCGGTGATCGTTTCACAACGTTTCAACGACAAAACAAGCTTCCCCTTCCATACCCGCGGGCAAACCTAGCCCATCCTATAGAGCAGTGGCGGCACCTGTCTTAAAACTTTACAATCATACGTCGTATATTATATTTAATTTTTATAATGAATTTACCTCAAGGTATCTTTCCTTATTGAGGTAAATTCATTATAAAAATTATATACATCAGGAAACGAACTGTAGTAAAAAGTGTTTGAATTTGGATATACAGATTAGAACGTGACTCTTAGACACTTACTTTTGCACATATGCTGTTACTCATTTGTGCGCACTTACCCACGTCTGTAAGGTATACTCTTCTTCTGCAGTATTTACCTTGATGTTTCCCAGCTAGGTCGCAGGCTTTGGTAGTTGATTGAGTGTGGATAAGCACGTGAATATCGTTATATAATTGTAATACAAGTAAAGAGTACAGAGGATTTAGTATTGGTTGTGAAATTAGTACGACTTTGTTAATAAAATCATATTCATTTTGTTTTTTTTTATTTAAAAAATTTAAATTATCATATTATTAATTATTGTGTGGGTTAATTACTATTGGAACCCTTATATTCAATACGAATATAATATAATTATAACGTGGTAAAAATCTTATCTCTTATATTCTAAGACATATTATACACAAACATAAGACATATATGACCTGGAATATTTACACAGACATATAATACATAACACATTTATTATTATAATGCGTGATTTCCACGTACGAAATTGAGTATTCATCTTGTCTTAGCAAGTGTGGTTTTTATTATATACCACTTAATAAAAAATTTAATTAATTAAACATTTATTAAAAATACTAATAGAGACCATTCTATTATGTACTGTAATTAATTATATTACTAATGTCTCAATTAATTAACAATCTTCAATTTAAGTAACTTCATACTTGAATTTAATTATCTAATAAAATATAAAAATATAATAAAATATGGTTTTATACTGACCATTTATTTATGAGATTAAAAAATTTATATTCTCTGTTATCAATTATTATTCTTTGAACATTTATTGATTATTCATTATGAAAAATAAAAATATAATAATGTTTATGTAAACTTGTATATGGAATCTAGAGCCTTCTTTTGATAGACCTCAGGGTCATTTATAATATTAAATAAATGTCTGACTTCACCTGCATATTTCTGCAACCATTTAACTGTGTGGTTACCGTCACCTGGACTCTCGAGTTTTTGGATCCTCTTCGGTATCACGTTCTCTGTCTCTGCGTCGTTGAAATTACTCTCTCTGTCTACTGGATGCTGAGTTCAGACGTGGACCTCTGGTCGTGATGATGTACGGCTGGATGTACCTGCATGTGGCTGTCCCTGCGTCCTCTAGTATTTTGCTCTGGTTCCTCTCCTCTCCTCGTCTTGTCCCTCGTGGATGTCTCGAAGTTCTACGTGGACTTCTTGAAGTTCATCGACGTTACGACTCCTCGTAGATTACGATATTATAGTCTTTTAAATAAATCGTGTATCACTAATACTTTCACCGACGTACTGCCGGTTCCATCGCACTTCAAGTTACGTAATACGGTTTAAAACATTACTTAACTTTATAAAATTCGCGGTTACGAGATGCGTGGATTTCACGTAATGTCTGTTAATGATCTGAGAAAGCGTGTGTCGCTTGCTGGGGTTTTATACTCCTGCCATCGTTCCATTCCTGTTGGAAACTGTTTGGACAAAATTGACAATTCCGCGCGTCGATTTAATTGCTAATTACAACCTACGCGTCTTTCTATGAAGCGCACACTTTTTTATAAATATTATTTTTCAAATAGTTAGGTACATTAGTAAACTTAATGTATGTAAATTATGAACATTAAGGTGTGTAAACTATGGAAGTTATGGCAAAATTTCACACGGTGGCTGAACGGCTTCCACAATCATAGACCACTTAATGTCTAATTGTAGCGCCAGGCGCCAGCTTTATTTTTACATATGTCTCTGATTCGTGTGACTTCTGGTTTTCGTTTAGTACTTAAAAAAAACTGTGTAAAATTTTCCACACTCGTATGCATAATTCAACTTGTTCTTCATTTACAGACTACCACTAACACACACACGCAGACTGATACACACGCGGCTGCCTGTCACTATGACGTCACCCTTGCCGGTCTGTGCGTGTTTCCTTCTCCCCTTCACTGCGTTTAAAAACCAACTAGGCTTTTAATTCCATATGCAGGCTCACTTACAATTATTTAGTTATTTAAAATTAATTAATACGTTTATTTCTTTTATTATCTCTTATACCTAACACTTAATTATTACATTACTTTTATTATTTACATCTTTTACATCTCATACGTGCGTTTGTATGTTATCATACCTCAGTCAGGTGTTGATACATAGACTTATGCCAAATGTATCATTGCAATATATATATTACAACGATACATATACATAAATGTAGGCGTTTCAGGTCCCACGTTCATGGGCGACATTAAAGTAACGACACAAATTATATAATGTAGGTTGTATGTGTAATTGGGGTTCAGGTGTAATTATAATAAGAGTATTATATTTATGAGTATTTAAAATTCATATTTATTGTTTACCCAATCTTATAAATAATAAACATCATTAATAATAAACATCATTAATTATCATGAGCCGGTCACGATATTGCTCATTATTAAATGTTTCTCTCTTATACTATGCATTGTTACACATATTTAAAAACCCTCTTACATCTAGACATGTTAATAATCTGAATCTAGACATGTTAATAATTTGATTTACTAATAAAATATAAAATTAAAATGTAATTTGAATTGAATTCAGATCTGACCTCAACTCGCTCAGTCTATACCAATATTTAAAATTAATTTGAATTTATATTAATTACTTTTAGACTGGCATTTGTTTTAATATTCAAATTTAAATTATTCTATTCTACAGGTATAATGCAAATATCAAATCAATTTAACTATTCACTTTAATAAACAAAATCTACTCTCTCAACTTTAAATTCTTGTTTTTTATTATTTCTTTATATGTGATCGCTCATTCTTATGACCAAACATTTATCTACATTTCTAAAATATTATTACTAATTATAAAATTGTCTTTGTTTTAATTTATTGTCTTTTGATGTAGTCTTTATGAGCTCTTTTTAAAATCATTTAAAATGCATTATGCATGTCACCTCAATTTCTGATGATCTTACGACTTATTGGCGGGGTCCAGCGTTGTCCAGAGTTAGTTTTCCATTCCTCCTGTCCTGGCGTGGTCCTGGATACGTCTAGAGTCCAGCGTCGTTCTCCAGCCATGTGTGTGGTCCGCTTCAGGGAGTTGTTATCTGCTGCAAGGTCTAAACATCGTCTAACGTCCAGCATCCCTCATCTCTCTGGTAGCTTCTCCGTAGATATTCTTGGTAGACTTAAACGATTCCGGTACATTACGTTTTCCGGAATATTGTCACATAATTAACGAACGTTTTATTCTTTCGTTAATGAGACTTGTAATAAAAATAAAACTGTTCTGCCGACGGACAGCATGTCCGACGGCAACTGTGTCTTGAAATGAAGAGAAGGGTTTTCGGTCGAACCCTCAATTTATACCCTCTCGAGCTTCCGCGCCAGTTGGCTCCAAAATCATCTTGTCGAGACCTGCAGATCACCTGATAGCCCCCATTCCCGAACCTTTTCATCTATTTGCAATTATTAGCAAATAGCAATGTTTTTCACGGAATCGAGATAGCACAAATCATATCTAATTTGATTAAGCACTCACTGTATTAATTTGAGCGTCATAGGGTAATTTGCGTATTTTTTGGCCCGTTTATTTCGCACTGTCTTCGCGTAGCATGTCCTATTAACGCCATCTTTTCACTGGGGATAACTATAAAATTTACACACACTTTGGTGTCTTTGGTTTGTTTCTACACTAATTAGTTTTCACACAGTGAATTAAAATAATTATTTTATTAATTACTTGGGGCGAGTTGCTGAGATTCCTGTCTGTACATGCACCACTAACACACACAAGATACACGCATAACACACATACAATTGAGCAGGTGTTCACTGCTTGTCGGAACAGGTTAATTTCTCCCCTAATCTAACAATGAAATATTTTTACAATCTCAGACCTGTCCATTTACTCTTAACTTATAATAATTCTACAAAATTTATATTTATTCAAATTAATGCCTAATACAGCGTATGGCTGTATCATTGCATTATTCCTCTGCTTGAGAAAAAAAATGTAATAAATATTTATTTATTAAATTTTTGCCTATTTGTTCTAGACAAATACAATCATATTATATTCGCTTAACTTACGTTTACACCAGTTAAACAACACATATTAATGAGTAGTCCGTATAACGCTCGCTGTTGGTGGAATGTATATTTTTTTCACCCCCCATTATAACAGCTGATAATGTTGACGTTGGACGGGTTCAGTGGCATTGTTCATTCATACGTAGAATTTCTTGAATGACGTCGCATGATATTTGCTGATGTCTTTTTCCTTCCTCTCATCGTATACGATGAACGTGTCTTCCCACGTGTTGTTTCAACGTATAAGGTCCGTTGTACAGCCGGAAGAATTTCTTCGCTGTGTTGTCACTGCGTTTTCCTATAGGATTAGCTTTCAACAGAATTTGTTCTCCTACGTCAAATCATTGTAATTTAGGCCTATGCGTTCTATTGTACTTTTCTATCGTCTTGTTACCTTGTTCTATGATGCGTTGTTTAGCATACTCCACCTTTACACTTAATGGAATAGGTACGTTTTGATTCTCTGGCTTGCTTACATATTTGGTCCAGAACCTAACAGGTTTTTTGTCTCTATCTAGCTCCATTGGGTATAACTTGTTGCTTCGCTATAATTTTCATTTATTGCTTTCTCAAATAAAGGTAAGTACTCTGCCCATTTGTTGTGTTGATCGTGAGAGTAGATATTTACCTAACTCTGTATTTACTCTTTCCGGAAGATTTCCCTGTGGGTGTCGTACCGATGTGAGCACAGGTTGGATTCCATTTTCACGAAGAGTCTTCTCCCATACCTCGCTTTGGAACTGTACTCCTTGGTGGCTAAGTACCTTCTTCATTTTACCATATGCAGGAATGTATTTCTGCAAGAGTATTTTCAAAACAACTTTAGTTGTGGGTCGCATAATTGGATACAGATGGACGGCTTTGGAAAATACATCAATACAAACAAATATGTGTTTCACTCCCCGACTTGATCTCGGAAGTGGTCCAAGAAAATCCACTGCAATTAGCTCTCCTTTGTGGTCCTTTCGGATACTTTGCATTTCCACACAGGTATGTAGATTCGGTCCGTTTGCTGTTTGACACTCATAACATTTCTTACTTTCTTTTTTAATCTTCCTGAACATATTATTGATGGTGAAATCTTCACGTAGGCTTAAGTAACATTTAAGTGCAGCGGCATGTGCTAAACTTTCGTGTGTTGGTCGAATTAATTTATGCAACATATCATTTGTTAATACCACCTTCCAATCTTGCCTCATTAGTTTATATAAGACTCCATTTTGTACCTTGTAATAGTCTGGTAGGTGCTCTCGTAGCTTAAATTCCCTCGTAGCATCATCTAAGTCTTGTTGTTGAGCTGGATTCTTCAACATGTGTTTAATATCATTATCAACAGTAAATTTAATAGGTAACAGTTGTAACTCATTATGGTTCTTTTCATAAACCTCTTCACACTTTTCTGTGACGTATCTACTCAAAGTATCGGCTATAACATTATCTTTCCCTTTACAATATTTTATAGTAAAGGAATATTCACCAATTGCTAGGATCCATCGTAACAATCGAGCATTGGTTACTTTACATTTTAATAGAAATGATAATGCTTGATGGTCCTTATGTATATCAAAATGCGTTCCGTAAATATAATATCGAAACTGTTTCAGGGCGTATACTATAGCAAGTATCTCCTTCTCAGATGTAGAGTACTGTTTCTCTGCCCCTTTGAATACTCTACTGGCATATGCAATGACACGGTGTTCTCCTGTAGCATCTTGTTGATACAGTACACTTCCACACGCGTAGTCACTAGCGTCTGCGTAGATAACGAATCTTCCATCTCGCTGTGGATGATGAAGCATTATGTTTTCTGTGAATAACTTCTTGACTTGGTCGAAGGCATTTGGATGTTTCTTCTCCCACTTCCGTTTGTGATTTTTCCTTGTTAACTCCAGCAATGGTTGGGTTTTCTCTGCATATAGTTGTGAGAATCTTCTATAATATCCTGTGAGTCCCAAAAATGCTCGTAACCCTTTAATGTTCTTCGGTGTAGGGAAATCGGTAATACTGGATATCTTTATGGGATCGGGTTGAATACCTGAGGATGAAATAATATGACCTAGGAATTGGATTGAGGATTTTATGAATTTGCACTTGTCTAGGTTAAGGGATATATGGGCTTCCCTAAACTTGTGGAATATAGTGTTAAGATTTTCAATGTGTTTGTCAAGTGTTTTTGATACTACCAGGATATCATCCACAAACACCATGGTGTAAGGCTCCACTTCTGGTCCCAATGCTTTCTCCAGACATTTTACAATGAGAAAATGTTATGATTTAAGTCTTGGTAAATTTCAAAAACAAGCTACAAAACGTTTACTAATTTCCTGCTGCTTTATATTTTGCTAATCTGGAAATAAAGTCAATGGAGATTGCAAATATGAGACAAAAATGAAAATAAATAACTAAGGATAGTACACTTTTTACAATGTCTGACTCTAATAATTTAGTATTCAGTAGGAGAGTTGCATTTCTTCACTCTGACAACAAAGTTCGTTTATGATGACATTGTTGTCAATTTCTGTAAATGATTCTCTCTCAGACTGCATCATGAGAAGAGCCTCTAGGTTTTCATTAGCCATTGAATAGCGAAGCCGCGTTTTCACTAGTTTTAGCTTTGAAAAAGCTCTCTCGCAACTTACTTGAGTAAGAGGAATTGTCAAGAGGTATTTATTAGCTTTGTTGAGCTCGATGTACATTACACAATACATATTTTATTCGTGAATCAACTTGTAGGCGCATTTGATGCATGACTTTTTTACGTCACAGATGGATGTTTGTGCACATTCGTCTTCTGAACCACTTTGAGAATCTTTTCCTCTTGCTCCAGGTAATTTTCCATTAACATTGAAGAGATACTTGGCCATTGATCAACGAATGACTCTAATTCCTCTTTTAGCTTCTCTTTATCAATAGACGGAATTAGAGTGCATATTTTTTCCAAGGCGTTTTCATCATCAACGGCGCAACAGCCCATTACTGAGTCAAGGCGCTTCCTTTAACAGCCTCCGCCAGTTGTCCCGGTCAAGTGCAGCTGCTCTACAGTTCTGGGTCCCAAGGATGTGGCGCGCATCATAGCTCACACCGTCTTCCCAACGTAGTTTGGGTCTACCTGGTGTCATAGATCTGTTCTGTGAGTGCCTTTCTTGGTATTTCATTCTCCCCCATTCTGATCACGTGTCTAGCCCACATGAGTCTACCAAGCTTTATAATTTTTACAATATCTGGTTCATTCAGAAGTGTGTTCAGTTCTTGGTTGGTCCAAGGCATTTTCAGGTACGCCATTTTTCAATTCAGAGAATCTTTGTGGATCAAAGCACGAGAGGTCTTGATATAACCTTTGTTGGTCAGAAAACCTTGTAGCCATACTTTGGTTTATTTGATCAATGACAACATTGAAAACTTGTACTCTAAAATTATCTTCAGCACTGAATACGGCTTTATCATCAGCTGTTTCATCTGGCATTTTTTGAGCTTTCTTTGTCTTTTCGTTGGTAGCTCACTCTCTCTATGGAAAGATTGTATGTCTCTAGAGATGGATTTCCTTCAATTTTCTCATCAAGACTTCTGTCATGCCTTAGCAAAATTTTGTGCTGCACTCAGAGTTTGATGGAACTGATTTCGGGCATTTCTCAAATTCTTTTGTGCTGTGGAGACCCAATTCCATGCCTGTGCATAATCCAGGTTCCTAGTTTGTAAATAGTCTGAAAGTGGTGTTGTGATCTTGAAAATTAGCAGACAAATCATTGGAGTCAATATAGTTTCGAATGAAAGAAACTTCTGAAGCAGGCTATTTGCCTCGTTCCTTGTCTTGGGGCTGAAATCAGTGGAATTAGCGATAATGGAGAGTGACACAACCAACTCCATATACAGATTTTAGATTATTTGTACCTTGATTAGCTTAAACGTCTTCACATTTGGCCCAGGTATTGTAGTAACCAAATATTTGATAGGTGGCATCACTTTTAGTCTCCATCTGGTTCCCCAATTTGACTCAATCGTACATTTTGATGTTGTTCCAAATAAATATTCAGTTTTTTTGGTGGGATTCTTCGATAAATACTTGGATCTGCTGTAGTAGACCGAAAAAAGATATTGTAGCAGTTACACATTGGGCCGTATCTGTCATTACAAGGTTCAGAGAGTGGGTATAGCACCAAGCGTGAATGTGGTTTGGCAGTTCATCTTGAACTCGAGTTGAAACACCTCTGTACTGACCGCTCATGTTTGCAGCCCCATCAAATGAGTTGGCGATGGAGTTTTTGACATCAAGTCCTGTGGTATTCAAAATTTGAAGGAAAGACTTAAACAAGTTTTCCCCTGCTGAAAACTGTACACACCTCAAACCAATAATCGTTTCTTTTACTTCAGTTTCAAACACATACCTCAGCACAATAACACACTGGTCGAACTCAGACACATCTATTGTTGTGTCCATTAGCACTGAGAATAACTTGGCCTCCTTTACTTCATTAGCTATTTCTTTCTGGATCAACATTTTCATGATGTTAGTTATTTTATTAACAGTTTTGCTGAGAAATGTTACTTGACCACCCCTTCCTCTCCATCCTTTCTTGGAACTCGTCTTTGAAGTTTCCAATGCTGATTTACTCACGTTAATAACATTTTTCATATGGTTTTCCAGATTGATGTCATAATTACATATCAAAAGAATTATTTCTAAAAAATTCCTATGGTTTACAGAAGGGTTGTCAAGAGTGTATGTACTTTCTTCACTTGCCCTGTAAGTGAGGCCTTGTTTTCCTATCAATTTAATGACATTGATGACAGCAGGTACAACTTGTCTATGTTCAATAGATGAACTTTCGACTTTTCGTGTTCTCGTATACTTTGTGTCAAATGCCTATAGCGGTCAAACCCTTGACAAAAAACTGAGGATCCGTCAGTAAAAGCCAAACAAACACTACAAAATAGCTTTTTGCTACTTAATGTGGTAAGTTAGCCAATTGCGCTTGAATGTTTGGCCATCCCCAGAATGAAAATGAAACACCTTGTTATCAAAAGGGAGAGGTTCAATAGCTTTTCCATGTTGAATGGAATGAAATTGAAAGAAGGAGTTAATGTCTTTTGGTCCGGGTTTTTTGAAATACTCGGGATTTAGCAATGGATTTTCTTCGAACCGAACATCAGAGTCAACAACGCTCACATAGCTTGAGTTGGGAGACATAATTGAATGCTCTGATCACAATCGTCATCGTCAATCAGAGTATCGTCAATTTTGGATGTCTGTACTTTTGTACATGATGACGCAACAGGAATTTCGCTGTCGTCCAATATACTGGTTACTTGTACACTTGCACAGGGCCTGAGCGGAGGAGCGTGGAAGGGAGTGGGGGTAAGGGTGCAGTGGTGCTGCCATGTCCAGCATCAAGGTCATTGACGAAACCAAATCGCACAGCACGGACGGGCTTGTATGGCGCATGCCTTCACCGCGCAGCGCTCTCTGCCAGACTCGAACTCGCACACGTCATTTTGCGTTGCATATGCTTTCTCTACTGCTACTAATACAGTTAAGCAATTCGTTTTTTAAATATATTTAAAAAAAGGTTATTTTATATCTCGGGAAATTTGATCCGATTACCAAAAACATATTCTCGTGTAAAAGCGTGACAGCATTTTCAGAGTTGGCTGAGGGCGCAGGTCAGGTTTTATTTGAAAAGGCGCACCGGCCCGCGGGCCAGTCCAGGCCTGAACACATCAGGATGTTTTGCTTTACGTGAGTGGAAAAGTTATGGTAGGTCAACACCCTCAATCTGAGTCGTTAAGTAAACACAGACTCGTATATCAAACCTTTAAATCAAAACACCTGGACTCCCCAGGGGGGTTGTGCATTGTGCTGACTCCCTATTCATGTAAAATAATTTAATTATATTACTGATATGTATATCTTTCATGGTAATAATGGAACAGCTACAAATCCATGCTTAAGCCTTCTATGTTAAAGGTGAGAGTAACTAACTCAGATCTTACAATTTAAATATAAATTTAAGGAAACCTCCTTCGTTAAATAATTTAATAACATTTATGAAATAGATACGCATAATTATTTTATATTTATTTACCTTAATTCCTAATATGTAAACATTTGATTTTAATTGACATTTTACTTTTATTAAATTATGTGAGTACTGAAAGCCATTGTAAATCAGCTTTAAATAAAAAATGAGACATAGATACAAGCAATTTCATAAGGGATTTATTGATTACTTCAGTTCTTCATTAGAAACACAACCCAATCATTAGTGGTCTGAATAATTATATATTACAGAGCTAACTGTATTTTCCAAACTAATGTTCTAATTGGCTGTTAACACCCTGCTTCTTAAAAACCAGTAAGATTTTGATATCAGTTTTTTACAGTACTATAAAGAGGTGAAGAGTTGATTAGTAGAATTTGGTATATGAGTTCTGTTATGCCATAAGAATACAATCAATGTGAAAATATGGTTTGTAGATCATTATATCTTCACATTCTGAAGTAGCAGATGAAGAACTTTATTAAGGGGGCTGCTTTCAACAAGTTATAAAGTTAGTTATTTATATGGTTAGCCTTTTATATGGCTTTGGTATTCAGTTTTCTTCACTGATTAGTGACTTTCTTTTGATCAAAAAGCGTTGGTAAATATTCCCAAAATTTTCATGTTTTTAATCTTTATGTAGTGTTATAAAATGGGTAATTTATCTTTAAAAGAGAAAACCCCTCCTCTAGCCCATCTTATATCCTATGAATCTGTGAAATAAAGGAGAATTTTTGAGTTTGTGTTATGTTAAGTATTAATTATTATTTTACATTAATCAGCAATTATTTGTTTCAACATTAACATGCATATAGAAAAATGTACAAAATTTTTGTGGTTTGTTGTTATTTAGAATTTGTAATTATGAAACATTATGTTAACTTCTATGAAATTTTGTTAACTAGGTAAGAAAACAAAATTGTGTTCTTTTTAAAGTAATTTAATAGATAATCATGGTTTGTTTTTATTTATAAGAGTTTACAACCAAAATGTGGGTTAAATAGAATATTTATGGGCTGTAAAACCATGGTCAATTTCTTCTATTGCAGATATTTCAACTGCTACTACTATGGGAGTAATTTTCAGTGGTGTACCAACAAGGTCACCCACTTTTCCAGTGTCTTCTTAATAATTTGGTGTCTACCAAATTTCTGGCTGGATGTTGCCAGTAGAAGCAAAAAATTGTGCCATGCAACTGAACTGAAATTTATTTTTAGATCAGTCCTGGAGGAATGTGTCGAACCATTGTGTGGACTGATGGTTCAAAATGGAGAGCAGAGTGGGTAGTGCATTTGTCATCAAAGGCACCTCTCACTCTTGGACATTGCCCAAGGTGACTAGTGTATACACCGCCGAACTGAATGCAGTGTGGCAGGCTCATCGTTTCTGTGAACACTGAGGTGAAAGGTAATTTGTTATCTGTACGGATTCACTGAGTTTCTAACTGCCTTTGACAATCTGGGCATACTGAATCCATTATTATATTATCAGTAATGGCGTTATGCCATGCATTACAAGACCTTGGTCCATCTTTTACTTTTGTTTGGTGTCTGGGTCATGTAGGTATTGAAGTAACGACGAAACTGATGCTGCAGCGAGAAATGCTGCAGACAACCCATGAGTCTATGCGATTACCATACGACTAGATGAACTTGCGTCTATGTCCGAGCTATAGCGGCGTGGCTGAGAAACGCATCTGGCATGGTGGGGCGGAGTACAGTACGAATATATTATATGGCGGGGCGGAGAGCGCTAGTGAGTGCGAATGTGTTTCATTGCCCGCCCGACATAACTTCAGTAACAGCTGATCTGATTTTTAAAATTCTTTCACCACCGTGTTCCTGGAAGTTTGAGGATGGTTTTAGGCATACATTTTAACCGATAGTTTTAACAATTTTCAAAAACAGAATCTTCAGACGGTTCCACATCATGAAGTTTCTTTGGTATACCGTTTCTTTTTTAATTTTCATGTAGTGAAATTTTCGGCATGCGACAAACTTTCGTTTTATGAGAGATAGCTATATGGTGTCAGCGAGTGAAAATTATAGAAAATTCCAAATTTTATTTTGATTTTGTTTCAATAAAATCGGCTTTTTCGTTTTCAAGATATTGGCGGTTTTATAAGAAATTTAGTTGGTGGGCACATGCAGCGATAATGAAACATTATCAATAAAAATGATTAGTACAATTTTATGGTATGTGTAATTTTAAAGAAACATGTTAAAAATTTAACTGAAATGTGAATTACAGTAGCGCGTTTGCTACACACCTGTACATATGCTAAAACAAAACTATAATATCAATACATCAAAACAATTATTTCTACTGGAATTTCAAAATAGATTTTTTCGATGATCACAATGTAAAAATATGGAACTGTATTGGCTGCCGTAAAACACTCAAGATCCGTTTTTTACCTACAGAAATTTAGAAAGTCTACCTACGTTTGAATATTACTTATTTTGTGCTAATAATATAAAACAATTCTTACCTTTACAATGCTTTCTTTCATTCAGTACTCAGCAGTTTACACAAGTGCAGTTTACATCACTCAGTTAGGTTATAATCTATAATAAGCACATTGTATAATAAGCATGGTAAAATGTTCGGACGTCTTCATTAAAATTCGTACCATAATCAGCTAAGCTCCCCACCTTGCCAGATGCGTTTCTCAGCCACGCCGCTATAGCTCGGACGTAGACGCAAGTACTTGATGATGCAACACTAACTGACACAACCACCATTATTAATGTGTGGCCAGCAGATGTGGAACACACAGCAGAGCCAACTTTCTGCCATGAAGCAGAGCATCTGTAAATGGCAAGTAGCAGGTGATCATAGTCGTCGGGAACACGTTTGCATTTTGGGACTGTGAATTGGCACATGAACGTGAGGTCTTTCTACATCCTACAAGGACAAGAATGACCCATCTGCGCTTATGGTGGAGCACTTGCAGTGAAACACATAATCAAAGACTTTAATGCTCTTTCAGAACTCAGGCAGAGACACAGAGTAAACGGTAATCTGAAAGAAGACCTCGGGAATGAACAGTTAGTGATAGACATAACTGTCTTTCCTTAAAGCAGCAAGATTGCTGAATTGCCTTTGAAAATGTTATTTTGCGTCTTACTGTGTACTGTATGAGTTTCCACCCTTGTTGAGTAAATTAAAATGTATGTGAAAATGTAACATCCCATCAAGCACTGCTCCTGGTAGACATTGTAGGCCTAAAGGTCTTAGTTGCCAAGCCACCAAAACATTAAAACAAAATACAAAAAAAAGAAAAATAACAGGCTGACATCGACTTCTAGTTTTAAGATTCACAGAAAAAATTTACATTTTTGTGCAAAATGTATTACCATAATATGAAAGAACAGACCATGGTATAAATTATATACTTTACTCAAATAGGAAGGTAATTTGAATGATTCAAGCAATAAAATTGGGTTATTTAAATAGTAGAAAAGTTATACTGTTTACAAGCTGTTTGGTGTGGTCAGTGGAATGTGAGGCATTAGTTATTTCGTATGTGTCGCCCCTCCAACAACTGTCGTCTTGATTCACTGGGATCAAGTCAAGTCACAATCATTATTTTCCACTCTGCCTCTGCTGGTATAACTTTTTCCATTATGTTACTGTGATAATTGTTTAAATCTCTAATGTATGGTTTAGTTTTTGTGGTTGCTACATATATTTACTTTTTATTTTTTAATAATCCAGGGCTGCAATTAGTTGATGAAAGGTAAGACATTTTTCACTCTACTTTATAAAATTTGTATGGTATAATTTAGTCTTCTTCTTTCAGTCATCAGTTAATGTAATTAATTTCTCTATAATTTGTACAGCAGTATAAATGGTGATAAAAAAATAAACAAAAACACATCTTTTTAGATGTAGAGGAATAAAAAGAATTTGGCCTGAAACAGAGTAGCATAAAGACAGATTTTCCGAGTTGACTCTAAAAAAAATGGAAGCTCAAAAAGTGTGTGCCTAATAATGGTTTAGACCCTTTTGCTTCCAAATCAAAATAAATGTGTCCATTTTTCACAAAGCAAAACAAATTGTGGAACCAATTTCTGGTATTCCCAGTTGTAGCTTAATGGTGCCCATAAATGCTGCCTAGAAGGCATGCATGTAAGCGCATGCGCACACACACACATTTTGGTTGGATCACAGTTTGGATTAGGAACAACCAAGGGAAAGAATGAAAACTAAAGAGTTGTGTTAAACAATAATACCAGTAAAGGGGACAAATGGATAACATCAAAAACACCAGACTGTAGAAGGTACTTTAGAACATGCAAAATTAAAAAAAATTGTTTTTTTTTCTGGCTCTTGTACAATACCTTCTTCTTTAACAGCTGACTCAAGAAGCTAGGATATGTAGTGGATATCTACAGCACTTCTGAAAACTATAAACCAAATGACGGCCATTTGTCAATTGAGAGTAATAAAAAGCTGATGACAGGTGTTCAGTTTGGGAAAATGAAATTTAATAAAGGAATTTTGCCATTAGATTATGTGGATATATCTTCTTGTGTAAGTGCAGAAATTTACTGAGTAACTTACTGGTACTTTAGTTTAACATGGGCATGAACAAACCCACAAAATTTGGCTACAGATTGAAAAAAAAAGAAAATTTTCAATTGCACATTATAAAAGGAAACTAACCAATGGAGAAGAGTAGCCAGTGGCTTCAGTATTCTGTGTCAAGTGACAGAGTGTTCTGTTTTGTTGAAAACTTTTGGTGGAAGTGAGTTATCTCTGACTGACGATGGTCAAAAGTTAACACAAAAGAAATGGCACAATATGTCAGAAATTGTAGCAATGCATAAAAAAGTGATGAGCATCTGATAATATTCAGAATTGGAAGTGTCTTTAGGAAGTCTCAAAAAAGAAACAGTTTACACTTGCCAAAAGTCAAGGAAAATGAAAAATTGGCATCAAATTTCGGAATGTGTGATTGCACTTGTGAGAGTTCTTGGCAAACAAAATTTTGCTTTTCATGGTAGCAATACATTGTAATGTCACAACAGTGGCAACTTTCAAAGTTTGTAGAATAACTCACTTTGTTCTATTCCATAATGAATTATTTCTCTGGAAGATTAGAAATAATGAGACATGTATGAATTATTTGGGGAAGAGAATGAAAATGAGCTAATCAAAATCTTATCCAGTTGCAACAACAAAACAAAATTTCTCAAAGCTAAGTATTCCTTTGTTATCCTGGATTGTACACCAGATGTCAGTCATGTGAAGCAGGTAACCATGATTATTAGATTTGTTGTTGTTAAACCTTCAAGTACAAGGGAATACAGGTACAATGTTATTCCTTCATTCCTTACATTCCTGTGCTGGTGAAATGAAAGTGAATGAATCACAGGTGTGCAAAAGAACATTTCTTAGACTTTTAACCCTTAATGAAACAAAGGAGTATCTATAACTAATATTATAACTGAGCAGTTGCAAGAAATGCCTTACACATTGAATTTTTATGAGGATGAGGATACAACAATGTTAGTACTCTATACTCTACACAGAAGAATTTTGGTGATAAATTCATGCGTTCCAGTACAGTGTTATATTTTAAACCTTGTTGCAAAAGTTCTGCTTCTTTCTTATCAGAACATAAATATTTACTAAATTCCACTAATTATTCAACAGCATCTATCAAGTAGGCGTAATTTTTTATATGTCCTATTTATATTGTCTTTTTTCATTAGAGCCATCAAAAATTTCTATTATTCTTTCATTTGATCTGTACATATTTGTTTCTTTGTTGATGTTACAATCACTGGATGTAGTACTGGCTGGTGATACAGAAATTCAAAGTTTGAATCTCTATCTTTTCCATTATTAATTGTATTGTGAGATTTTCATATGACAGTGGGAAGAAGGTAATATCAAGGAAAGTCAGGAACACACACACACACACACACACACACACACACACACACACACACACACACACACACACACACACACACACACACACACCATGTTGAATGTAATGTAATGCAATGTCAATGTGGCAATTTCTTCCTAGAAATAACATGATAATCAGAAGCTCTTATTTTTACTCAAAAGGACCTTACTAAAAACTTAAAGTAAGGCGTGTTAGTAGTAGTAAACCAAATTTACCATATACTAGTAAGTTACCATTAGATTTCAATGATTACTGATGTACAGGTTAGCAAGGAACCAAATTGTGATTCATATCCTTTGCCAGAAAAGTTGGCAATTTGGAGAAGACTGTAGGAGTAAACAGGGGCGGATCCAGCAAGCAATTTTGAGTTGGGGAGTTGACTTTGGGATGAAAATATAAAAAGTTGAACCAATCTTTAATGGTCTAAAGTGCAAATGATAGGAATGAGTGAAGATAAAAATACAGTGTGTTATTATCAACACAATAAGTTTATTAACATATAAGATCATGTCTGTGTTTGTGAGTTCATTGTTCTTGTAATAATATTCACTTACAGTGTAAAAATAGACACTGCTAATTTGAGTTATGTATCAAAGAAAAATTGGTATCAAACATGGTGGTAAGGTACAGTTCCAATTTAAAGTAATTTTCAAGTAAATCCATGAACCTACATAATGTGATATGAATTTTTCATCATATTCACAATCACAATTTGATGAAAAAATTTCGTCTGAAGTGACCATTGGGGGGGGGGCAATCCCCTCCCCCATGGACCCGCAGTTCGGACTAAAACTATAAACTGGGACACAGTTAAACTGAAAAATTTAGATGAAGTATGAGATTACTAGCTACAAAGTGCAAAGTAAATACATAGAATAGCAAAAAAATGCCAGATGAAGAGAAATGCAAAGAGGAATTGATGAAGGGAAAGAACTGAGAAAGCAGTATAGTGACAACAGAAATATATGAAATTAGAAAGAATGAAAGTAGTGGACAGTTTCATAAAAGAATTCGACAAAAGATGGAAGAGAAGAATACTGCAATGAATAGAATGTTACACAGAGACTTGATACCAAACTAGTGATAGGAAACATGCACAGGTATAAGGAAAGAACATGCAGAAGAATATGCAAGAAAAGAAGAATGATTGTACTCTAAGGACATTTCAGAATACATATGCATGCATTAACACACCATATGCACGTGTTAACAAACACACATTCAAACACTTGTTGCTACAGTTCTTTTCTTAACAAATAAATAAATTAATATTAGTTTAAATCAAGATGGCTTTTCTTACTTGGAACATGTTTTGAGGATTAAGGTTATTATCAGCAGTGGCGGATTATCAATAACACTAAGGTATGCTGCAGCACCAAGACTTTTAACCCCCAAGGCCTCAGCTGTCAGAAGGGGCACCATCCAGCTGAATTGACTAGCGAAGCAAAGCTGATGATCACATTATGCAATTGTTTGGTTTTCTTATGCAGTTATTAACCATGGAGAGTGTCAAGTTGGATAATCAAGAAAAAGCTTTTGTAGAAGTTTACTCGAATGATTTGAATAAAATTGAAGATTTACTTGAATCTTCTAATAGAATTGAAGCACTTTGTTCCATGAGTAAAATTGCAAGAAAGAGATTTTTTCCAAGTCATGCGAATGAAGATGATAGAGTCCATGTTACAGTTTATCCGCTCAAAGTATTAAACTGGATTATTGATAGTAAAATGATTGATGTATTTCTGAATATATACATTGCTTATCGTCTGTTTTTGAGGATTCCAACTGCGAATCTGAAAGATCATTTTCTGTATTAAAACGCATTAAAGATATGATGAGTACAACTATGGGAGATGAGAGATTATCTTCGTTAGCAAACTTAAATATTGAAAGTGAATACTTGAATCACTTGATTTAGGAGAAATTATACTTGACTTAATCAGAAAGTTAAGACAAAATCAATCATTAAAGGCACCAGTCTGATGGCAGCATAGGGCACCACACACTTCTAATCCATCCCTGAGTATCACCCATATTTATTTTAAGTTTTGTGAAATATCTGTGTCCTATTTGGTTACTAATCAGGTTGAATATAATCATATGTGCCAAAACTGCTACTGAATGTGATGTGTATTTGGAAATAAAATGCTTAGACTGGTAATCTAAAATGTTAATAGTTTTATAAACTTTATATATATATATATATATATATATATATATATATATATATATATATAGCAACAATAGGCTACATATATTTGGATATTTACCCAGGGCGGTATGTTTGTAAATAATTAGTGTAAAAAGAATACAGTAAATAGTTTTAAATTTTGTGTGTATACACAGTTGCCTGTCGAGAGTGTACATCTGCCCTGATAGTGTAAACACAGCATGTGTGTGTGTGTGTGTGTGTGCCAGCATGAACTGCAGTATACTACGAGGGAGGAAACATATGAATTGTAGGTTTTTATTGTGAAATCAGGTAGTGACAGGATTAAAATTAATTAATTAATACTTTTTTACCTGTTACCAAAAACATATTACAATTCTAAGAACACCATTAGATTAAGGATATTTAAACACATATGGTGATGCAAAATTATTGCAGAAAAGTTAAATAATAAACGTGTTATATAAATTAATGTTACTTACTACCATAATTAGCTAGTAATTAATGAGTGAGTTATACATAAATGACGATTGAAAACTTACAAAGACAATGGAACCACTCACGTAAAGATTAAGTTTATGTGATCGCGAAAACTGACTAAAAGTGGTCAGTAAGAAAAGGACGCTTTGGACGAATTGACAAAACTTAACATGTCAAAAACAATATTTGACATATCAGTTTGCCGTCTACTATAAATACCTCCAGCAATTTTGGACGAAGTCAGACTCAAGATATCTTCACACGACGTTACTCTGCTGGTCTGTGGACCAACTTGACAATTCATCATCATCGTCATCAACATCTGCAATACACCACGATTGATGGAGGAACACCGGATCATTATCCACAACCAGCCACAGAGTACTGAGAATGCATCAGCATCATCATCATCGTCATTATCATAATTCAGCACACAGCACACATGAGCGTGCAATGGTAACTTCGACAATATGCAGGTGACAAATGAACAATTATATATTATATTATATATTATATTTTGTGCAAAGAACTCATAAAGAACATAATATGAGATAGTAAAGACTTAAATGTAAATATTTAGAATAAAAGATGTAATTGTAAACTGTGGTTAAAAATAATAATTTTCTTCTGTTCAATTTTACAAATTGGGGTGTCATTAGAAATCATAAAAATTCTTAAAGTAAATGTTATTTTTATTAAAATATTAATAGCAACAATTAAATTTTATTGTTGTAAAGTTAATATATTTTATAAATTAGTTGCTGTTTTAATAATGATTCAAATTCAGACACCCATGCAATTGTATAATTGGTTCGTCATATATAATTAGATATTGAAGATTATATGTTATTAATGTGTGCTAAGTAGCAAAGGTATGTTATGTTTCCATAGTGTAAGCTTATAAAAGGGAATATAATGAATTTTATAATTTCAAATTTTAATAATCAATTAATTTGCAATATTTAGTAACCCATTGATTGATTCTTTTCATATGTTTTAATTAATTATTTCATGTCATCAACATCCCACTCCTCTATTAAAAAATACGTTTATTGTGCAACCATATATACTTAACGCAACGAACAGAAAAAATCCTAACGACCTAGCTGGTGTTTAAAACTATACAGTTGCATTGGGTATATGGACAGAAATGTATTCAATTTATAATACTTGTAATGTTGTAATATATATTGTAATAAATCTGATTAAATTACAAATAGATGCTGATGATGCCCCACTGTTGTGAGCACCAATTTGTAATAAATCTTTACTGATTACAAATAATAAATTATGTTGTCAAATACAAAAAGTTTTATTGTTTATGAATTTAATAAAAAAATTTCAATAATGTTTTATTTTTCCTTTTTTCTCTATTTTGATTAATTAATTAAATGATTGATTAATTAATTATAATTTTTAATTATTTGAATGGTAAATTGTGTTATTTTGTGTGTAAAAATATTTGTTTCACAAGTGTTAATCTATTTATGTGACTTGTATCCTGTAAATTCTCATCTCAATCAGCTCTTCTTCTTCTTCTTGATAAATTCTTCTAAGACTTCTTATTTATGTTGAGAAGAAAGAAAAAGCTAATATTTCTAATACAAATAATAATGAACACAAGTATCTGAATAATTCTGAGGTTTATTTTTAAAATTTGAATTTGTGCGCCAATCTTACGCGCATCGACAATGGCATTGGCTGAGACTCACTCAGGTAGATTGTGATAAATGACAATAATTATAATATTATAATGTTAAATATTCAAGTTTTTTTAACTGTCAAAATGGTCAGAGAGGGCAAGGAACAAGATACTTACAAATACTTTAATCTAAATTATTATTCGCTAAACATAATAGGATTCTGAAAATATTGTCAATTAATAAGTAAAAATTGGAACCGTCTTGTAGAATGACGTCACTGGCTCGTGAAGGCTGTGTTCATCTCGGATGCCTAGTAAATGAAAGATGGCTGCCGTTCACCTCGATTTTCTGCTGCACACGCCGACTGCTATTTGGTCTGCTCTCTCAAATATAAATACGGATTCCTTCCTCTGCGACGATGTAGTCCCTCTGGTGGATAATTGTGAGATGTGTTTTCTTCTCCTCGGCAATGTTGTTTGGTGTTAGGTTAATAGTGCTGTGTTCCGTGTTCAAAAATTCTGTTGAGTTCGTTGTCCAGTGAATATTGGTTTTGTATAAATTTGCAATATGGCGGTTGATTTCTTGTGCCTCATACTGGATCTTATTATTCCGGTTGTTCTGGTTCAGTTTTGGTGTTAGTTAAGTTGTCGTGTTGTTATTTTCCATTATGTAACCTCTGTAATATTTTTCGAGGTTGTACTTCAATGTTTTGTCACCATTTATATTTTTCAGATCTTCCGTCCGTAAATTTTGATCTGCGCACATTCACGAGTAACAATAGACTGATGACTTAAAGTCGTCGTTTTAGGTGGTAATTTATAAAATATCTTATTCCTCTTACCATTGTCTGTTCACATCTACACATGTCTTGGATTTGATTTCAACTCATAAAAATACATGACAAGTTTTCCTATTTATTGGTGTAACTTAATTATTTATTAATTTTATGAAAATTTAACTATCTAGCAATATTCTTGTGCTAATTTTACATAATTCAATATATAACTGGGTCTGTTTTAAGTTCAGATAAGCCTAAAATTTACAATTTTTGATATTTCTTATAGGCCTTGTATTTTTTACAATTTTAGCAATTAAATGGTTTACAAGTTATTTTATGTTAATATTTCTTTTAAATAATTTTATTCGCTTCATGATTATTGCTTGTTGTTAATAATTTGTTGTTATAATACTCCAATATTGATTAATTTACATTTTATCTGAATAGTGTACCCTTCTAGGCCTAGTATTACATATTTCCAAATAAAGTTAATTTTATTCTTTTGTCATTACGTTTGCTAATATTTGTTTCTGTGCTGATTATATTTTCATATTTTTGTTTTACATGGACTAGTTTCTATTAATTATATACAGTTCTATTGAAT
Source organism: Magicicada septendecula (assembly GCA_034769895.1). Taxonomy (NCBI): domain Eukaryota; kingdom Metazoa; phylum Arthropoda; class Insecta; order Hemiptera; family Cicadidae; genus Magicicada; species Magicicada septendecula. The sequence continues at coordinate 248,650,655 of CM068376.1, read as the reverse complement.
TTATTCATTTGGGTTTGATTCTATGATAGTAGTTGATTTTGGTCTAAAATTCTGTTTTATTTTTCTATGGGGTTTGTTAATTATTTTGCCCTATTATTCTTTATATGGTTTACAGTTTAAAAACACAATATTCATATTATCTACTTGCCTTCTCTTCCTTAACAAACTTTGAAATCATTGAACATTATTTAAATACAACATAACATCTTATATCTACTAATTTTTGTATATCCCTTAATTATAATAAAAATATCTTATGCCTATTATCCTTAACTGTCTTATTTAATTATAACAAAATACCTTATCTATTATCTTTATCTTATCTAATATATAATTTGATTAACAAAATTAAAACATCTTATTACTAGTCATACTCTCAGTTATGAACTGTCCTTTGGTATTTATGTCCTTCTTATAATTTATTTAACTGTAATTAAAACATCTTATTAGTAATAATATTTTTGGATTTCGTTGTCCATGATGTGTCCGTTACTTAACTAAATATCACTATAATATTGACGACTCGGAACACTAAGTTTTTTATAAGTAAAAACGTAAAGTTTTACCTTACAGCCTAAACCGGCTTTCACCTATAGAAGGCTTCATCAGAGGCTCTGATGAAGCCTTCTATAGGTGAAAGCCGGTTTAGGCTGTAAGGTAAAACTTTACGTTTTTACTTATAAAAAACTTAGTGTTCCGAGTCGTCAATATTATAGTGATATTTAATAATATTTCTTATATATAATTTTAAACACTCTTATTACTAATAATATTGTCAGTCATTAGACTGTCTTTGATTCTTATGTTTTTTCTAGTATCATTCTACACTCATGGTAGTCCTTTTAAATCATTTTTTTTAACTCCTTCATTGAATATTTTTTATATAGATTTTTAACTAGGTTGTTCACTACACTCACTGTAGTTTCTAACTTTTATTATATCACTTCACTTTATATTTTCTACACGATGGTAGTCTTGTTAGTGGTTCCTACTCTATGGTAGTCTTTTGGTTTGTTTTTACATTAGACTTATACTTAGTTTACAATTTAGTTTTAATTGTATTGTATCCTGTAACTTGAGTTACTGGGTCTAACATATATGGGTTTTAATTTGGTTTCAATTGGGTATGTATTCCTTTATTAACAATTTGGGAATAGCCATTCTTGTTTCTGTTCTTTTTAGGAACCTTGACATATTTTGTCTCTTCTTTCTTATTATATAAATAAATTCCTTCTCTTGTGTTTTCAAGTCTTTGTGGCATTAATTCAATGCATCTTATTTGAATATTCGGTTTCATTTAACGTCTATTTACAGCTCTTTGTTAACTTGTTATTGGTTTTGTATCTTGGGGTTTTCTGCTTCTTAATTTAATAATTTTCCCCTTATTAATTTTTTATTTACTTTTTCCTTTTGTCTTCTCATTTACTGCTCCTCAATCTACTGGGTATACTGCTGTTGTACTATAGTATATATATATTGCTGTTTTATATAGTTGGTTATTTATATATGGACCATGAGTTTTCTTTGGTATTCAGTTTATTTTTATTAACATTTTATCGACTATAATGATCAGCTTCTTTAATTTATTTTTTAACCATTTGTTTTTTCTCACTCACTATTGATAGTTTCTTCTTTATTAATGTTGTATTAAGTTCAATTTTAAGGTGATAATTCTGTTATGCTACACATGCTCTCCTGTAAAAGTGATTAGTTCAGATCATACTCTTAGTATGGATGAAATAATTACTACCAATTCTTTTTATTTACCATATGTTTATTTGTGATTTCACTTTATATACCTTCTTTTTCCACCATTGCTTTCTCTCAGATGATATGTATCTCCTTCATTAGCTTCTTTTTTCATTAATAATTAATTTTTAATCTTGTGTATAACTATAACATTATCATTTTATATCTTTTCTTATTTGGGTGCTTCCTCACCTGTATGCTTACTCCCTAACATGTGAGTTGGAACAGTTCAGAGCGGCACATTTCGGCTTCATTCTCTGCTGGCCAATACTTCACTTAACTGAGCTCAGAGGAGTTATCATCTCTGCTCAAAATATAAGACTGATGGAATTTTTCTACATCCAGTCATAAAAATTAATAATCATTAAAAGTAGTCTCTTTTGACTATTAATAAACATCCTTGGATCTTCACTTCACAATATTTTATATTGATTAATACTTTTATACACTTGACTCTTCTTCTCTATCAAAGCTCATTCCATATTATGTGGTTTAGGTATGTGGTATACTATTCATTTCATCGTTTCATCATTTCATCTTGTTTACATAGTAATTAGCATTTATATAGATTTTTTTTTCAATTGGTATTCAATGAGTTATTCTATTGTTCATGGCATAACATTAATTCCTTCTTTATCAATTATCACTATAATAGTGGTTATTACAACAATATTATCATCATGATACCAGGTTTTTTGGTTTCTGGTCCTAATACTTGGTTTTTACTTAGTTGGTCCTTCTTCATTGTTTCATCTTTATCAAATTATTTTCTTTGTGAGTTTGGTTAAGTTATTTTGATTAAATTATAAAATATTCTGGTTTCTTCTTTCCTTCTTCATTTAAAATTCTGTATCATTTTTGTCTTAAATTGTCTCATTTACATAATTTATAATAGTTGTTATCATTATCATAGTCACTATTACAATACAAACTATAGTATAGTTTTTATAGCTGTGATAGTTTATTAAGGTTCCCTTTTTTCTTTTTCTTTAATACTGGTTCTTATGAAGATTTGCTATTCTTCCTTCTTATGACACTTTTAACATTCATTAATATATTTTCCTGGTAATATTAACTTATACAATTGTTTAATATAGGTTGTTCTCATTATTTACTGGAACATGTTTTTTTTTCTTTTTACTCCATTTACTCTCACATTCTTTTATGTAAGAGTTCACTCGAATTATGAGTGTAATTTGTTCTTACGTTCTTAGAATTTTGCCGTTTTTTCTTACAAAAATTCTTTTTATATTTAATAGTTATATCTCATCATTCGTGTAAGTTGTACTTACTATTTTTTGACTTTGGTTATATTTTTTCAATATTCCTTTTATACTTATAACAATTATTTTGAATAGTTCTTGTAAGTTGTTCTTACTTATCTTTAGAATTTTGAAATTTTCTTCAAAATTCTTTTTAAATATTCCTTTTATATAATAGTTTCTTCAAATAATTTGTGTAAGTTGGTCTTACTAATTTTTAGAATTTTGACATTTTATTCTTACAAAATTTGCTTTCTTATAATCGTTCTTTCAAATAATTCGTGTAAGTTGTTCTTACTAATTTTTGAATTTTGGCATTTTTTCCAAAATTCTTTTTCTTATAATCGTTCTTTCAAATAATTCGTGTAAGTTGTTCTTACTAATTTTTAGAATTTTGACATTTTTGTTATCTTTCCTCTATATATTTTTTGATTGATAACTGATTATAGGTTCCTTTTATTTTATTTGAATTAATATCTTTTAATACATAAGTATTTTTGTTATTATTTTTAATAATCAGATATGGGCCGGTATACAGCAGTAATAACTTTTTGGTAATGCCTTCCAAAGTACTGGGTAGTTCCCTGTTTTTCAATAGTACCTTTTCTCCGACTTCGTAGTTTATTACTTTCTTAATCGCCTTTTGATACTTGTTCTGGCGCCTTTCCCGATCTTCTGCCAATTTATTGTAGAACCTCAGTCAATCAAATTTGTATTCTTGACTCATGGGAAATTCTATGATGTCTTGTATTTCTCTAGGAGGTTGTTTTTCATACATTGCCGTATATGGTGTGGTTCCTATAGCGGGGTGATATGCTAAATTAAGGAATTCCTCGGTAGCTGATAAGTATTCTTGCCACTTCCTTTGTTGATTATGACAATAAGTCCGTAATATCCTTCCGACTTCTCGCAGTACCCTCTCCGCAGGATTACTACTGGGGTGGTAAACAGATGTCTTGTACGTCTTGATGCCCTAGGTGATTAGAGTGTTTTTCCACCTCTTTCCCTTAAATTGCGTTCCATGGTCTGTGATTCTGGATGCTGGTTTTCCTATCTCTGGAATGTAATAATTTGTTATCACTCCTAAAATCTTCAAAGTGGTGGCTCTGTTCATCAGGTATAGTTTTATAAATTTGGTGAAGTAATCCATCATTATAATAATGTATTTGTAACGATGGCGTCCGCCACTGCGGGGAAATGGACCACAGATGTCCAGAAAGACCTTTTCCAGTTTTGCTTGTGATGTAATTGGTATCATCATAGCCTCTTTTCTTTCATTGTTTGTTTTTACCAATTGACATATAAGACAGGTCTTGAGGTAGTTTCTCGTCTTTTGATTTATATTTTTTATATGGCAATTCTCTTCTATCGCCTTGATTACTTTCATGGCCCCCATGTGACCATATCGGAGATGATAATCCAGGATGATATCCTTCTCGACTGTAGCAGGGATTACGATCTTCCATATCTCTTCATCAAGGGATGTTTTGATGAATAATACATCATTATGTATGCAATAAAACTTGGTTATGATATCATCTTGGTTGGAGAGGCGAAGTTTAATATTGTTTAGCTTCGGGTCGGACTGCTGGTGTTTGCTGATGTCCCGTACTATTTTTTCTAAATCGGATCTGTCCTTAATAATATTATAGATCTTCAGGATGCTCTCCTTCTCGCCTTCGAACGTCTGTTCTTCCAAATTTACCCGTGACAATACGTCTGCTACTACATTCTTACTTCCAGGAACATACTCCCACTGTATATCATATTCCTGCAGGGCAAGTACCCACCTGGTCAATCTACCGTGGCTTAACTTGCATCTTCTTAGAAATGATATAGATTTGTGATCGGTGCGAACTGTCACTGGATATCCTAGAATATACGTTCAAAACTTCCCACAGGCAAAGACTACACTTAGCAGCTCCTTTTCCGTCACGTTGTAGCTCTTTTCACACTGGTTAAGGGTTCTGCTAGCAAAGCTCACTACTAGGTGGTTTCCACTTTCGTCTTCTTGGTACAACGTTGATCCCAAGCTAATATTACTAGCGTCACAGTTTAGGAAGAAAGGTCGGTTAAAATTGGGGTGGTTAAGCATTACTGCTTCTAAGAACTTCTCTTTAATTGATTTGAATGTTTCGTCTTGTTCTCGACCCCATCGCCATTTATTCTTGGACGATAATTGATACTGTAATCGGGCCGTCAGCTCTGAATAATTATTTTGGAACTTCCTGTAGTAGTTACACAGGCCTAAAAATGACTGTAGTTGCCTTCTGTTTTTCGGTATAGGGAATCGCTGTATGGCGTCTACCTTTTCTGTCGACGGTGTTATTCCTTGACTGTTCAACTGGAAACCCAAAAATTGGACTTCTTTAGCTATTAGTTTGGACTTGTCTAGCTTGAGAGTAATGTTATTCTCAGCCAGCTTCTTCAAGACATGCTCCACACGGTAACAATGTTCTTCCCAACTGGTTGATGTGATTAAGAGATCATCAACATAGACAGTCGTGAATTGGAGCACTTCTTGTCCGAGTATTTGGTCCATACAGGCGACAAAAACAGCTACTGAGTTCACTAACCCGAAGGGCAACCTCTTAAACTGATAGTTGCGTCCTTCGAAAATGAACGCCATGTATTGACGGCTTTCTGGGTGCAACTCCACCTGCCAATACCCACACACTGTATCCCACATAGTAATAAACTTGGTTCCATGGAATCTCTTCAATATTTCATCAATTTCGCCAGGCGAGGTACGATCATTAATAATCATTTTATTGATCTCACGTGCGTCAAGGCAAAGTCTTACCTTACCATTCTTCTTTTGTATAGCCACAATCGGACTAGTGTATGGCGATTGACTGCTTTCGATAATATCCTTACTAATCATATTCTGGATCTCTGCGAGTACGGCTTCCTTCAAAGATTGTGCTATGGGGTATGATTTTCGATTGAATTCCACCGGTTCTCTGAATCGTATTGAACATTGATAGTTTCTGATCTTTCCAGGTTCGTCTGAAAATACAGTTCGATATTTTTCGTATATGCTAACTAACTGATTCAACTGGTTCTCATTTAATCGCTCGGTGGTATTGTGGCACTGGAAGTCACGTATCTCCTGAATCTTTTGTGGCCATAGGTCATCTTCAGTATCCTGATTTACTGGCTTGTTGTCTGGCGAGTAGTTCGATAAGTAATTCACTTTACTTTTGTGGTTGAGAAGTTGTCTGGAGTCTACTATCTTGTTGTTGATTAAATTGGCTACCCAGGTCGAACCTTCCGAAAAGAGTGATACCTTCTTTCGGCATAAGTCAATAACTGCTGAGTTCCTTCGTAATATGTCACACCCTATCATGATGTTGAAGGGTAATCCGGCTGCAACAAGAAATATCATATCCAAACTTACGCCCTGACTGTTTACACTTAGGGATACCTGTTTCCGTATCGTTTTGTTCTGTCGGCCGGTAGCTCCTACAAGCACGATATTATTAATAGGTAGTATTGGTAAGTTTTTGTGGCATTCCTGCTGTATCCGGTCCAATTCATTATGGTTAATTATAGAGACATTTGCTCCAGTGTCTATCATGATGGGGACAGAAATACTCTCGATTTCTGCGATTATATAAATGATCTCGTTGTCATTGTTATTAATGTTTACCTCGTTCTCTTCCAATAAGTCCTTTCGGATATCTTTTAAATAATTGTTATATATTATAGTAAAATTTTTCTTTCCCTCACGCGATTTTATCTCTTGTCCATACCCAGCAGATTGGAGTAGTAAATGGTTATATTTGTTTATTACTGCCTCCGTTCGTTTAAATGCTCCGTATCATTCCGGATTTGGCTGTTAGTGGCGTCAACCTGGAGTCCTGAAACTGCTTCATTTGGTTCAGCACGATCATCTTGTTGGGCCTCCGTTACAGGCAGTCTTCTTTGGTTGTCCATGCTTGAACTGCGTCTGGGTTCATATCCCCTGTAACCATTACCTCCCTGATTACCTTGAAATGTTTCATATTCGTAATATCGGCTCCTTCGTTGAGGCTGGTATCTTCGCTGTCCACTGCCTTTTGCTCTGATGTAATTTATATGGGGTCGATATGTTCTGTAATTATTATTATTACCTCCGTTCGGGTAATTTCTATTATGGTTACCATAATAGTTGTTATCAGGTGGGTTGGGGTTTCTCTGACCATTAGGAACATAATTACTGTTATTATAATAACCGTTGTTATTATGCTGACGGTTATTATTATTATTACCATTGTTACCCTCACTATTATTATTTCTGGGAACATTATTATTATTATTATTATATCTAGGAGCATTATTATTAATACTATAGTTGTTATTATATCCGGCATTATTCCGGTTTGCGGAGCTATAATTATTGTTGTTGTTGCCGTTCTGCCGATTATTATTATTCGTGTTATTTCTTGGCTCAGGTCTTTCGTACCTCCTTCGACTTTGGCGGTAGTAGTCCTCGTGTTCATACATCTCTAAAAGTTCGGTCATTGCTTGTACAGTTTTTATTTGACTGTTTCGTCTAGCTCTGATAATGTCTTCCTCATAGTGGTAGGAGAGTTTGCTGACCAAGCATTCTTCCGGTATTCAAGGCTCTAAATGTTTGGCCACACACAGCTTTCCCAAGAAATGCTGTTAAAGTTTGGTTTCCATATGGGTTATACTTTCCGTGACAGATCCCGTCTCTGGCGATATTTTGGTCAACTCAGACCAATATTTGGCCTTGAATAGCCTTTTGAATTGTGGGTAGTCTGTCACTTCATCCCTGATCGCCATCCACCATTTATCGGCTATCTCCTTGAAGGATTCGTCCAGTACTTCTTTATTCTCTCTCCAGCGCTTGCCTTCTGTGTTTTGTGAAGTACTCTTCGATTCTGGCCAGGAATTCCATAGGTTTATTTTATCCCTTCTCGATTTTCATTATTCGGACAACTGGTAATGCTGGTTGGTCGACTATGGAAAAGATCTATGTCAGATTGATTTTGTCGCACCTGACTATTTATACTGGTCACAGCCGCTTCAATGCCATCGCATTTTTCAGTGAAATGGTCCTGCACTCTTTCCCATTCTTCACGTGTTTCCTTTATTTTCTCTTCTAAATTCCTCTTATTCGTTTCTTCCATGGTTGTAACTTTAGTGTTTATTTCGGATTTGATATTCTGTACTTCTCTTTCGGTCTGACTCCATCTTTCGTCAGCCCTTGTAATCTTTTGTTCGATCACCGTTATTTCCTCTTCTACCTTCTTGCTGATTGTTTCATTGGTTTCAGCTATTTTCTGGCCCAATTCTTCCTTTAAAATGTCCATCCTTCCATCTAATCGGTCCATATTCTCTTGGTTCGTCTACTTCAATTCTTCTCTTAATTGTTGATTATTGCTTTCCATTTTCTGACTTGTTTCTTCCATCCTCTTGTTGGTCTCTTCCACTTTCTGGTTTATCTGGGCATATTCTTCCTCCTTCGACTGTTTATTGTCAGTCTTTATTTCCTCCATTTTCTCCTCTATTTTCTGAATATTTTCCTCCATTAATAATTTATTGTTGATTTTTATTTCGTCCATCTTCTCCTCTATCTTCTTACTGTTTTCTTCCATCTTCTTACTGTTTTCTTCCATCTTCTCCTCCATCTTCTTACTGTTTTCTTCCATCTTCTTACTGTTTTCCTTAACTCTTCCTTCAATCGTTGGTTATCACTCTTCATTTCCTTACTATGAACCTCCAGGTGGTCTAGTGGCTAACGCGGGCGATTGATGCGCTCGTGGTCCCGGGTTCAATTCCCGGCGGAGGTTCCGTACGGCGTGCACTCAGCGTCGTGAGGCAAACTGAGTAGGTGCTGAGATAACAGCGCTGCCTCCTGGCTGTGAATACCGCAACTAGCGGCTGGTGGCGCGTAGTTCTAGCCATACACCGTCACACTAACACAAAAGCCGCGCGGTACGCCTTGGTCCTTAACGGACTGTTGAGCGGAGGTTTATTTATTTATTTATTTCCTTACTATTTTCTTCGATTTTCTGGCCTATTTCTTCCTTTAACTGCTTACTGTTTTCTTCCGCCTTCTTACTATTTCCATCTACCTTCTTACTATTTTACCTTAATTCTTCCTTCAATTGTTGTTTATCACTTTCCGTCTTCTCCATCATTATCCTGAACATTTCTTTCACTTCCCCATTCTCTGTTCGTTTCGGCTTGTCGGGTTGTTTCCCTTGGGATTCTGGATCGGTTGGTTCTGCTGGAGGTAATATCAGTTCCGCATCTTCCACTGGTGTCGCCTCCTTATCCTCCATATCTATTTCTTGTTCAGCCTCCACCGCCCTTTTCTTCAATGTTGCCCTCCTGTGCATCTTGTTTCTTCTTCTGACCTGTTAACAGCTGCCAAGCTAAAAAATAGGAAACTGGACGAATTGTCCTTATTTTATAGACCTATCGATTCCTATTTTAAGCCCCTAAGGTTGGACGCCAATTTGTAATAAATCTGATTAAATTACAAATAGATGCTGATGATGCCCCACTGTTGTGAGCGCCAATTTGTAATAAATCTTTACTGATTACAAATAATAAATTATGTTGTCAAATACAAAAAGTTTTATTGTTTATGAATTTAATAAAAAAATTTCAATAATGTTTTATTTTTCCTTTTTTTTTATTTTGATCAATTAATTAATTAATTGAATGATTAATTAATTAATTATAATTTTTAATTATTTGTATGGTAAATTGTGTTATTTTGTGTGTGAAAATATTTGTTTCACAAGTGTTAATCTATTTATGTGACTTGTATCCTGTAAATTCTCATCTCAATCAGCTCTTTTTCTTCTTCTTGATAAATTCTTCTAAGACTTCTTATTTATGTTGAGAAGAAAGAAAAAGCTAATATTGCTAATACAAATAATAATGAACACAAGTATCTGAATAATTCTGATGTTTATTTTTAAAATTTGAATTTGTGCGCCAATCTTACGCGCATCGACAATGGCATTGGCTGAGACTCACTCAGGTCGATTGTGATAAATGACAATAATCATAATATTATAATGTTAATTATTCGAGTTTTTTTAACTGTCGAAATGGTCAGAGAGGGCAAGGAACAAGATACAATACTTACAAATACTTTAATCTAAATTATTATTCGCTAAACATAATAGGATTCTGAAAATATTGTTAATTAATAAGTAAAAATGCGAACCGTCTTGTAGAATGACGTCACTGGCTCGTGAAGGCTGTGTTCATCTCGGATGCCTAGTAAATGAAATATGGCTGCCGTTCACCTCGATTTTCTGCTGCACACGCCGACTGCTACTTGGTCTGCTCCCTCAAATATAAATACGGATTCCTTCCTCTGCGACGATGTAGTCCCTCTGGTGGATAATTGTGTGATGTGTTTTCTTCTCCTCGGCAATGTTGTTTGGTGTTAGGTTAATAGTGCTGTGTTCCGTGTTCAAAAATTCTGTTGAGTTCGTTGTCCATTGAATATTGGTTTTATATAAATTTGCAATATGGCGGTTGATTTCTTGTGCCTCGTACTGGATCTTATTATTCCGGTTGTTCTGGTTCAGTTTTGGTGTTAGTTAAGTTGTCGTGTTGTTATTTTCCATTATGTAACCTCTGTAATATTTTTCGAGGTTGTACTTCAATGTTTTGTCACCATTTATATTTTTCAGATCTTCCGTCCGTAAATTTTGATCTGCGCACATTCACGAGTAACAATAGACTGATGACTTAAAGTCGTCGTTTTAGGTGGTAATTTATAAAATATCTTATTCCTCTTACCATTGTCTGTTCACATCTACACATGTCTTGGATTTGATTTCAACTCATAAAAATACATGACAAGTTTTCCTATTTATTGGTGTAACTTAATTATTTATTAATTTTATGAAAATTTAACTATCTAGCAATATTCTTGTGCTAATTTTACATAATTCAATATATAACTGGGTCTGTTTTAAGTTCAGATAAGCCTAAAATTTACAATTTTTGATATTTCTTATAGGCCTTGTATTTTTTACAATTTTAGCAATTAAATGGTTTACAAGTTATTTTATGTTAATATTTCTTTTAAATAATTTTATTCGCTTCATGATTATTGCTTGTTGTTAATAATTTGTTGTTATAATACTCCAATATTGATTAATTTACATTTTATCTGAATAGTGTACCCTTCTAGGCCTAGTATTACATATTTCCAAATAAAGTTAATTTTATTCTTTTGTCATTACGTTTGCTAATATTTGTTTCTGTGCTGATTATATTTTCATATTTTTGTTTTACATGGACTAGTTTCTATTAATTATATACAGTTCTATTGAATTTATTCATTTGGGTTTGATTCTATGATAGTAGTTGATTTTGGTCTAAAATTCTGTTTTATTTTTCTATGGGGTTTGTTAATTATTTTGCCCTATTATTCTTTATATGGTTTACAGTTTAAAAACACAATATTCATATTATCTACTTGCCTTCTCTTCCTTAACAAACTTTGAAATCATTGAACATTATTTAAATACAACATAACATCTTATATCTACTAATTTTTGTATATCCCTTAATTATAATAAAAATATCTTATGCCTATTATCCTTAACTGTCTTATTTAATTATAACAAAATACCTTATCTATTATCTTTATCTTATCTAATATATAATTTGATTAACAAAATTAAAACATCTTATTACTAGTCATACTCTCAGTTATGAACTGTCCTTTGGTATTTATGTCCTTCTTATAATTTATTTAACTGTAATTAAAACATCTTATTAGTAATAATATTTCTTATATATAATTGTAAACACTCTTATTTCTAATAATATTGTCAGTCATTAGACTGTCTTTGATTCTTATGTTTTTTCTAGTATAATTGTACACTCATGGTAGTCCTTTTAAATCATTTTTGTTTATCTCCTTCATTGAATATTTTTTATATAGATTTTTAACTAGGTTGTTCACTACACTCACTGTAGTTTCTAACTTTTATTATATCACTTCACTTTATATTTTCTACACGATGGTAGTCTTTTTAGTGGTTCCTACTCTATGGTAGTCTTTTGGTTTGTTTTTACATTAGACTTATACTTAGTTTATAATTTAGTTTTAATTGTATTGTATCCTGTAACTTGAGTTACTGGGTCTAACATATATGGGTTTTAATTTGGTTTCAATTGGGTATGTATTCCTTTATTAACACTTTGGGAATAGCCCTTCTTGTTTCTATGTTCTTTTTAGGAACCTTGACATATTTTGTCTCTTCTTTCTTATTATATAAATAAATTCCTTCTCTTGTGTTTTCAAGTCTTTGTGGCATTAATTCAATGCATCTTATTTGAATATTCGGTTTCATTTAATGTCTATTTACAGCTCTTTGTTAACTTGTTATTGGTTTTGTATCTTGGGGTTCTCTGCTTCTTAATTTAATAATTTTCCCCTTATTAATTTTTTATTTACTTTTCCCTTTTGTCTTCTCATTTACTGCTCCTCAATCTACTGGGTATACTGCTGTTGTACTATAGTATATATATGTACTATATATATTGCTGTTTTATATAGTTGGTTATTTATATATGGACCATGAGTTTTCTTTGTTATTCAGTTTATTTTTATTAACATTTTATCGACTGTAATGATCAGCTTCTTTAATTTATTTTTTAACCATTTGATTTTTCTCACTCACTATTGATAGTTTCTTCTTTATTAATGTTGTATTAAGTTCAATTTTAAGGTGATAATTCTGTTATGCTACAATATATAGTTGCTGGAAAATACTTATATTACAAATACTTTATATTTATTTTAAAAAACTACGTATATTAAAAATACTATTTTTTGAAAATAAAAAAATATAGTTTCTTTTTGTTAATTAATCAATACATCGAAAATCCAAAAATTAAATTTCATTAGTATCTCTGTTAATATATATACTTAAAATAAAATAAAGTAGTAATTCCACTTTTCTGTTTGCTGAACTCCTCTACTGCTGAATCTGCAGAATTCTGTGTGAAATGAAGTTGGTTGTCTCTCCTGATAGGTGGGCCATCTTTAACTGTCTTCGATTTAATTTTATGACAAGGTTTTTATCTATCAATATTCAAGGTTATATAATAGTGTGTTTTTTTTTATGCTATTGTAATGTCATTATCATGGAAGCTCTGAGATACCGAAGTGTAGTACCTGTGTAGACAGCTTCCTTCCACAAAGCATGCATCACTTAGACTGCTGAACAAGTCTGTATATAAAATTTATATACTGATAACATTCAAGATTATTTACTATGGGTTCTTTTTTACTTTATACTATTGTAATGTCATTATCATGGAATCTCTGAGATACCGAAGTGTAGTACCTGTCTAGACAGCTTCCACAAATCATGCATCACTTAGACTGCTGAACAAGTCTGTATATAGAATTTGCTATGTGTATTTTATGTAGTCGGAGAGCATTTCCATATGTACAGTGTTATACTGATAACATTCAATGTTGTTTACTAGTGGATTCTTTTTTACTTTATACTATTGTAATATCATTATTACTGGTAAGGTTTTTATGTATCAATATTCAAGGTTATGTAATAGTGTGTTTTTTTAATACTATTGTAATATCATTATTGTGGAAGCTCTGAGATACAGAAGTGTGTGTGGACAGCTTTCACAAAGCATGCATCACTTAGACTGCTGAACAAGTCTGTATATAGAATTTGCTGTGTGTATTTTATGTAGTAGTAAAGCAAATAGTCCATGAATGTGCTAGTAAGAAAGAGAGTATTACAAATAGAGCAGTATTTGTTAAATCAGAATATAACCAAACAGAGAGCTAACTGACTATAGAGGTTATCTGCTTTGACTGTCACATACTCTTTGATTAGTCAGAGAGTATTCTGATATGTACAATGTTATACTGATAACATTTTAAAATATCAAATATAGCCGAAATTTTAATCTTTTACAATTATACAGATCATTTGTAGACAGAAAATCCCAAACCTTTCGCACCACTATAGTACCAAGTACCAAGTATGAGCAAAAACTGATACTTGTAGGCCTACTCCAAAAAAAGTCTCACCATTGAGAGACTGAGAATTGTGATTGGTCTAAAGTTTTCCCTACTCTAACGAAATCTAGACCTACTGAGGGAAATTGTAACACGTCTTGTTTAATCCTGTTTGACTTGATTCCATAATGTCTGAGATTGTCATAAACATGTCAAGAAAATTATCAGATTTTTTTTCTTTTCAATAATGAGACATACTTAAAAATATTTAAAAATGCATATTCATAAAGTGAATGTATGTTGAAGCATGGTAAATAATGATAACATGTGCTCCATCTTGGTTCAAGTCCCATTCTCCAAAACTCCATGAGTAAATGGCGACATTCATTTTTGTCAGTGATAATTCACGAAGATTTTAATTTAACATTAATTTCTTCCAATCTCTTGCGTACTCTGCCAGTCTGTTTGCGTTATTCTTTGTAAGTGGCAAAGGGTGGACTCAAGCAGTGGGTAGTCTCTAAACACTCATAACACCCAAAGAAGAAAATACAGTAACGGTGGAGACTTTATAAGTAAATTGTATAGTGAATGTAGAAAGCCCATCTTGTATGTAATCGTCATCATAGATTTCTTATTGGTAGTCAGCAATTTTGAAAAAACAAATTGGCAAATTAAAAAATACTGTAGAACACTGTCACAAGATGTAAATAAATCTAATTAACAGATTACGTTAATGATTATAAGAGTGGATGCAATATTTTGACGATTCAAACATTACTATTGTAATTACATATAAAACAGCTCATCGGATACACACTGTTATGCTGACGGATTCTCTCAACAGAGACACCTCCCCCTCCCCCCGACTCATTGAAAACTTAGGCGTCACCACTTAGTTACCAAGCATGCACCCTGCTAACGTTCGCAGTGTTGTAGGATTCACATCTCAAACGAGATGGACCTTGCTTATAGACCTGTAGTTTAGAGCTGCGCAGTGGACAAACACCTTGTTGATAGGCTAACAGAATTTTTACTTATTTCCCATATGGAGCACAACAGTCTTCTAGTATTTCATAGTGCGAACATCGGTTGCGACAAGGCTGGCGAGAACATAGGAAGCATGGTAGTATCACTGTGAATCGGCAGTTTGTAACAGAGAGAGAGGGTGGGAGGGAGGGAGGTAGAGAGAGAGAGAGAGAGAGAAAGAGAGGAGAGAGTGTGTGTGTGTAAGTGAGACAGCGCAATATTATCGCGTTGTCTCACCTCTCTCCTCTTTAGACACCTTATGCTATACTTTTAAATGGGGGTAATTGTTTCACGGGCTCTGGGCTCGGCGCAATATCCCGCTCAAGAAAGTCTGTCAGGTTTCTACCAGTCTACTAGTTCTTCCAGGTTTTCCACTTTATCTGATTTCCGCTTCTTGCTTTCCATTCTTGTATGTTTTATGTTGATGTACCGGAACGTTTTTATTTCTCTAATATTACTACTGTAATTTAAATCTTTAAAACTTTCTGTTCTACTCTTGGAGCCACCATCTTAGGTTTTATTTTAATATTTCTTATTACGTTCTGTGTTATTGTGATCTCAAGTCTCTTGGAATTCCTTCTCACGTCTAGCCAGTAACCCTGCATTATCTGTAAATGCAACTGCCTCTGCAAACATCCCGTCAGAGATATTTACACTTTTCAGATAGCCTGTGGTACTTTACATTTCCTGTTTTTTGCTGAAAATTTTTTAATTGTCTCATTTATTATTGTTATCAGTAATGACGAACTCAGAATCCCTTCTGTGTCAGTCCTCTTTCTGTTACAAAACTTTCTGATATTGCTTACTATGCCGTTAACATTATTCGAAACATAATTAATTCACTACCGACTCGGAACACAAAGTTTTTTATAGTTAAAAACGCAAAAGTTTTACCTTATAGCCTTAACCGGTTTTCGCTTTTAAAAAGCTTCTTCAGAGGCTGCCGTTGGGCGCACTGTCCGTCTTGTTGTTGGCGACTGTATCGACTTTTGAAAGCTCGATGTTGTGTGTGTGAGGTGTGATATGTTCGAATAATGCGTGTGATATGAATTGTGTCTGTTCGTTTAGGATGTCGTTTTTATGTGTTTTCTTGTGTTTGTGTATTTCCAATTGTTCTAGAGTGTCTAGTTTTCGGCCTCTTGTGTGTACTCAGCCTCTGAAGAAGCTTTTGCGTTTTTACCTATACAAAACTTTGTGTTCCGAGTCGGTAGTGAAGTAATTATATTTAGTTAAGTAACGGACACGTCATGGACAACGAAATCCAAGAACATTATTCGAGGTCCGTAATGTTATGCGTATAGATCTAGGTGAATATGGGATCAGATCACTCCAAATCTTATAACTATGGTTTATCACAGTCACATGAGTAATCTCAGCCGACACCAGACCACTCCGTCTCCGAGATGAACGCCACTAAGGAGCACGGAATACGGCAGGCTTGCCTCGATGTTGAGTTTTCTGTAAAAGTAGAAACTAAACGTTTTCAGTTGCTGAACAGTACAAGCGTAACATAGTTTTCCCAAATTCTACGCAAAAACTTTCTACACTGTTGAGCTGAAAAATCTGAGGAAAGGATTTGTGCTAATTCGGAAACAAGTATCGAACAGACTGTTTATATAGCGCATTTATTGATATATGTTTGTTTTAAATATACACATACTTTGTCGGTTTGCAAATCGATACAAGTGTGTCAAGTTACATATACTTAAAATTCTATGTACAATCGACAATAAATATATCTTAACACTTTTTATTAGCACAATATTTATATATATAAAATGTGTGTGTGTGTGCGCGCGTGTGTGTGTGTGTGTGTGATTATTACACTAGAAATTTTTGGTTGCAATCTATATTTCAGTTTGTTATTAAGTCTTTTTTAAAATGTTTAGAAAATAGAAAATCTTGAATTGAACGTTCTTTATAGCTGGCTACTTTTGGTACTAATAACATAGCGTCCTGTAAGATAAGCTGTAATAGTAAATTATTTTATGCCAAAAGAACGTACGTTGTACAATTAAGACATAAACTGGACGTTACACGGGGTGTGGTGGGGGGTTAGGGCAATCAATCAACTTCTGCGTTTCTGATGTAATTTGCGGATACATGTATACCTGACGTCAGTGCGAAGAAAGCCTGCATACAACATAGTCCAGGCACATCACACGTTTTAATCTGAACACAATGACAAACGTTTGCCCGTGTGGCTAGACTGAAACTATGAGGATACCACGTCGTAGAACAGTCGAAACGTTCGGCAGCGGTAGTCCGAATCCGTCCTTTGCACTTGACCACAATGTGTGTAATTTTAATGCCAAAATCCACGAAAGTTAAAATACAAGATATAGTTTGGCGAGCATCATTAGAGACAAATATTCGATAAATTGAAAATCTCGAGACCATCCAGCAAAGAGGCGGCGAGAATTCCTAAAATTTGGCTTACCAAAAATGGTCGTTACAAAGTGAAAAAGAAGAAGAAGATCAGGAAGTAGCAGACCAAATGACGATGGCAACGCGTATAATGAAAGCAACGTGCGTTTGATGATTTAAAATAATTTTCATGTGCCTGTTAATTATTTGCCTCGCCCAAGCAAAGGTTTATTTACAAGAGTTAACTATCTTTTTCTGTCTACCATACTGCTTGATCTCTGATTATAAACATAAATATTGACAACAATAGTCGGAATGAAAGTAGAATAAACTGTATATGGAAAAGAAGTTAAAATTAATCTCATAATGACAGATAAGATAATGTCACAATGACATGTCGATCCTCTCCTCGGGTCGGAGTCATGTCACTGGTCAGAAAACTATTGGATATAGTCACTATTGTATATTGTGATTACATGATTCAATACAAGTCGACGCCCCATGCCTTCTACAAGAATTAAAGGCAAGTGACAAAGAACAAAGGAACAAGAGTTCACATTGTAACAGTTTATTGACAACCGAAGTGGTACAGGAACTGGCAACGACTTATGAAAATCCTTTTTAGCCACCTTCGACGGATCGACAAAATTCGGACGCAGTAGCCTGAGGTTGCTAAAAGCAATCTTTCGTTTACTGCGTAATGCTTTTATTGTTCTTACTGTGTATTTAAATAAAGTAAAAGTAGTATGCAGAACTCGCTCATTATTTTGAACAAAGTACATTTATTATTACATACGTTTCGATATGAGATTATTTTTCAATTATTCACAAAATTACAAAAATCCCGATTACTCTGCTACTTCTTAATTCTATAAAATAGTAGCCTCTACTCTACTATTCTATACCAATTGTGGATCACACCATCATACAATAAATACTCAAAATTCGGATTTGGGTTACAGTATGATTCCCTGCTGGGTTATCACAATTTTCTTCGAATTTTTGATCTCTTTTTGGGCCCTGGGGTCCCAAAATTTTAAGAATTATAAGACTGTACACAATGGCGTAAATATTTTTTCTGGCCCGCAGAAATTCTTGCCTCCTTCTACCCTTGTTTAATTTATGCCATTGTTCTCCCTTAAAGACTAACCCCTCGTTATAGCTGCGACGACTGCTAACATAATATAACTTTAACAGAATACATTCTCCTCAAGAGAGTTTAAAATCTCTTCTTCTAAGCTTAGGCCAGTTTGATCAGTCACTTCTATAAATCCTAAAAATGTTTCCTTAATTTTTAAGTATTCAGAAATTCAGACATATCTGATTATGTAACTCTGTTGATCTTTTCTATCAGTGTCTTGTCTAACATGCACTATTATGGAGAAAAACTGAGCAGATTAAATCTGTTTCAAAATAATATTTTCACCTGTTTTTTAGATAAAAGTTGAATGAGTTCATTTTGAATTTGGTACTCGTATACTTCTCACTGTTCTTTGGACCTTGCAACATCTCTTGCAACAATGGATCGTATTTACTAAAAAGATCGATAATCGCCAAAACGTTTTCGCTATTGAGCTGGCGGATGTTCTCTTTGTCGCTTCTAAATGCCAATTTTGAAGCTGCCAATGTCAGAGTAACATTTACAATGGAGTCTAGTAGTTTCGCTCATTTATTAGTTGCTTTTTGTAGCTCATAACGATTAACGATGCAACGCAGGTCCGGTGGGTGGCTTCGGTCCATTCTTAATTGAAATCATTGTGCAGTTAACCAAATAATGTATACTCTCAAAGTACACCATAAGGTACTGGCAAAATAACAGTAAACAAATAAGTGTATTTGTGTTTTGATGTTAAATACATGCGGGGAAATTTAGTTTAACACAAGTTCAATGGTTTGTACCTATTTTTCAAAATTAAGGGAAAAGTTTGCGTAGTCTCCCCATCGCATTGCGGCCCGGCAGCTACGGCGCTGACTGTACACTATATTCAGATGTTAGTTAAAATTCTCTTCAATATGATACCACACATGAATTTTTGCGATCTCATCAAAATTTGCACCCACTTTTTGAGGCTTGACTTCAAAAATTATGAAATTTCCCAAAACGAACGCTATATTCAGACTGTGGTTAAAATTATGTTTAATTTGATACCCCACGTGGGCTTTTACGATTTTTTCACATTTACGCCTCCCGCCCCCCTTGTTTTTGTAGGATCCATCTCAAAATTGTGCTGTAGTGTAAATGTATGGACACGCATGCCAAGTTTACGAAAATCGGTTGATGCGTTTGAAAGTTATCGTGTGACATACCCCAAGCAGATAGATAGATAGATAGACAAATACCAAACGGTCGAATTAAAGCTGAGAACTTGGTTCGCTCATTCAATGAGGAACACGAGTGTTCGCCACGATTTTGTATGTGGAGGCTTCACGATTTATTTACTTACCGCAATCTATTATTCCGTTTTTATGTTGGAATGAAGAAAATAATAAGAAAGAATTTAACGACGGCGAACATATGTAAAACTGCTGAACGCGTGTTCTATAGTCTTTGTAGAATTTGCTGGTTTAAGTAGGCGTTTGAATTTATTGAGTTTTCTTTTCAGCAGACTCCATCCAGTTGTTTTTATAGGCGACACTTCCCATTATTTTCATATTTTCAACGTGAACAACTTTTGTTTGTTGAAACCTTCATAATTTTGTCCATGTTTTTCTAGAGTAAGAGTGTTGAGACAGTTGAAGCTGACTTATTGTCCGTATTCCGTAAGACCTGACGTCGCCAACAAGTTGTACACACGAATTCTGTGTGTCATTCATCGCCCATATTGTATTACGAGTGAAGTGTGGATACATAAGAAAAGCTTTGTTTTGCTATGCAGCAATATCATATAGCATCTATGAAGGATATGATTAACACGATGAAAGACTGTCAATAAGTGGTGAGGTATTGTTTATTATGTGCAAAATCTTGTCTCTATAGACGATTCTGTCCCGACCGTCAAATGTGTTGTTGTTACCGATCGCAGAATTATCATACGAAAAGCGCAGTACGAGTAAACGATTTTAGACAGGAATTTAATAAGTGGATTATTAGTGACCCAGCTTATAATTAATTTATTAATGCATTTTGCTAAATTTAATATAAATTACCAAAAGCTGTTTATTTTTTCCGAAACTATAAAATATTCTGCAAAGACGAGTTGACATACATACCTTTATTTATTTACAAACGTGTTTAAAAATATTCAATTTATACCCACATGAAGGGAATATTTTTATATTTTGTCACAAAACAATAGCAACATTCAAATGATATTTTTTCTGGAAATAATAAACATGAGTTTGAGAAGCCTAAAGAAGAAGAAAATAGATGGTAAATATCTGAAAGGAGAACTTTATTTCTGAATTCTCCTGTTTCTCCTACATATGAAGTAAAGGATTTTACAAAAAATATAAATATATTAGATACTGATTTGTTTATTGGATTATTGGGCTATGTAACTGAATTGTTTAGATTGAGTTTTAAAACACGTTCTTATTTTCAAATATCGTAGCTCAGGCTGTATGGTAGCTAGAGGGATAATTCTGTTAACTAAATTTTTAGAATACCGTCCTGTAGAAACCATAGTATTGGTTTGAGAGAAGTAATTTTATTACGTTTACAAAACAAATACATTTTATAAAATACGATTTATTAATATAGCTTAAAATACAAATCTGCATAAATAAATGGAAAACCTAAAAAGTAATGTTCATGCTACATTTTTAGGCCACAATTGTTTTTTCAATTAAAACAAAAGCAAAAGTTTGAAAAATGAGATGTCAGACTTTGCGATAGAAAAAAACTTCTATTATGCGACCTCTTTCTTAGAAGATGCGTATAATAGACTTTTATACGATTAACTTTGTTTTTACTTATTAGTTAAGAAGCTGGTAAATAAGTAAAAGCTTAATGTGTAATACAATGTGTACAATACAATGTAAAATAATGTGTATTACAAAGAGAATTTTATAATGAAATCCACAGTTATTATAGTAAGGTAATAGTCAGCCCCTTTAACTAGTTACATTGCTTGGTGGAAAGGTATTTATTTCTTCCGTTGCATGGATAACGTTTAACTGAAACACATTCAAAATTTGTTTGTTATATTGTTATAGTTAATACAGATAATCTTAAACTATACCGTAATATCTTTCATGAATTTATGTAAAAACGATAGTAACCAACATATTGTAACGAGAATCGTATCGAACCGCGTTGAATAGCCGAGACCGTCTTCGACCCGTCCCAGGCCAAGTGTGACAGGTGTGCCTCAGTCAAAACCGCGTTCAAGTTTGTTCTAGATTCTTCAAGAGGCCACTTGAGATACGCATCAGCGTCAGCATTATGTAGCGTGCACATTGAGGATGGAAGATTTCTAGAAGGCTTGCGCTA
This sequence comes from Magicicada septendecula, assembly GCA_034769895.1. Classification (NCBI taxonomy): domain Eukaryota; kingdom Metazoa; phylum Arthropoda; class Insecta; order Hemiptera; family Cicadidae; genus Magicicada; species Magicicada septendecula. Next base: position 248,628,829 of record CM068376.1, on the reverse strand, counting down.
CCTATACAAAACCACAGCAGCCAGCTTATGAGTTCAGTGATGTTGAGCGATTTCTTTAGTGCGGATCGAGTGTTTGTAGCGAAGTGTTGTGTTCTAATTAGTGCGGATTTATTTTTTATAGTTGACATTATTATTGCGTGTGGACATTTTTTACTTGAATTGTTGTAAGAGACTATCTTGTTGATTACAAATTATTAATTGTGATAATGAAAGCTGGTTATTGGTGATTTCATTGGTGTCTTGTATTTTGTTTTCCACTGTACCATACAACGATCAGTGAGACCGTCGTAACAATATTTTAACTCAAAGAAATTTTGTTTTCCCGTCTTCCAGTATGCTTTCACATTCCTAAACGCCTAGGTACTTAATTCAATTTAAGGATTAGAGTCAGGTTTCCAAAAGAAATACGATTTTAAGACTTTGAAACACTGAGGCCAGTCCAAATGTGAGAAATGTAAGTTGTTGAAATTCTGTTGCGACTGCCCATTATGTTACTAAACGACTTTAGATGGCAACTGAAATTAGATATGCTGTGTGTAGTGTTAGGTGACTCCACTCTCGTACCTGTAACAGATCAGAAAACAGTCTGTCATATATTTATTTAAAAATTCAAACACTTTTAGCTACAGTCTATTTCTTGATGCATATATAACTTATTTAATATTTATAATTTCTTTACCTTAAGATGTTTTCCCCTTATTTGGAACATGTCTCGGGAATCCTATTTTTCCCATCGATGTTGAGTACTTTGAAAATACGAAAATACTCAAAAAACTAATATATTCACCACAATCACATATAATAATCCCAATTTAAAATACCAAAAAGCAACAGGAAACCATAACAACAACCAACCAAAACACAAGTACTCAACAAGATACAAAATTAAGATGACTGAGGATGGGAACAATAGGATTCCCAAAACATGTTCCAAATAAGGGAAAACGTCTTGAGGTAAAGAAATTATAAATATTAAATAAGTTATTTAACAATACAGTATCTGAAATGCAAAAACAGTACTGTGTTTTATTGTCTCCGGTTTACTGAATCAGCCTTCTAACTGAATCAATTTCTAAAACCTCAACCCCACTAATGGACTTCAGGCACAGAATAAATTACATTAATAAAAAATGTTAATTCCATTTACTCGTATTTACGTGTTTCGAAATTATTCTTATTTCAGGCGATTGCAATGTGGTAAAGTATAGAAATAAGAAAAGTGCGTAATAGAAATAACAAATGACAACGAGAATGGAATCTGAAAACAAATAAATATAAAAACGTTCATGTTCTTATATTAATAAGTTTAAATATAAACGAACATAGAAAAACTACAAAAAAAAACACAAAATAAATATGTCGTTTATTTTTGACACATCGGAATGAAAACGGAAACGTAAAAGAGTAAAGGAAGAAATCTGATAATTTTATAAATGAATAAAGGAAACAACGATTACTGTTAGTTTGACAGAATATATTAGATTTATCAAACAGTAACTGTAAGATGAAGATTGCAATTGGCCCGAAGCTTTTAAGGTAGGAATATATTGCCTTTTAATTTTGACCTAAAGCGTATTTCAGCGAGAAAAAATAATGTGGAAAGGAGAAAAAAAAATATATGATTTAGTGTACCAGATGTTTCCATTATTAAAATTACGAATTAAAAAGCGCGAGGGAAGAAGTCCTTCCCCTCCTCACCCTTGTCTGAATGGAAGAAAAAGGACTTCCGGAATAATAAAAATGGCGGGCCTAGTAACAGCTGTTCGCCCATATTTCCCGTTTTGGAGGTTATGAAGAGACTCTGACATGCAAATCTGGAGCCATTATTTCATAGTGATCAGTCGCGGTGCCATATTGCACTGAAGGGAGATTTTGTCGTATAATTCATGACTTAAGGAGGGTGATTGGGGGAGTCACTCGGATCTTGAGCTCGGATTTATGAGATTTTATTATCAAGGGTTTGGATGGGGGGCGGCAGCATCCGTTCTAATAATGCATATATTAAAGTGGTACGGATCACACTTACGAGGTGATAACGAAAATTGTTTGCGTTCATAATTAAACTCTATGACACTTGTTGTTTGACATTTTCCACAACACAAAATTTACATCCATTTGAAACATTCATTATTCACATATTTCCTTACATTTTATATATATACGTAGAGAGAGAGAGAGAGAGAGAGAGAGAGAGAGAGAGAGATATGTGGATTCTATTCAGTGAGATCGATCCAAAGCTTGCCTCACTACTTATAACTTTGCAGGTACAACGGACGCGTGCGCGCCCAGGCAACACACACACACACACACACAAAATTGTACCTTCATTTTACTAACATTTAATTCAATGTTCGAATTAATTAACGTCTTATGAATATTTTACTTCAATAGAAGACGTTATGCAACATAACTTCATTTTATTAATGTGTCAATTTGACGAAGTTCTGAGATACGGTCAATAAAGTACATAAATACATAATTATTTTATATACGCATAGTGAAATGAGATTGGGATTCAGAAATTGATTTTGTTGAGAGTCTGATTCCGTAACCAGGGAAAATACAATACAGAAGGTACTCTAAAAGCGTTTACAATAAGGTTTATTTTAGTAACATATGCTACAGTACCTTATTTATTAAATTAATTTTACAGATAAAGTTAATTTAGTAATAATATTTGAATTTAATTCCGTACTATACATTACTTAACTGTGAAGATAGCAATATAAAAGAGTACTTAAACATAGGTCTATATAAAAAAGTATTCAGGCGTATTCCCACATTATCTTAAAATATAGACAATTTAAAAAAAATATATAGTATAAAAAAGTAAGCAATATTATTTACGTAAAATGTAGAATCATTATGTACGAAAATAATGAAAACAGATTAAATCAGAACTGTAATTATAAAATAAAGTTTTAAATACTATATGTATATGAAAACCCTAACACTTTACATACGAAATATGCAAACAACAAATATCAACTAGGTTATAATTAAACGCGTTTTAATAATATGATGCATGCAATAAACAATTAAAGTTTGATAAAATTGGTTGGTTTTCTGAACAAAATTTGTTGTAGTGACCTTTGGCATGTGATAACCATGAATTGAATATTTCCTTTCTGCCTAATTTTTGTCTTGTCATTCACAATGTGCTGAAGCCGGTAGTCATAACTGAATATGTTTTCTACCTTCATATACTTTCCTATACGCTTTTTCATAAAAAAAATTTCGAAACTACGATATCAGCAGTAAGGGAGCCAAAAAAATGTTATCATAGATGAATTTAACTTATCCATATCCCTGTGCGATCACACTTTCATCTATCAAGGTTTATTCTTTCCTCTACTTTTACTTCTTTAAAAAATTGTTTACAATTTTAATATTTATCTTCTTGTTTTGAAACAATTGTTGCTTTCCCAGAATAGTATGTTGTTGTTTTTAAACGTGGAATAGCATCCAAGAGACAAATTTTTTCTAACAATTTCATTTATCGTTTTATTGGTAATACTGCGTTTGTTATTCTAAGAAAACACTGAACTGGATAACATTGAATGCTATTTATAACAGGAAATTATTTACCATTAAAATACAGTATGTAGACTCATACGAATAAAACAGTAATTAAGTAAATAGACAGAGTATTCAGTTCAATGAAACGAAAATTTTATTTTGATATCAGTGATTTGTGTATGTGTTACCAGCAAAGTACAAAATCAGGCATTTTATAGAATGCCTAGGAATTTCATACAATGCCTGAATCCAGCCGGCAAAGTATGAAATAAAACACATTTCATACATTGCCTAGGTATTGTATAGAATTCCTAACGTCTTATAGGTAATGTATAGAAGACAATGTGTGCGCTATGGTTTCATGTCACAACAGAACATGCAAACACTTCAATTATAAGCATTGCTCCTGTAGAGCATTCTAGCGCAGCCAAAACCACCGACCCAAATCACCTTTTAGAAGCAGCCCAAGAATCTCGCCCAAATCCGACAACGGCATGCTGTGTTTGTTCAAACGAAACTTTTGGTTCTGAAAAGTGTGTAGAGTGCTGCAGAGATATGCATAGTACGTGTGGACATTTTTTTAACACTAGTGGCAACAGTGGAGATAAGTGTGACGATGGCAAGAAGCTGTGTACTCTCTGCTTCAAAGCAAAAAATGCAACTGAAGAAAGAAATAGGTCAAAATCATTTTTGGAACTCAGGCAAAGAAGATGGAATCTGATTCTGACAAAAAATTTCCTCCAGCTCCTGTGAGCGCGTCTGTTAGTGTTCCAGTTCCTGGAGTAGACAAGGGGCTGGGAGATCTTCGAAACATCCTAGCAATCGTCGTGAGTGTGACAGAAGACGGATTTTACAAACTGGGAAACATTACCGGATTGTTAAAGCAGCTGTACACAAGATCGCAGTTCTCTGCATGTCCAAGACCACTAATGAGGGTTGAAGATGTTCCTGAACAAGAAACCACACTTCGCTCTGCTGATACTGCCCAATCATCAGGATCCGGACAAGGGTACGTAAAATGTGTGTGCAAGACTAAATGTAAAAAAAATCTAATTGTGTAAAAAATGAAAGAAAGTGTACTTCAAAATATCACAGTTCTTTATCATCTTGTTGTAATAATTAGAGTATATTCCATATATTTAGAATTAATAAACACCAATAATATCTAATATATTTTTGGTTGTTAAAAAAAGTTCTTGTACAGTAAAATAGTATCTAAACAAAATTAAGTAGAGAATAGATATCGTAATCTCAAAAAGTCATACAAAGTCCTCCTCTGTGTAAAATCAAACAATTATGTGTGGTTTTGTAATAAAATGTTTTCATTTTGAATGTAGTAAGCTTATTTTACACTTTGCCTAAAGAATCACTGGCATTATATAAAATGCCTAGGCAATGTACAGAATACCTGGAAAAAGTATAAAAAAACATTTTAAAATTATTGTATTCTATACTTTGCCAAAAAACTCCAGGCATTGTATGAAATGCCTAGGTATTCTATAAAATGCCTGGATTACATACTTTGCCGGTAACATGTGTACTGAATATGGGTTGGGTGGATTTGATTTAATAATACGGCTGACTCTATTATCCAGAGGTTTAAATAAGCGACACTTTGACTATTTCAGGGAGACATAAGTGGGGTGTAAGAAGCCGAGTAAGTGCAGGAAGCAGTTACACCTTACGTCGGATAGTCAAAATTGCTAATACAAAATTAGTGTTATTTATATCGTTGCTGCCAGGGTGAAAGTCTGAATTTGCCGTCGCCTCTTTCAAACAAATGAAGTACGGTATTTCTGTACGATATTTTTGGTAGGAACTATAAAGTATTTTCAGTGAAAATCAGTAACAGGAAAATTTTTATTTTTAAGAAGTTAATGTAGGAATTTTTATTTTTAAGTAGTTAATGTAGGAATTTTTACTTTTAAGTAGTTAATGTAGGAATTTTTATTTTTAAGTAGTTAATGTAGGAATTTTTATTTTTAAGTAGTTAATGTAGGAATTTTTATTTTAAGTAGTTAATGTAGGCGTATATGTAGCTCCGTCATGATAGCTCCGTCAGTTTCGAAGCAACATTTATAATAAGATTATTCAAGTTTTCTCTGATTTCGGCGCCCAGGACCGCTGCCACTTTCGTTCGTCCCTCTTTTGACGTCGTCTGTGGTTTCAGGTTCAGCATCAGTTACTTTTGTTTTCAAATTCGTTCTTGTGACGCAGCAGACCCACGTTCCTCTTTCGTTAAGTTCATTTTGGTATCGTTTCGAAGGATATTATTACAATTATTACCATTTCTTTTGTAACTGTGGACTTTGCTTACACGTTTCTCTGACAGTTACGTTGCTTATATATCATCGTTGTGTACTGTATGTCCATGTACCTCTCGAAGGAATTTCGCTTTTCGTGTTCTTAAGACCAGCGGTTCTGTTCCTCTCTGGACGTGCATTTGGTGCAAAAACAGACGAGTGACGTGCTAAGCGAGACGTTGGTCCCATGCAGGGCGGGGTTCTCACCCCCCCCTCTGAATTGGCCTAAGATGCATGTAACCAATGAGATATGTTAATACATAATATATTATATACATAATATGTTAATATATAATTATTTGTTTTATTTTAACTGTTTGAAAAGTTTCGGTATAGTGCTTTCACGATAAATTCAGGTTGATGTATGTCAATAAAAACTACACTGCAACGGAATCCTATGGCATAAACAAAAGTGACTCTTCGACCTAACTGCTCTTCGACCTAACTGCCTTATATAATGGTTATCTGTCTTCGAAATTTGGTTTAAAGAATTTGAATTTAAATATCGTTCAAATCAATTGGTTTATTATTTCCCAACATATTTACATTGTCGCCGTCGTCGTCGTCGTCATCATCATCATCATCATCATCATCATCATCATCAGCAGCAGCAGCAGCAGCAGAAGTAGCAGCAGAAGCTGCATCATCACCACCATCACAATTTAGGGCCTAAATAGCCTATATTTTAAAATGAAAAAATTATACACACTATATAGAGATAATGAGCGATGACTGTATACTACAACAGGTAATGGATTTTAGACCCTAAGGAAGAAGAGATGTAGGTACCTAGGCCAAGAAGAAGATGGTAGGCCTGAAGACGAAACAGGCTGTGCGTCTAGATCCTGAGGTGCAGCAGCAGCAGCAGCAGCAGCAGCAGCAGCAGCAGCAGCAGCAGGAGCAGCAGCAGCAGAAGAAGAAGAAGAAGAAGAAGAAGAAGAAGAAGAAGAAGAAGAAGAAGAAGAAGAAGAAGAAGAAGAAGAAGAAGAAGAAGAAGAAGAAGAAGAAGAAGAAATTATGCAACGAGATAAATTAGTTCAATATAATGGATTTTTGTCAAACGTTTAAAAATGTATCTTTAAAGGATATTTAAAGACAACGAATGCATACATTTTTGAGGTAGTTACATTATAACCTTCAAAAGACAAAGAAACTATGCTTATACTGTGATCCGGGATTTGTATTTTTCTCTATTGTAAACACAGACTAGCCCGTATTCCTCCTCTGTAGTTAAAGTTTAGATGGTTTATCATAGTGAGATGTTATCACGGTTCTTCTTGAAAAATAAATCCAGTGATAACATCTGTAATTACCCCATATTTATTAATTGTTTGCGCTCTACATATATCCCTAATTTGTTGGTTAGCAGACAGTTCTCTAGTCTTTAACGTCGCGACTCCATAAACAGTAGGCTAGGTTAGGTTGGGTTGGGTTGGATTAGGCTCACTTCTACTGAGGTGACTTCATCGTTTCATTTCAGCACACTTCTTGTACAATTATAGTAATTATAAGGGATCGGCTTCTTCGAATTCACACTTCATTTTTCATTACATTTTTGTATGTGCTCTGTTTGATTTTGAAACACATGTATACATACATACATACATGTAGAGAGACAGACAAACAGATAGACAGATATACATACAGACATACACACACGCACACAATCGTATACGTTTATATAGTAACAACAGGATACCATTATTCCTCCAATCGTCACGTGACGTTGATTTCTTCGTCGTCTTCTCCGCACGATCTTCCTTGTGAGCGATCGTCCGCAGTGACGTCAGCTAATCTGGGTCGATCGCTGTCCGCGTCGCTCAGGTCCGGGTGTGGATTGTTCTTGTTCGGTAGCGTTTGTTCTCTGCTCCCGCCGGCGGCAAGCAATTCGCGTTCCTTGCAGTTCCTCCACTTCATTCGGCGATTTTGAAACCAGATTTTAACCTGAATAAACAAAAGTAGAAATCGCACGTTACATACTACTGCAATAAACTAGAGTTAATCTTCGGTGGATGGTTAGCAAACCTCAAATATGCACATTTCATGTTTACACTGAATAATTACTCTGCTTAGTAGTAGTAAGTTAATCTTTCTTTTAGTACACTTTCATTTACCAGTGTGTATTAGTTATAATGTAAGTAATGTAAATTGAACTCTTTAACTATCATTAGCGTCAGGTCTAAAATAATTATCTTTTCACTCGGTAAAACTTCGTTAATTTCATTACTGCACGGTTTCATTAAGAACGCAGTGACATTATTTATGCTGGAATAGTCTGGAAACCATTCGTAGTTACGTCTTCTTTTAGTGCTGAATAAATATTAGAACCAGTTTACCGTTAAGCTAAACTTCATTTAATTCTTTTTATTTATGGATTCATTTTTTGAGACTCTGAAGCCCTTACTCTAAGTATTTTCTGAGGAATACATAATGACAAGTCGATAAGAAATATGACTTCAGTATGAATCTTGATTTCTACACAAGGATTCTAATTTTTTAAAACAAACACTATCCAGGTTAAAAGGGGAAAAGCTTCAACATCTAATGACATAAACTCGGTGTCTTGTTTCAGGAGGTGTTTGGGTTTTGAGACTTCCCAGATATTACTTCGCACGGGTGCACAGGAAAAGAAGCAAGATGTTAACAGCGGAGGAAAAAGTCTGAAGATGAACAAATGGACAAGACATGGTTCCCAGCGTTGTAAGCAATGCGTACGGTCAGATCAGCGCAAGCCATCGGTTCGTCGTTCAGATGGAGCAGAGATTGCATTGACAAGTGCCTCGACCAACACGACAACGTCTCTGTCAATTGACATAGCAACAACACTGAGAATGATTGCCGTTACTACATTCTTTTTATTTCCTCTTTACATATACACTTTGATCCTTACTCATCTCCACAGGGAATAGTTTCAGTTGACACGCCGTTCTCACGAAAAATTCTCAAATAAAAGTCGTGATGAGTTACTTTAGAATAGGGTAAATCGTGAAAGCCGTGATGAGATAAGCTTGGCGGTGATGCACGTGTAAAGGTGTGACTGTGTGTGACACATTGAATAAATACCGAGGTAAGTTACCTAGTGATACCCTTCTGTATAATTAATATGACACCATATTAAATGCCTACAATAATTGTGTAATAGGAGTGCTGATATTGTTAAGGTAAGGACTAAAAATTCTCTGTTAATTGGATGATGAGCAGATCGACTCGGTTATAAAGATAAACAATATAAGCAGGTGCAATATAAGCTGTACAATTAAATGCAATATAAACAATATAAGCTGTGCCTCCAAGCCAATCAGGTAGCACTTCATGTTGCTTAGTCGATGGTGCTTTCCAGCTTAGGTCGTGCTGGTACAAAAGTTTATAAAAGTAGGCCTTCTCAGGCAAAACACATAGTTTCTGCCTCATCTCTGAGGTGAATTGGCGGATACCGTGCTAATCGAGACACTGATGATATCCTCCGATGGTGGCGCCGAAACGTTTGTCAACAACAACAACTATGGACCACGGCGTAACAGCTGATAATAATAATTTCAAGAATGTTGAAGCCAGCGGTGAACTTGCGATATAAGCAGATTCTACAAGAATGTTGTCGATTACAATTCTTGAAAGAGAAATTTTGTTTTAAACATTGTCGACTTGTTGTGCTAAGCAGGAAGCGAAGAGATACATGAAGTTGCCAGGTTAACGGAAGACAAACGACGCTAGGAAACTACCAGTGAAATCGAAGTGTGGTGACTTTAGTCAAAGTGATAGGAATTGCATCGAAACCGCGACCGCTACGCAAAATAGTGAAGTAACAATATGATCGTTTGTATCGGCCATCATACAACCAAACGTTGGTTCATATTTTTGTAGGCTAGTTATTTAATTTTTGTGTAGTCTGTGTTAAATAAACTCACTCTTAATATACCATGAATTAACTCTTTTTACCATGAAGTATCATTTTAAAAATAAAAGTACTCTTATCACCAGCTTTTTCGTACGCCAGTCAGATTTCATCCCACATACGAGGTTTGATCAAAAAGTTCGTGAAATTTTTCAATTTCCATCGCTGCCAGTGTCCAATTAAAAAACTGTTTTTATGTGATGCTGATACACATGTTAGTGACAAACGTCTAACATTTTAGCGCTATTTGATGCGTATTTTAGATTTCACAGCTAATTGAGTAAGTCGTCTTACGTGTATTAGGTGATTTTTTGTCATTCTACAATGCAAAATTGTAGAACATGGATTAAATTTTGTGTCAACTGTGAGATGAACTGCTCTGTTCTGGTAAACGTGTTCAGAAGGCTTCTGGCGAGACTGCTGTGCGTGAACAAGCGGTCTACAAGCTTCAAAGACTTCCGTAAATGAGTTGAAGTTTGTGGTTATCAGATGAAGATTATGTTTTTGAAATTTCATCGCTAGGCGCAGTGGTTAATAAAGGGTACTATTCAGACATTTTACGCCATTTGTGTGAAGCTATTCGTAGAAGAAGGCCAGATTTACGGAAGAAAATCCTATACCATTATCCTATAGCCTATGCGTTTTGATTTGTTTTGATGCACATAAAAAATAACTGTTTTTCCAAGCCATCATAATATAAAAAGTTGAATGACGTTAGTGTCAAATATTAACTTAAAAAAATTCGAAAAAATTGATAATTAATTTCGAAATCAATAACAAAAACTGCCTTTATTGGGAAACTAGAAAACTTACGACGGAATTCTTCACAAACAAGAAACACGATCACTCCGTACTCCATTATAACACACTTTCCCTGTGCTCTCTGAATGTAACGACATGTTTCTTCTCATATCTACTTAGGCGAGAGATTAAAATTTCATAACTGCGCTCGATATATCGAATTTTTTTAACCTCCAATTTTTCGGCCCCGAAAATCTGCCGCCCTGGGCCCTTTGGTTAACACTGTTTATTTGGCCTCTTCAGAAATAGCTATTCCGAGTAAAGTGTATTGCTTTTGGTAGCGAATATTTCATTATAAGTATTAAAGAATGTACCTTTCCTACCTGCTAATCTTATTATGTATCTAGGTTTTCACTATACTGATAACCCCTTAATCTTTTTAGCTACCCGTGGTGTCGAGCAAATGGCTACCCCTAGATTATTGCCTTCTATTTTATCTCCGAATACAAGATTTGTCTATTCCACCTGTTCGTTGGATTGTATGCCTAAAGTAGCTTAGATGTGTCTTGTTAACCCGTTATAACAACTTATTTTTTATCGATAGTTCTTGCTTTAAGGAAGCATTCGTTTTGCGTTCTGACCATGACACTCTTTGAACAGAGAGTCTCCGAGTTATTTACGATCCGCCTGCTACAACCTCGAAGTTTCACATGCACAGTTGGCTACTGGAAATATCAAAATGTTATCCAGTATAAATTTACCGCCGTTGAAATGATCTGATATTTCATATTTTCTGTTAGTTTTGTTGCTAGTATTTTTCCTACAAATAATTTATCCTATTGATAATTGTTCTGAGCAGCTTGAAGGCTGAAAATCGCACTCTTATTTTAAGATGCTGCGGGGACGGAATATGGAACTCTAGATTAGGATTTAAATGATGTATACCTGAGTTGCATATATTATTTTAGTACTGCGGTTTTTCGTCTATGCGGAATTCCAGAAATGCGGATAAACGGGTGTGGGCTCTGATCGACTGATGTTCAAGCCAGCTCTTCACGCACTTTTTAGCGCCAGTTCAAGCATTCCAGAGTCAGACTTTTGGTTATTTCCACTTCAGTAAACCGTAGGCTACTGGTAACTGTCTCGACAAACAGATTGTTACGTTCTTTCCCAACGATTCACATGTAAAATTCAGTAATCACTCCTTCATTACACAATTTATGCAACATAACGGTAATTGAATGTGCGTTCACTTAAGTAAGTAGATGTTATATTGTGATTCGATTACCGAGAGGTCACGCTATAGGCTAGTGGAAAAGTCATAATTTATCTTATTTAGAATTTAATTTGTTTAACGCTCTTAAAGCATAGAACGATGGTGAGAAAACCGCTACGTGGAAACAGTAGATAGATTTAAAAATTGTTAAACAAATAGTTACTGTAATTTCACGTATAAGTTATTGGAAAATTGAAAAAACTAACAGAAGGTCTTTTCGCAGACAGTTTGAGAATAACAGCAGACAAAGAGTGGAACCCACAATGTAAACTTGACACATTATGCAAAGAGATAAAGAAGATAAACATGAATACAGGTGTACTCAAAACAAAAACTACAATTCTAACAAAGGAGAATAAGGCACTCATTAGTGTAGAGGAAAATCTTTAAACATTGAGAATCGATAATCAAAGTAAATGAAAATAAGATAAAGGAGAAATGAAAAACTTATAAAGACAATAGAACATAAAGTTATTTGAAAACAACATTAGTGGGGAAAGGGAATTGTAAAAAAAAATGAAAACTGAAGTTGTAAACAAGATGGTGCCTTTAAATGCTAATACAACGAAGTGAACCCAGTGCTCTGAAAACAAAGTTTAAACCAAATAAATACAGTCGACATAAGATTTCCAAGGAGAATGGAAGGACGTCAAGGAAAGATAAAATTATAAATGAAGGTTTTAGAAACGTTAGATGTAAAAACGATAATACTGAGACACAAAATACCAACTGGGGTGATCAAGCAACTTCAACATACTTCTGGTGGTCAGTGCGTCCTAGCGCCGAAGAGGGCGCAAACCTGGAGTGAGGAGAACTTCAAAAGAAGAACCAAGAGTGTCGCACCAAAGTCCGAAGATCGCAGCGTCACTCCCGAATTCCCAGATCTGTCTTAGGGAAAGTCTACCCTAGCTGGGACAACCACAACCACCACGAAACCTTGCCTCAACTCGTGAACACCGGGGGGGGGGGGGGACAGGACACCCGGCTGGACTGGTTCACGATCACGTGGTATCATTTTTAGTACGTCGCTGATCAACACGACGACCCCTGAAGCCCTTAATGGTCGGATCTACGGGTTCGAAACACAGGTCTCCCTCAGAGGTCTATGGCTTTTCTTCCACCTTCTGGCGGCGGCAGGGGAATACCACCCCGCCAGGCCAGTGGTAAGGCAGGTTCCCGTGTCCTCCCCCTTTCGCTCGCGACAGCTTAGGACTCCACCGACTCCACGCACGCCAGTCCACCGAAGAGGGGAGAACAAGCGGGCGAGTCCAAAGCTACTAAGGTCCAACTGTGTATTTAATGGGCATCACGGACTGTGGTGAGTGGCTTCACACAGCGAAAAGCCAGGGACTGTGCACCCTGGTTTGTTTTTGCAAGCGCTACTAGGAGTCAGGCTTACATCCTTTACCGTTCGCGCTAGCGACACGTAAATTTTCCAATTATCAGTGCCGATGCCATCGAAGGAAGGGGTACCCCCTGCACTCGAAAACAGGTGAGTATCTGGGTGGGTTCTTGGGCCAACGGGGGGCCACCCGCAAACAGTAACTCGCAAACTTTAGCGTGATAACCAATCGTGAGTCTCCGGGGCCCTTCCCCGGCCACCCGCAGGTGTTGCTACTGAGTCACGTGAGCTCGCCCGCGCGTCTTTCACGGATGCGTGTTTTCGGTTTGCCCGCCGGCTTTCCAAAGAACGGATCGCCTTGAGACTACTTGCCAGGGAAGAGAATCCTGGTTCCCTAAACACGCGGCACTACTTTGGATTCACTGTACCCGCTGCAGATACTGGACCAGGTACGTCGGAAACCCTGGCTCCTTTACACGTGCGCTACTAGGGCTCACTGCACCTCGTGCAGCTACCTATCAGGGACAGGACAGCCCTGGCTCCTGTTCGCGATGCACACACATCAGTTCCATTCCAGCCGAAGGACCAGTTTCACTCCCGCGCCGCGATAAGGCAGTGTGTGCAGGGCAGGGACGGTGATCGTGGGGAGTCAGCGGATAAGGCGATATAGGCCCCTAACCTCACGCTCCTTGGGAGAAAGCCCCAAGCCTCCGCCGTGGGAATTTCTAATGGGCAGATTCGCCAGAAGAATGTACGAAATTAGAGTACATAGAAGAGATGCTCCATGAAAAAATAGCAGAATAAAGTGAAGCGACTCACGTGAGAAATATTCGGTAGGAAGAGCGTAAAAAGAAAATTAACTCAATTCAATAATTTTACACCTCTTGGTAGAAGGACTCAAATGTATGTTTATATCACCCTTATACAAAGCAGAAGATTGGTGTATGTATATTGCAAATTGGTTGGGAAGGGCAAACAAAAAGTGTTAATAATGAGAACATATTATTTTGTTTGTTTTTCCCTTTTTTGTGGTCTCTTATAAACGGTTCAATATTCGTCAGATTTCGACCTAAAGAGCCCGTGAACATTTATGAGATTCGATTTGTAGATTTGGTAATTAAGCAGACACAATTAAAAAGAAAGTGTCGACGTTTCGATAAAATTTATTGTCATCATTTGAACCTGTATACGTGAAATACAAAAGACATTTTAAAAATTTGTTTTAAAAGTGGTTTAAAAAATGTGTCTAGTAAATGATCGAACCTCACTGAACGTTTCATAATTTAAATATAAAAACAAAGGTTAATTCAATCTCCAACTTTTTGAATACATCCTAAGGAACTGGTAAACTGATCCTAAATGTATCTGGCCAGAAACATCAAAAGTTTGGAATGGCATGTTTCCTGAGAATGTTACGAATTCCCTTGATTCATCGCCTAATAAATATCTTGATATTAAAAAGATTACATGTTAATATTAATGTTAATGGTTAGGTGTTAATGTTAAGGACCATATATTATCAACTGTTTAACGAAGAATTATCAAGTCGTGTGGGACACAGTCGAGGTAATGTTGAGAAATTGGAGGGTGAATGTAAAAAGAAGAAGAGATTGTTCTCCCTTCGATCAACTATCAAGCTTCACAGTTCTCTCGATACTTGAGACCAGGAAGACCGCTTGTAAATGGCTGAATCATCATCTTAAATGATATTTCCCGAAGTTCGGAATTTCCGGGTAGCATCGTAATATCAGTACGAGTTTTGGAGCTTTCAAGGTCGATTCAACCTGTGAAAATGTCTGCCTGGAATAACATAATCCTGCGGTAGGGTGTGGTGGCTGAAGGACTGTGCTGGACACACTTTTTTTGTACGCCTAACGCGCTGCCTTGGGTAAATTCTAAATTACTTCAGTAGTACAAAAAGAAGCCACTGTTATTTTACGTGTTTTGTTTTTGTACGAATATAAATCTAGACTAACCACAGCTATAGAACAGAGCATTGTAACATATACAATGTTGGATATGTCACAAGGTTACGTAGATAATTGAGAGTACAAAAATCTAAATCAGAACCAGTAAACACGTTCAGACGTTTGATACAGTCTAATTAATTAATAAATAACACAATTATTCAGAAACTCTGGAATCGTGTATGGTCATCTCACAGTTAACTAATTTTGCAAAGTCACTAGCTTATGGTCACTGGGGAATCACTTCACAGAGTCTGCGCCCACAGTTACTTTACCTACCAATACCATACCCACTATATTGTTATATATGTGTGTGTATGTCGTAATTACTCCTCGTCCTACGCGCCTTCAGCGTGTATACTTCAATATCTTTTTGTTGTTTACTAAACCGCTTAGCATGGGCGAATTATTTTGCTTCGTGTCTTTCAGCCCATCTTATTAGACTTCTATCCTTAGTTCTTTTGCTTTCTAATTTATCATGTTCAACATGGTTTTTCATAGTTCTTGTCTGAGCTCTTGGCTACGTCTCCAACGAAGAGGTGGTGAGAGTCGCTATAATTTGGTTTAACAGTGTGCGTTAAGACAGAAGCTTACTGCTGACAGAAGAAGAAGGCGAAGAAGGAGGAGAAGAAGAAGAAGAAGAAGAAGAAGAAGAAGAAGAAGAAGAAGAAGAAGAAGAAGAAGAAGAAGAAGAAGAAGAAGGAGGAAGAGGAGGAGAAGTAAAATAATAATAATACTAAGAAGAAGAAGACGAAGAAGAAGTAGAAGAAGAAAATGTATGCTATATCTGGGACAACGATCTTGGGTTGTAAAAAATTCAAGTACTGTCATAATAGGGTTACAAGTGATTTGCGGAACAAAGGCCAGAAAGAAACTGTACAGGTTCTGATACACTTATATGCCGATCAAACGTGGGTAACAACAAGAATAGTGAACAACAGAATGGAAGGTGTAGTAGTGACACGGCCGAGAAGAATTATATAAAAAAGTATTTTGGACAGAAGGAGAAATAATAATTAAAAAAAAAAAATGAGTTAAACATCAAAGCGGCAAGTGCTTCGATAATCGCGAAAACGGGTGAGCATCTGAACAGGTCGTAAGAAGCATGAACCACCAGTGCTCATTGTAGTTGTATGGCGTGAAGTGGGGGGGATTCTCAACAACTGTCGAGAGACTGTAGGGATCTAGCACGTCCACCGAATCCAGTGTTCAGTGCACATATATGGAACCAATTTCTGTATACAATAATTGTCAGTTGTATAAATGTTGCCGTGGTTTCCTAGGCTTCACTAATGGTTGCCTTTCCGAGGTCAACTCGAAGATTCACACCGAAGTCCGTAGCGGAACAGGCACAGACTAATCCTTGTATGTCTGTTATCTTTATAGGTTAAGATTATCTATTTATCTGTGCGAAGAAGTAAGCTTTCTTTGGTTTATAAGGCTAGAGCAGGAAAGAAAGAGAGAGAGAGAGAGAGAGAGAGAGAGAGAGAGAGAGAGTGTGTGTGTGTGACAGAGAGAGAGACGTTTCTTCTAACACTTAGGAGCTTAACTACTCCCCACACACGTGTACAGTACGTATACAGCTGTGTTAATATAAGTGTTGCACAGGTAAATCATATTACAGTTACTATGTCAACCAATCAATGTGTTTCTTTACTCTCATGTGTGTGCTTCAACATCATTATATACGGTTTATTATTTTTTCGGTCACCGTTACAAAATGCCGCGTGCTATGAATATGCAAATATCTATAGTAGGTTCGTCTGGTTGGTTGTCATTAGCATAAAATCAATTCCGTTCTTAATGCAGTGTATTCAAGTTGCAAGTTCTCCAGTCTTTCGCATTCATATATTCATATATATATCTATATACACACATATATATGTGTGAGCAATTACAACCGGCTATCCTGGCGCAAACTGACCGGCACTTGTGTTGGTTTCCCACGGCGTCCCCTTCTGGTAAACATTGGCCGGGGAAAAGCAATTGACTTGTGTGTTTTGCAGCTCATGTTACAAGGGTTGAGCCCCAGATAATGGACACTATTCAGACTCTTGCAAAAACCCGGCAACTTGCCTCGCAAAAATACGTTGTCATATTTGTTTTTAAACTTGCTGTACATAATGTTGTTTTCTTAGTATGTCATTTTGTTCGTAGACAGCGTTCGATATTCCGACTGTTTACATCGATACCAACAAACGTGACTTGCGATTTTCGAGTGGAAACTGTAAACATAACAGTACGACAGAGAGAAATGCCTCTTGTCTCGACGCGAATGAAAAATTTTATTGACACAATATTCAGATAAAATGAATAAACATTTGATTGTGATTCGCAATTCTATTATTAAGAATACTCAAGTAAATGTTTGCTTCAATGAATTTTGTTAGACATGTTTATTGAAAACGTAAATTCTGTCGTCACAAGGAGTTACGTAAATCAGTTAAAAGGCGTAACGTGAAAACAGTAAAGTAAGTGCTTAGATTATCACTACCTAGTGATCATGGAAAAGATCTGCTTATCATACTTGCCGATGAACTGTCACAGCTAGTAATCTTGGTATACAGGCCATGATCTTCCATTGATGATAACAATTTTGTCGCTTATGCACGGTGTTGGCTTTTTTAATCGTTGGGTATCATGTGACTAGTAACGAAGCGAGATGTATTAATAAAAAATTTAATTAATAAGAAAAATTGTCACGCAATCCAACGTTTATTTTCTTTATCTTAATATCGGGACAATTGTATGAACGGTGCTTTTTACAAATTTAGGACATTTCTTAAGACAGGTATGATTCTCATCATCATCGTCGACGTCATCATTATCATGAGCAACATCATTACCATCATAATCAAATTATGATCATCGTCATGACCATTTGCTGGTATCCCAATATAAAAAAAGGAGAGCAACCATCTGTTTAACAGACAAATTATACATTTACCATCGATTATTCTAACACAAGCTCAACGGTGGCTCCCACCGTCATTCAAGTTACAGTATTACAGTCTGTTTTCAGCAATATCGAAGAACTGCTTAAGAAATACGCTATGCACCAAAACAAACAGTACTGAAAGTCACAGGCCTGCGACTCGCATGTGCACTGTGTGCTTATTTCATCGATCCTTATCCCGGTAACGTAACAATATTTTTTTTTTTTTTGTAATTTCATACCGGTAGAGTTTAAAACGTTTCAAATAACGCAGGAGAAAGTTTCAACGTTAAAAATTAAATTGGCTCGTACGGACTGAGACCAATACGACTTGGTGGACCGAGTTTGCTTTACGTCGCAAATGGCAGTTACTTAACAAAAACCCATATTACGGGAAGCGTCCTCACGTAGCGCACTGCTCCGGCCGACCATTAGGCCTACTGTCACGACAACTCCTCGAGCCGGTGTTTCAGTCTCCAAACAGTAGTCTCCGGCGAACATCCTACAAACTTAGTCTTAATCAAGTCTCTATGAAAAGAATATTCAAGCGATTTGATGGTTCTGCCTACAAAATACAGACTGGTCAACGCTTGGTAAACATCCCAGGAAGGCGAGGTGGTACTTTGGTTCGATGTTAGTAACAGTGTAGGTTGGTCCAGGGTTCTACCAAAACTATGGTTCTGTGTTGAACGTCAGACTCATTTAAAAGTGCTTAACAATCGATATAACGCCAATTTCCTTTGATTTTTACGGCCAGAAATCATTATAGAAAAACACCTCCATAGTCAGCTTGTAACAATATGATATGCGGTGTCTGCCATGGTTTTTACATTTTGAGGAGAACCATGAACTGCCGTTACGGTGCATTGTAACTTCATTTCTGAGGGATCTGTCACTTCGTACGCAATTTTTCCAGTTAAGTGGGTGGCTTTTCCAGTTAGGTGGGTGGCTTTTCCAGTTAGGTGTGTGGTTTTTCCAGTCAAGTGGGTGGCTTTTCCAGTTAGGTGGGTGGCTTTTCACTCTGCGAATATCGGTTCCTTCTCATTCGCTTGATGTTTAGGTTTGAGGTCGTCTCTGAGAGAACTCACGGAGAAATTAATTTCCATGTGCCTCTAGAGTTATGTAATCTGTGTAATCTTTATATAAAGTAACTTTTTTTTTGTAAAATATTTCTCCTGTATTGTTTATTTTGGGGCATGCTTTAGCTTAGTAAGTCTAACGTGTCTAAGCCCACACATTTAGTATTCATCATGTGCAGACGAACTTATTACACTCCTGAAAATAAAACATTGTCTCATAGCTGATGTTGCACAGTATCTTGGGATACATTTTAGACTGTCCATTGACGTGGCAAACGTACACTTTCACACAGAGAAAGCGACTTGGACATTAACTACAACTTATGTGTCGATTCGTTGGTAGGAAGTCTCTGGAAAACAACGAAAAAGATGATTCTATAAAAAAGTTATTCTTAGGTCCATCTAGACTTGCGGAACGCAAATATGATGTACTACCAGGATGCTCCAATACATCTATCCATCAAAGATTTCTGAACAATGTTCCTCGTATGTCTTCAGTAAGATCCCATTGATGTCCGTCTAGAGTGGGATGTATCATTTCAGTGTTGTGAACGTTAAGGGTAAGACTTGAGACACACCCAAATGCGTTGGGGGTAGTCAATTATCAGTCAAGTTAGTTTTATTAGCTGCCATCTTAACACCAACTTTGTCACCACTTATTGGAAAACCGCGAGTCGCTTCGCTCTCGACGAGGCCTTTCGGTGTTTCCACCATCTTCAGGTCAAACGACTTCGTGGAGATGATGAAAACACCGAAAGGCCTCGTCGAGAGCGAAGCGACTAGCAGTTTTGCAATAAGTTGTGACAAATTTGGGTACTCAACTAACTGTGTAGTACAGCGGTTAATCATCAACTAACTGACGTATCAATGGAACTCAGTTGAGTGAACGTAATTACTACAAATTGATGGCAAAAACATTAGTAATGGGGCAGTGAAGAAGTTACAGTGTTCGCGTGGCGATTGTGTGAAACACATTCACATTGTTTCAAAATTTTCGAATCGATTTAAAATAATTTGCATCAGTGTCGTAAATACCTTCCTTATTCGTTTCATTCGGTCGCACGATTGGATATATACAGGGCCAATACATATGCAGCGTTTGTATAAACGTCCCAGCGGACGGACACACTGACGAGACGATGATTTATGAATTTTTATGCGATTAATTATAAATTTGATATTAGTTTTATTGTCGGACCGAGTGATTTATTCCGTTTCACTGTCGATCC
Source organism: Magicicada septendecula (assembly GCA_034769895.1). Classification (NCBI taxonomy): domain Eukaryota; kingdom Metazoa; phylum Arthropoda; class Insecta; order Hemiptera; family Cicadidae; genus Magicicada; species Magicicada septendecula. The sequence continues at coordinate 248,608,546 of CM068376.1, read as the reverse complement.
ACTCATAAACAACAGCAGCAGCAGCAACAACAACAACAACAAGGGATATAATTTATCAGCGATTTGAATGAATATTAAAGAGTGTTGATGTCTGTTCGATCCGCTCCGGCTCTTAAATACAAATACATCGCTTTAAACGATTTACACATTAGCAATTGTTTTTCGTGCTGAAAAAAAATTAATTAAGCACGGAATAAGACAAAAAGTTTATTAAAATTTATGTACGTCAGTAGAACGAGTGTCCAGTTTAAACATATCGAATTCATATGGAAAATCAGTAAATTATTTAATAAAAATCGGTGAATAGTTGTAACGATACATGTGAACTACTTGTAATGTCCCCATCTCCGTAGGCGGACAGTGAAACTTGGGAACCAAATTACGATTCGCTGCCAGGGTCTTAGTCCGATGAATACTTTGGTCACGCGTTTCAGCTTGATAATATATTACTCTGTACTACAGGTGTGCTAAACTAGTATATTTGAAAATAATAGGTACGAACGTAACCGTCCCAAAAAAAACACGTACAAATACCTGTTATTATATACCTATTATACATATACCTGTATTATATCATTCTCTATAAGAAATAAATTGAAACTAAAAGTATTAACAGTGTTACTTTACACTGTACCTTTATTAAGCTGTTACTGTTTAAAAGAAAAAAAAAGAAACAAGAGAATTTATAGGCCTATCTCCCTTTGGGAATACTAATTTAAGTTTTCACTGGGAGTAAACAAACTGACATAGATTTAACATTAAATTATTGATTCGATTTTATTTAGACAAATCAGTTGCGAAACTTAGGCAATGAAATTTAGAGTGCATGTAATAGCACAACAGATACTGTCAAAAATACTTACGTGAGATGTGCAGTGAAGTTAAAATCATCTCCGAAATCACGTTAACAGAAAGTACTATATGGCCTATCAGTCACTCTGTATATTATATATACTAACACAATATAATTCGGTTTTTAAAAATTGACCAAGTTGGTGACTAGTGTAATATATAATTTGTTATTATAATCTGTATTATATATCTGCGTAACACACGATAATAAATGTAACATCAGTTTGAATTTTTTTCATTTATTAAAAACAGCTTCGTCTCTTCGGCAAAGAGACATTGTGAACCTCGCTGTTTTGCTTCGTTTCATACTTGTATGGCAATCGGCACATGCGCATAATCAAGTGGGCTATTCAACACCGATAACTGTGACTTTGTACTCGTAGTACTCGTTTATTCATTAGTCGCGTAGAGGTCCCGCGACTCGGAACTGCGAGGCCGCAAGTAATCGGAACGGGTATTTCGACTTTTCAGTTATCGTTGAATCGGAACAGTTATTTCAACTATTCAGCCACTGTTATATCCGTTCTACAAAAATAATCGTTCGAAAATACCTGTTGTAGGTATATCGGCCACCTCTACCTGTACTCTGCTACACATACGGATGCTCAGGAACCGTTTGTCGCTACTCGGTACAGGGAATCGTGGTACGTAATATGTCCGCAGTCGCGATTACGAACTCACCCCTACACAGCGTTGAGATGGCCGCTTGTTTGGCATCGGTTTCTTCCAGGGACATGTCGTGACCAAGGTTGATAACTTTCGAGAAAAGGAAGTACACCTCTCAGAAGTCTAAAGTTACGAACCAGCTGTATCACGTTAGTCCAGCTAGCACATTCCTGTTTTAGATCAATGTTGATGTTTTATGTACTGCAAATCACTATGGAGAATGAAGTGTGTCTTCTTCTTCTTCTTCTTCTTCTTCTTCTTCTTCTTCTTCTTCTTCTTCTTCTTCTTCTTCTTCTTCTTCTTCTTCTTCTTCTTCTTCGTCTTCTTCTAGTCTCTATCCACGTATGAACACTAGACAGAGAGTCGATAAGCTCCAATATACTATTTATCCTTCAGAAGTCGCTTGTTAATTTTATCATGAAGTTAATTAATTGCACTAGTCCATGCTAAACTATCACAGTAGAACTCGTCACAGCTTCTTCTCTACGGCGTTCGTTCCAAACGTCGTGACCTATGACACTGCCTGCTGGATTTTACAAGTTTCGATAGTGGTTTCTGTCTTTAACGATTCTCGTGAGTTCACTTATTGAGAGATCTTCTAGGTGACCTACTTCTTCTATTTCTCCATTTACCCACATTTGGATTCATTTTCTGAACGCCATCCCGTACAAACATGTGTCCCATGAGGCTGAATAGCTTGTTGTACCAAACAGGTGATTCTTACTTGAGTAGAAATAAGCAATAGGCAATAGAATGTCCCTATCATTAATGTGTAGTTTGGTTAATCACGTGGGCAGCGTGTGGAATCAGCTCGTCCTACGGGAACAAGCCGTTTCGGAAATTTCGATCTTATTACGATGCCCTCTCTCTCTCTCTCTCTCTCTCTCTCTCTCTCTCTCTCTCTCTCTCTCTCTCTCTCTCTCTCTCTCTCTCTCAAATTTTAGCATTTATCATTTTCCTGGTACCCATTGCTACATTCTCCCTCCACAGCATTTTAGATTTTCCTCCACTGGCCGTTTCCTCCTCCTCGTTGGCCTCTGCGCGCGCACTTTTTTTGGGGGAACTGTGTCTCCTGCATCCGCATTATATGCCCTGGCCATTGGAGACACTTCACCTTTGGTCTGGGATTTCGGGTTCTTCATGATTATGCCGAACTCTCCAGGACCTTCCTTCGTTCACAGGTCTGAATATACTACGCAACACGTTTTGCTCAAGGATGTCCAGCATGTTGCAAGATTTCTCAGTTAAGGACCACGGATCCGTAGGATACCATGGTTCGAAGCGTTTTATAGAGCTGAAACTTAGTTGTCGGTGGGCATTGAGAGACATCGTAACAGTCATAACGGGGAACAAGATGCGATTTCCTGCAGAAATACTGGGGTACAGCGGGAATTTATTGCCATGGCTCCGATCGTATTACTGAATGTGTAATGTGTAATCACTGATACTTATCAAATGACATATACGTAATGAGTTATATGTGATGCGTAATGGGCTACGAATAACAGACAACATTCTATAACGTCGTAGAATTAACAACAGTACTTACAAGTTTCGTGCTGCATAACGAACGAGTACGTTCTATGGGTATCGAGATATTACGAGACGAGACAATTCGACATTACCTTGTTTCTTGTTCCTCAGAGCCAGGTGTGTCTTTATAACAACAGTTTGTTATAATATTGACAGCACAAGGCTTCTACAAGTCATAAAAGGAATAAGTTCACTTGTGGGGGGGGGAGTAATTACGGGAATTCTCTGGTTATCTCGACTGCGACCTATATGAAGATAGACGAAATGAAATCTTGGAGTACAAAATATAGCGAAATATTGTACGCCGCATTGGATGCAAAGTAATAATAAGTGTAACATGTATACATGTATTTAACTGCGACTTAGTGAACTAGATGATTTCAGTGACTATTATAGTTACTGTGAATAGCCACAGTGATACATTGCTGAATTTTTGAGGAACAAGTACAAAATTACAGTCAGTGTGATCTGGATTAAACTTGATAAATAAAGCTTGCGATTGTTTTATATTTTGGGTCTATTAATTCAATTCCAACAGATCCCTGTCTAAATAAAATTGAAGTTACTAACTAACTAGATGAAGTTGTAACTAGAACAAAAACAACAACAACAACAACAGAGCAATTTAAACAAACAACGGAAAAGTTTTAAAGTTGTACATATCTTGTATATAGGCCTAATGTCTTAAAATAAATACAACTGCAGGTAGGTTTATTTATATCTGAAGCACATTTCGCAGAAATAATTCTGTATCTTCAGAGGTTTTTTGAATTGTAATTGAATGTTTCGATTACAATATCCGACACTTCGATTATATATTGTAATCAAAATATTCAATTACAATTCAAAACCTCTGAAGATTCAGAATAATTTCTGTGAAACGTGCGTCAGGTGAAAATAAACCTACTTGCAACTGTATTTATTTGAAGATATTAAATGGGGGACCTGCAGGAAACTCAACGTGTTACAAAGAAATATCTTGTATAATACACAATACGATGTGATCTGATTTCTTGTTCCTCAGTCCCAGATGTCATTGTAAACAACTGCTTTTTATAGGAATAGCAGTATTGACCACAAAGCTTCTACAGATCATAGACCCCAATTAAGCACATTTGGGGGATTATTACGGCAATGAATTTTTCAACCCTATAATACTTTGTTAATCTTCGGAAGTCTGTGAACTTTTGTATAAAGATAAGTGTAAATACAACCAAATTTCATCTCTTCGGTTCTAACGTCCCTGCTATAGCGTACGAACACTCGATTACAGGAAAATGAAATAATAATACGAGAAGTAATAAAAATAACACGACAAAGTGCATATAGATCAATAATCTTCAAAATCTATCCGAAAATAATAAGAAAACTATTTGTGATTACTTAGAGAATCATCAGAGAATATGGAGCTTTATTTATATAACTCCCAACAGACAGCCGTGTTTCACAATACATAAAGAAAATCGATATTTCTTTGACTTTATTACTTCTAGAAGGCATGTGTGATATTCGGTGCGAACAAAATTAAATAGACTTGAAATAAGTCACTATAATTGAATTAATGAAATAATGATAATAATGGTAATAAGCAAATGGTTACATGGAAACTTACATATGTACACACACTTGTATACGAATGTATGAATGTGTTATATGAATGCGGTTGTAATGCTTGCCGGTTTTTGTCTATAAGATATAGCCTAATTTGAAACGGACTTGAATGGAAACATAAACGTACGATTGTTCGTAATACATACAAACGAAATATTGCAGCTACTAAGTATAAAAACAAAGACTATTGATATTCAGAAATGTGCTGAGCAGGGCTGGAAATTATCATGGATTTGTTCTGCGCTGTAGTGGAGTGTTTAGAAACTGCAATAAAGGAATCAGAGGGAATTGACTTAAGGGGAATGCCAGTGGAATAGAAGAAATCCACCGCCCTCCCCGTCTGCACTCAATCAAGCTGTCATTGCCAGTAGAGGCGCATGTTTAAACCCGCCCATACACCCTCTTGCCTCCAGCAGCCACCCCACACACGACCAATAAAAATACTCCAGTTGGATTTTATTTGAATAAACTCTCTGTTACAGATAGATATCGAGTGCTATACCGTTTATTGCACATCAGCTCCTTACCGCTCTCTCTCTCTCTCTCTCTCTCTCTCTCTCTCTCTCTCTCTCTCTCTCTCTCTCTCTCTCTCTCTCTCTCTCTCTCTCTCTCTCTCTCTCCCCCCCTTCGCTTCCATTAACTTCATCTTTGCACACCACTTTCTGTTTTCCTTTCACACTGTGCCGTTGACGTTAATACTCTGTTCCACACCATTACTGTACTCAACGTTTGCTTTTTTATTTAATACAAAATGTGATGACGACCGTGTAGCGATCGTTTATTTCAAAATATCCGACAACGCGAGAGATTAAACTTATCCGAGATGATCGTATATAATAAAAAGAGACAGAAACGAGTTCTGGCGTGTGTATCTGTGTAGCTACTTATAAGGTGTTAGTTGAAGCACACAATACGATACTATATATATATATCCCTCTCTATTAAATTATACTTATTAAAAATCAACAAAAATAATAACTAACATCACCATCACCACTCAATTACTACTCCTATTAAAAAAATACTACTACTACTACTACTACTTCTACTACTACTACTACTACTACTACTTCTACTACTACTACTACTACTACTAATACTTGAAGTATTACGCAATTTTCTTGAAGTTATAATGTAATAATTATGAAAATAATTATTTGATATGAAGCGTCTTATTAAAATTATAACTGACGTACGCTACATGTAACTGAACACATGCCCATCTGACTGACACATCCTGATTACATATTAATTGACAGAGTAAAAGCCTATAATCTGGATTCTTGGTAAAGAAAACGATAAGTTTTATAATTAGTACAATACACAAACGCTCGCGCGCGCGCGGGTACCACGAGTGTAACTAACAAGGATCGGGGGTCCTTTTTAATTTCTAGTAAAATTAGTTTTAGCACCTACTGCTTACCCTCATGTGTAATATTAATGTAAATAAAGCAGTTTTACAAAGTACATATTTCTTCATTTTATACATGTTTCATACATTGATTGGTTTACCTCAGTGTTGGAAAAATAAATTTATTAGTACAATGTACAGGCGATTCCTATTATCTCTGTACATTCTTCTTCATGCAAGATTAAAACTTTCTTCATCGCATATTTTAACCGGAGTGAAATGTTTTGATGAACTTTAGGAAAAGAAGGGTATTGGATCTGAAGCAAAATTGTGATACAAAGCATTGGAGTAAAAAGTAGTTTTCATCAGAAGATGTTGAAAGATAAAAAACTTGGATACAATTGGAATGATTAAAAAAAAATGCCCTAACTATCTCAATAGCGCAGATTTATTAGAAGAGCGCTACTGAAAAGGTTAAGAATCCCTTTAAGGCATGTCAAAACATGGCTGAAATCGACTATAATTGAAAACTATTTTAACGGATACATTTTACTGAGTATCAGTTAGAAATTGGTATTAGAAACGAAGAAAGAATTGGCGATGGAAGTTAGAAAAAGATTTGCCGAGAATCGCAGATGGTTAATGTTAAAAATTCCAGTATTCTGTTCCATTTCAATTTCCAATAGCAATCGTTACTGTGATTAAATAGTCCGGGTTAATTAAGGATCTAATCGTAAAGAAGAAACAAAGGTTATGCTGGGTTTGTTTGGACAAATTAATAGATCAATGTTTATAGTGCCTCCTAACAAAATTTCTCCTTACGTCCATGAGCGCGTGAGTGAGTGAGTGTGTGTGTGTGTGTGTGTGTGTGTGTGTGTGTGTGCGCGCGCAAAAGTTGCTAAGAAGGCTAGCACCAGTAATACTCATTTCTCTCGTTTTCTGCATAATAGCCAAGGCTTAAACATTTAAAGAATAAAGACTATTTACGAACCGGATGGTCAATAATTTTTGTCGGAATCAGTAAAAGAGCTACAATTTATGACGCAAAATATTGTAAAAGTGAGAAAAGAGTTCGGAATGATGATAAATGTAGGAGGAACTAAAGCGATGAGAACTGACAAGAATGAAGGCTTCGTCAACATACTCTTGGAAGGCAAACTTGTAGAGCAAGTGACCTTGTAGTTTAAGTATTTGGCGAGTACGGTGGCATGGACAGTAAGCTGTGCGGAGGAAACCAGAAGTAGGATGTCTACGAGTAAGAGAGCTTTTGAAAAGGTTAAATAATTATTGACAGCGAGAAGGATTTCGATTGAGATGATAACGAGATTTGCTAAATGTTTTATTTGGCGTGTTGTTTTTATGTGGCAGTGAAATATGGGCCATCAATAAGAAAGAAGAAAAGTACCTGGAGAGTTTCGAAACGTGACTGCGTCGAAGATGGATTAAGGTGAAATGGAGCGGTACTATGAGAAACGATGAAGTACTGACGAGAACGGAAGAGGAAAGAAAGCTGTTGAAAATAATAAGGACGAGAAAACGTCTTGGTTGGGGGCATATATTGCGTTGAAACCGTCTACAGCTAAGAATCATAGTGGGAATGGTGGAAGGAAAGAAAGAACGGAGAAGAAGAAGACTGGAATGCTTGATGACATAAAAACGGTAGGAGCGGTAGTCAGACGAAGAAAAAATGCAGAGGAACGAGAAAAGTGAATGGCTTTTAGTAGAAACCTGTCGTAGACCGTATTAAGAAGCTTAGACTGGAAAAGTGGCGCTGATGCTTCGTGTACCTTAAATCCTACATTATAACCTTAAGCCTACTACCTACTACCTACTACTACTAAGTTTGCAACATAACTTTATGTCGTGCGACGTTATCGGACATGCTGAAACAGCAGTCTGGTCTATAAATGTCTAGAACTGATTTTTGGGACGACGCGTTGTACCAAAAGGACAGAGGTGCACCTCATTGACGACCCTCCCCCCCACACACACAATGTATATGTTACTGGCAAAGTACAAAATCAGGAATTTTATAGAATGCCTAGGAATTTCATACAATTCCTGAATCCAGTCGGCAAAGTATGAAATAAAACACATTTCATACATTGCCTAGGCATTGTATAGAATGCCTAACGTCTTCTAGGTAATGTATAGAAGACAATGTGTGCGCTGTGTAACTAAACAAGACAGGTCTTACATTACCAACTGAGAACCACTAAAGGATTGTTACAGCAGCTGTACACAAGATCGCATTTCACTGTATGCCCAAGACCACTAATGAGGGTTGAGGATGTCCCTGAACAAGAAACCGCACTTCGTTCTGCCGCTACTGCCCAATCATCAGGATCCAGACAAGGGTTCGTAAAATGTGTGTGCAAGACTAAATGTAAAAAAAATGTAATTCTGTAAAAAAATGAAAGAAAGTGTACTTCAAAATGTCACAGGTCTCTGTCTTGTTGTAATAAGTAGAGTACATTCCATAAATTTAGAATTAATAAACACCAATACTATCTAATGTATTTTTGGTTAAAAAACATTATTTTTTAACCAGATTGGTTAAAAAAAGTTCTTGTACAGTATAATTTTAATAAAATAGTATCTCGACATAATTAAGTAAAGAATAGATATTCTCGAAATGTCATAAAAAGTCCTCCTTTGTGTAAAATCAAACAATTGTGTGTGATTTTGTAATAAAATGTTTTCACACTTTTTTTTACACTTTGCCTAAAGAATCACTGGCATTATATAGAATGCCTAGGCAAGGTACAGAATACCTGGGGAAAGTATAAAAAACATTTGAAAAGTATTCTATTATATACTTTGCCTAAAAACTCCAGGCATTGTTTGAAATGCCTAGGTATTCTATAAAATGCCTGGCTTACATACTTTGCCGGTAACATAAATATTTTTTTGTATGTATTTGTCGACGTAGTGGCACTGTAAGTACGAACTCGCACTTCGTACACACAGGTATTCCATATTTGATTGTTGTTGTTTATATTTTCCGTGCTGTCAGACACATATCTTCTCTAAGACTAATACAGCTTTAATGTGTTTAGTCTTATGTAGTTAGATCTTAAAGACACGAGCACTGCACATCTATCTACCGTCTAATGATATTAAAAGTAAAATATCTGATCTGCTGTATGAGATTATACAATAATCATTTTATCAATACTAATGATGATGGCCAAACAGATTGATACAGTATTCCGTATTTACAGCAGCCGTAGAAAAACCGATATGAAAAAAGCAAAAAAAAAAGAATGAGTTGACCGCGCAATATAAGGGGAGAATACAGAAATATCGGAGTTTAATAATGTGAATCACAGTGGGAAGCTGTAACCTTGTTCAATACGAGCATTTCTATCATTTGTCACTGTTAGCATTGAAGATCGATATGTCATCCACAGCATCTGGCGTAATCGATTACCACCATATCGACATATCAATCAAACCGGCTAATCGACATTCGATAGCTCGAACCATTGTTGAAAAGTGGGTGCGTTCCGTTATTGTGACTATTGCCCGTCTGTTCTCTTCTCTTCCATTTAAACGTTTTCGTTTTTCTGAAGTGTTCAGTCGGTATATACAAAATTTTATTATTTCATTTCTGTTGTTAAATTGTTGGTCACAAACTGTACCATTATGTATTATGTTCCATGAGTGTGTGTGTTGTGCACGCCCGTATGCGTGCGTATATGGGAGTACTTATGAATAAGTTTACAAAGCAAAATGTAGCAAGTTCTTAGTACAGGAAAATTTATTTAAATCAAAAGAAGAGACGAATTTTACAGACGTAAGTGAACCGCGTTCTGGTTGTTCTAGAATCTACAATGTTAAAGCTGATTCGATTAGGGAGATCCCATACGAGCTATAGAGCCCTTAGCCCAACAAGGTTTAGGTGTTTTCCTGGAAGAGGATGGCGTGTGCGCCTTGTGTATACTAACAGAACTAGGCTTAATAATAATAATAATAGCAATAATAATAATGATAATAATAATAATAATAATAATATTTATAATAATATAATTGAAAATAAAAGTAATGGAACATTTGGCATCACTGGCAGATTTTTTAATGTCGTGAAGAATTCAGTTTCTTTTTTTGGATAAAAGGAAATCCTTAGACATATAAAAGTTTAAATTAGGGGAAGAGTAGGTGGTTTTACCCACTGTTAACTCTCAGCCACGTCTGTGACCTACGAGTGGAGTTTAAAAATGATCGTTTCCTGATGAACACACATGAAGTGAAAGCGTAGGCCTATCCTTATGTTCGCATCTGTCACTAAGTTTAGCCACTGTGTCTGCAAGGACTTGCTGATTCGGTGTTTGGATTCCAATTTTACAATTACTGTTGTCACAAGACTTGCAACGAACGTTATCTTGAAACTACGTAATTAATCGCGAATTTGCCTAGGTAATCGAAAGTCACAATTTTTATTAACACCCCTACAAAAAACAATTAAATTTTCATAAAGGTACGGTTTCGTTTGAGCTATCGTCGCATGCAGCCGTTGCACAATGAGATTACAAGTAGTTTACTTTGTGCGTCCAACGCTATGCATCTGCTAATGTACAGTCCACCCCTATATGTCGGTCGCGCTCATTCACCGCATGGGATTGTTCCATGCAATGACTGCATGCGGTCGTTTTACGCATCGCTATTACGACTTGTCAAGTGGAATTGCTCAGAAATGGCTTCGCCTGTGCGTCAAACGCTGTACAACGCATGCATGTGCTAATGTACAGTACACCCCTATGCATTAGTCGCGCTCATTCACCGCATGCGATGACTGCATGCGGTCGTTTTATGCATCGCTATTACGACCTGTCAAGTGGAATTGTTCAGAAATGGCTTCGCCTGTGCGTCAAACGCTATACAACGCATGCATGTGCTAATGCAGTGTTCCGCAAACTTTTTTTACTCACGGCACACCCCAGACTCAACACGGCACACCAAAATGTCTGTCCCCTCAAAATAATATGAATCTTAATATAATTACGAAATATTACGTCGTATGTAATCAATTTTTATTATTATTATTATTATTATTATTATTATCATCATTATTGTTATTATTATTATTGCTATTGTTATTATTATTATAAAACAGGAATAGACTCATATATTTATTAACAATTTATTAACTTTAATTCAATGTAGAAAATACGAATTTTAAAGTAAATAACTCTACTCATACCTTCAATGTGATACTTGAGCCTGCTTAGCTGCACACAGACGGCTGATTCGTGGCGGAATCGTTGACAAAGCAAGCCTCATTTCTTCATCGATCGATTTGAGTCTTTCTCTCTCTTTGATGTTTTAATTTCAGTCAACGTCGGGAAGCCCAGTTCACACAAATATGTAGTTGAAAATGGTAATAACACATTAACTGCCATCTCGGAGATAGCCGGGTATTCACTGCTTATTGACAACCAAAATGTTTCCAAAGGCACTTCCAAAAATTTTAATTTCAATGTTCTGTCTGCTTTCAAATCTGCCAGTTCCTCTTGTAAGCCTAAATTATTCGGAAGATGTTTCGAATCCATAATGAATGGATCACGAACCCAGTCAAAATCTTCAACACTCTCCCCAAAATATTTTTTGAAATTCTGCTGCAAGAGTACTAAATGTTCTTTAATTAAGTCCATCAACACCTTATTATCGTCAGCAAGGGGCCATACAGTTGGGAACATCTCACACAATCTATTTTCAATTGTCTGTATCCACAAATTTAACTTATTAATAAATCCTTGAATCTTATCCATACTAGTCAGAATATTTTCGTTTCTACCTTGCATTTTTCTGTTTAGTTCATTCAAGTGTACGAAAATATCGGAAAGATATGCCAACTTAGATACCCATTCATCATCTGCAAATAAATCCGCATACTCATGCCCCTCAATAGTCAAAAATGCAAGTACCTCCTCTTTAAGTTCAAACATTCGCGTTAACACTTTACCTCGAGATAACCATCGTACTTCTGTATGTAACAGAAGTGTAGTGTGCTCTGATCCCATTTCTTGACACAAAACGTTAAAAAGCCGCATATGTAGGGGCCGCGATTTGATGAAGTTCACGACTTTTACTATTTCGTCCATCAAAATTTTCAGAGGAGATGGCAAAGACTTAGCAACAATGGCTTCGCGGTGAATGAGACAATGGTCGGTTCGTAAGTTAGGATTTACTTCGCGTACTTTACCCACGAATCCTTTCATTCGGCCTGTCATAGAAGCGGCTCCGTCTGTACAAACACTAACGCAATCCTCCCATGTTAATTCATTACGGACCACATATTCATTAGTCGTACGAAATATTTCTTCACCGGTTGCTCGCTCGGGTAGTTCTTTGCAAAAAAAGAAATTAGTTGCAATTACATCCCCATCAACATACCTTATGTAGGAAAGAAGTTGTGCGCGACCGCCAATATCGGTGGACTCGTCGATCTGAAGTGAGAACTTTCGACTGCTCTTTATTTTCTCCTTCATAATGTCTTCGATGTCACTGGACATGTCACTAACTCGGCGGCTGATTGTGTCAGCAGAGAGAGGAATTTTTGAAATTTCAGTACCAGCTTCTAAACCCAGGACTATTTTTACCATTTCTTTACACGCGGGCATTAACAACGTTTCTGCTATTGTGTGTGGTTTTTTGGCCTTTACGATAAGTTTGGCTACCTTATAGCTAGCTTCCTGTACTTTTTGGGAAACACGTACCGACGTAGTCATGAGCGTCACTTGTTTTTTATTTTGTTCCAACAACCGACGAAAATAATTCACATCTTTACTTAACAGAGAGGAATGTCTTGTTGACAAATGTCGTTTCAATTTACTGGGAACCATAGCAGCATTACTGAGTTTTTCACCACACACAACACACTCGGGGATTGGGCATGTTTTGTCACCACACCAAAAAACCCGTAAGATAAATAATTATCACTATATTGCCGGTGAACTACTTTCTGTTTCTTTTTTTCGGGCTCGATGGTTTCACTACTTGCACTCGAGGACGGACCACTCCGTACAAGGAACTTATCCATATCGAAAAAAAAATAGTTTAATAACACTGTAATAGAAAATAGTAAGACTGGTGTAGCAATCACAATATTCGCACTACTGCAGAGCACAGCTGTGATAGAACTGAACTGAAATACTGTAATTGTTGTCTGAAATTGTGTGGGTCCTTCGGCGAAGGAAAAGAGCAATAAAGTTTAAGAAGCGCCGACAAACAGGCACAAATATCAATACAAGGCAATAAAATAATAAAAGAGAGGGAAATTTTTGCTAATCGCCGCAATTTTAGTTAAAAGCACGTACAGCCAGCCGTACACAAAAGATGCGGTGTTACAAAGAACTCTCTTGAATAGAGTTTAGAACGTAAACTCAATTGTATGATTGGTGCGGACCGCTAAAAGGCTTGCTAAAAGTCTTACGCGGCTTTCTTTGCGGTGAACACAAAGCTTGCCGCCTGTAACCCATCAAACCGGCCCAATATTTCAGGCGAGAATACAGATAACTTAAGATAAGCTAAGCAAACTATAACAACAATATTGGGTAAATAAATTACATTTAATTTCTATGAAAATATAACAGTTATCAGCATGTATTAAAGAATAAACAAGCACCTTCTTACTTAAAATCGACAATTAATTTATTACAATAATAGGTAAAAGTTCGCGTCACACCTTTCACCTTGTGACGGCACACTATTGTGCCGCGGCACACCGGTTGCGGAACACTGTGCTAATGTACAGTACACCCCTGTGCGTCGGTCGCTCTCATTCACTGGATGCGATTGTCGCATGCGATGACTGCATGCGGTCGTTTTACGCATCGCTATTACGACTTGTCAAGTGTAATTGCTCAGAAATGGCTTCGCCTGTGCGTCAAACGCTATGCATCTGCTAATGTACAGTACACCCCTATGTGTCGGTCGCGCTCATTCACCGCATGCGATTGTCCCATGCGACGACTGTATGCGGTCGTTTTACGCATCGCTGTTACGTGGAATTGTTACGCTGTCGACTTGTCAAGTGGAATTGCTCAGAAATGGCTTCGTTTTATTATGTGGAACACGAGAGGTCGCATGCGACTGCTACAATGACTGCGCTGGAGACAGTCTGCCTGATCGCTGCACCGGATTGTTGTCACAGTTACAATAATAACAAAAATAATGAATACAAGTTAATATAATAATATTTTTAATACGGTAAGATCAATAATCATATATATTTAAACTAAACCTGTTTACCAGACAACCAGTAAATAAACAATAACAAATATGTTCCTTATTGAATTTGTTACAAGCGACATCAATACAGCCCTGTTTACCAGACAACCAGTAAATAAACAAAACTAATATATTCTTTATTGCATTTGTTACAAGCGACATCAATACAGCATATTAATATAATTACAAGATTAATACAACACTCATTATTAATTTGATGACTATTTCGTGGAAGGACTGGTTTGTACAGACTGAAATTTAGTGTTATCTTGCATAAGACATTTGGTAATTAATGTTGGAATGGTATCCTTCTCATGTCTCCCTTTGTAAACCTCAATATCTTGTCTCCTTTCCCATGTTTCTGTCATAATTCTGCAATACACTCCTCCATATCTCATAGGCTATCTTGTTGTTTTAAAACGCAGAAACACATCTGTTTTTTCACTCGATCCCTGTAGATTGTAGTTCCAGCTTTACACTGTAAGCTGAAACTTCTCCTCTCCCAATGCGTCAGACGCGCTCGTTCACTGCATGCGACGATCACTCAAACTGAACCACAGCTTAACATTAATTCTTCTGTGTTACCTTACGGTCTGTACATACACAAAGTAATAGTCAAAAAGTTCGCGATTTACAATATCGCAACACATACTGTCCTCTTTTCTTTTTGCCATTTACTACCAATTCCATTTCTTTTTTTATTTATGAGGGGGCACCTTTATCAAAGCTATCTTTTCAAGAGCCCAGTCCAATTCAATTGTTTTCCTTCTATCTTTCTACTTAAATCCATACTTAATCCTCTGCTTTGCTTTGACTTCTTATTTTCTTCTATCTTGAATGGCACCAGTTTTTCTCTTTGATAATCCATCTCCTACGCATTCAGTACATTTAAACATATTTTACAAGAAGTACAGAACTGCTTCAGAGTTTATAAGTGGGTGCAGTTATAAACATACTTGCTTAAAAAGAGAAATATCAGCATCTGAAGGACTTTATCGTAACATTGAGCCAGCCTATGGGTCCAACCGATTATATTTAATACTTAACTTCACTACCTGGGAAAGCTGAAGGCAACACAAGTTTACAACTAAAAGCTTATCAATTGCACGAATACCGCTCTCTACTCGCTTGTAACACTTCTCAGAACTCAACTACTGCCACGCGGTCCCTCAGTTTTATAGTCACCGCCAACATAAAAGATATTTTAGTCACATCAAAGAATTTAAAATCGCTTACTGGGCTTTCTGGAACACTGTAGATGTTTGTCGCATACCGCTGGGAGTTCAAGGTTATTGGCGCATCGAGTGTGATAACTCGTGAATTGCCACCCGATGTACGAATCGCTTTAACAATAGATTTGTTTTTATATTCATTTAAGATCCGGTCGCCTACTTGTTTGAGTATGTAATATCAGACACATACTATGAGATGAGACCGGTGTCTCATTCGGTAGCGTTGCTGAGAGTTACTAGTTTCTAGCTTTCTAAGAAATTAAAGATGTATGTGTTTTACATAAATTATATTTTTCGCGACGTCGAGTGCAGATGATTTCTCAGCCTGAACTTTGAAAAATGGAAGAACGGCGATGGTAAAAGCCTACAGTAAGAAAAAAAAATAAATAAAATACTTTGTGATTAAACAAATAAGTTTTATTCTCCCACTTAACTGTTCTGCAACCCTTTCTATAGCTTCCACGATTTATTTGCAATGTGAGCGCGTGTGCGTGTGTGTGCGTGTGCGTGTGCGTGCAGCTTTCACAGTACAAACTATACGCAAAGCGGCCGTTGTGCAACGTGCGCCAGTGTATATGACAACTACCCTCACATATTGGACACTTCACCCTCTGCCCGTGATTGATCCCCTAAGACAGACGCTAAAATCACCGACCGATCAATTGACAACATATGCTTCTCTTTCCGATTAACATCCACCCGACTTTACCCTCCACAATCGCCTGCCTTTAATTTCAATTACTTTTTTGTTCTTTCTTTACACTTGTGTGCTACAGCTTTATTATTGTTGTAATTTTATATTAAGTCAAGCTTGCAAGTAAAGAAGCGTTAACAGATTTAATAAATACTTATATGTAGCCATAACAGTACACGTTCAGTGAAACATGAAGATTTTAAAAATGAATAAATCAAACACATTGAAACCTTTATGCTGTTCTAATTTTCCAACTGATTTCCTACTTAAAAAGTTATTCTTAATTACGTTATATGTTATATGTAGTCATGTATATGTAAAAATGCTTTCTGTACAAATTCTAATAGGCTACATAATTGTTGATTACTGCTTTTATAATTAATTAATTACAAGTACCATTAAGAAAGTCTTATCAGTAATTTAAATTGTAATAGTGTATAAATTATGGTTGGGGGTATTATAATTTTCTCGAAGTATTTAAGGAAAACAATATGTAATAATGCAATTATTTTGATGATGATGATGTAAAACAAACTGTTTCAACTCGTTCACACATACTCGCGACACGTGCACAGTCACACACACAAACACATTCACTGAACTAATTTATCTGTTCTGCTTGATATTTACTCATGTATCCGTACACAGGTCCTGGTGATGACAATAAATATTGTCGAAACGTCGACACAAATAATTTAAAATTTGAGTATAATTTTTTGACCGATCCTCGCAACCCCTTCATCGTTAAAAATTATTATTATTAATATAACTTATTCTCATAAATAAATAATATGGTAACAGCTGTCCTCATTTGTTTTTTATTTTAACGTATAAGAAAGTATTTTGACACGACGATGACGACGAGGTCGTAAGCCTACTTATATACGTTCAAACTTCATCATCATCATCATCAGCAGCAGCAGCATCATCGTCAGTACCCCCCCCAATCATTCTCCAAAGATTTCTCTCTTGAACAATTCTATCTGGTTCAGTGTAAGTAACCAGACTAACCCTCTATCTTGCCATGTGCCACTTTGGCCTGTTGGGCTCCAATTCGCAATAACTACTAGTAAACATAACAATAGAGATAGCTGAGTATCGGTTATCAGAAAAATTTCACGACAGGATGATACGAGTAATACATTTGTTGAGACTTAACGATTAAGTATAGCTTTTCAAAGAATTATTACTGCAGCCTTTACTTTCCTGTTTACTCCAGCGCTATAGAAGGTAGTAGAGGCTCCTTGAAGTTTGTTCATCCGCCGCAGGGGAACTATTCTTCGAAAATCTTCATCGTTGATGGAAAGAAATTACATTTTTTATACCTACAGTGTGTCACAGGTTTATCGTTTTTATGTAAAAACACACACATTAAGTAACCCTATATAATTATTAGATTTATTTAAAGCAACTTGTCACAAATGCGGCACTTGCATTTTTGTAGCCATTGTTTTTTACGAGCATGAATGTTTCTTAAATTAATTTACCGGCTAATACAAAGCCCTAACTCTCTTTAGATATTCATTGAAACCCTCAATATAAGTGAGCATCTCAACGATTAGTAGAGACTCTAAGTGGAATAAACTTATATTCACTTCCATCGTTTTAACGTTCTATTGTTTTCACATTCATGTCCTTGTAGTTTTATTTCGTCCCAACGTGCAGCGGTTAATCCTCAATCCGCCTAACCTGCTCCGGAAGTTGACTGTATTATAATGCATGATTAAAACAGTGATATCTGTTTTAAAAATACGCGTATTAAGGTTGCATTAAAGTTTTAAAGCGTACTTTTGATCGTGTTCGATTTAACAGACTTTCTTTATCAACGGTAAACCACCCTCCTGCTCACATCATTATCTTGATACAGCGCATTGGCATCGAGAAGAGAAACAAATTTCTGTGTTACAGGTGATCGCAGATTCAATGCCAGTAACGCGGTTACCACCAGTCAACAAGAAAGTTCTGCTAGTTAATTAAGGTGAGTGCCAACTTCACCCCTTCCACTGATGGGGATAAACTTTACATTAATTGACGTAGTTAGTCATCCCCCAACGGTGTAAATAATACTAAAGTCATAAATTACAATACACATCATCACAGGCGTACAACACACACACACACACACACACACACACACACACACACACACACACACACACACACACACACACACACACACACACACACACACACACACACACACACACACACACACACACACACACACACACACACACACACACACACACACACACACACAATCAACTCGCGAGTGTTTCGAAATAAATATTTGTGCTCGAAATCAGATTTACGAATGAATTCCAGTGGCCATACGTCTTACTTTTTGAGGGAATGTACTATTTTAATTATCTTTTTCAGAATGTATATTTTGCGAACTCAGTACAGCTAATAACTTTGGAAGCTCCAATTTTGGAATGTGTACCGATGTCATTTTGTTTTATAATGTATCACCATTTTTTTTCACTCGTAGGTATGTGTGTTGGTTTTTTAAAAAGTAGCACCTTTTTCCGGTTGTTACCATGTTTTACAATAGTATTATATTATTATTGTTTACACCAACATTTAATGAAACGATATCTTTAGTGGTAAAGCTGGGAAAAATATACTTTAGAAGCCATAGAGTGGATTATCGTTTGGTGTTAGTAATAATAATAATAATAATAATAATAATAATAATAATAATAATAATAAGAAGAAGAAGAAGAAGAAGAAGAAGAAGAAGAGGAAGAGGAAGAGGAAGAAAAGAAGAAGAAGAAGAAGAAGAAGAAGAAGAAGAAGAAGAAGAAGAAGAAGAAGAAGAAGAAGAAGAAGAAGAAGAAGAAGAAGAAGAACAACAACAACAACAACAACAACAACGCCACGTCCCTATCGAGCAATGGAAAACCACTGCAATCAGCCACCTGAGTATCGATGAGGAGACTGAAACATGAGACACGGAGGAAATACCAGCCTAAGACGAGGCTCACAACTTCGGCAGTCTCCGCCCTGTAAACGCTAGTACGCCAGGTGGTAACCAGTTCACCGTCGCCTCGAGAGATGCATGCAAGCATTCGGATTCTGGGGAACCTACACCGGTAATGTTTGTGAGGATATCCATAAACGTGACCATCTTAAGAAGAAAGTTAGATCATACCACGCTGTCCACCCAAGCAGAAAACAGGCAAGACGTGGAGTGAAAACGAATCCAGAATAGTGGGTAAAAGTTAAAGCATAAGTAAGAAAACAGTTGAATTAACGCAGACCATAGCTGGCCGAAACGAAGTCAGAAATAACAATAGCACTTGGTTGTCAACAGAAAAAACGGATTGTCACCATAACGGCTATCATGGTCGTCATCACATCATCATAGCCGTCGTTACGACACTTTCGATTGCGTCACTCTAGGCACCGTTAGTATCGGCTGTTAGTGTGTAGGTTAGGAGAAGATGTTTCCATGGGGGGGGGGGGGTGTTTTGTGCGTTGTCTCTGGTCTTCAGACAACGTGACCGCTTGTGGATTTCTAGAGCGCGCCTGACTTTCCGTTCTTTTGCTTCGGTGATGTTGGCCAGTATTTTGCTGTCATCGAACTGTATGGTGTCCCCTGTTTCTGTGGGATATTACGCCACTCTTGACTTGTTGTCTCCGTACTTCAGAGACCAGATGCAATCGTTTTCCTTTCTGAGACTGTTCGGTGTCTTCACGTTTCGGGTAGGTCAATATTGTTACGACGGTCTAACCGATCGTCGTATGGTACAGTGGAAAGCAGAATTACAGACATCAATGAAGTCACTAATAACCAGCTTTAATTATTCACCGAATAACAATTTGTTATCAACTCGTACAATAATTCCAGTTAAATTTGTCCACACTAATTATAACACATTGGAATCTTTCGAAATGTGGCTCTACCGTAGAATACTGAGGGTTTCATGGACAGCGCATATAACTAATGTTGAAGTTGTTAGAAAGATGAAGAAAGACAGGGAAGTTATTAACACAGTGAAGATAACAAAGCTTCAGTATCTGGGACACTCATGAGAAATGAAAAGGGATTTTACTTATCGCAGTCCATTTTACAGGGAAAAGTACTTGGAAAGAGAGGAGTTGGGCGACCAAGGATATCACGGCTGAGAAATTTAAGGAGCTGGTTTGGCATGAATACAACTGACTTATTCCTGTCGTATTTGGCAGTGCAAAAAGTTAAAATATCCTGTATGATATCCAACATCCGAAACGGATAGGAATTATTAGAAGAAGAATTATAACACAATGACACTTCTCACAATACGTCGAGAAAACTCGATCCGCGCTAAGGAAATCGCTCACTGTCAATTGGACTGACTAAGCCAGACACTCTGCTTTTATAGGTCGCGCAGAGGTCGAGAATAGCTTTCTCTCCTTACTGCACGCCAGCTAATGCGTATTTCAAGTGTTCTCCAGAGTACTAAGCGCGGCCTTGACTGAGGTACACCTGGTCGACTAAGGAGGACGTTCTAGGCTGTTCGATACGGTTCTCGTCACAATATGTTATATATCTTCGGAAGGTCTACATACACCTGCGCGCCTGTAAAGTTACGGTGGTGCGTCGTACGCGCAGTTTTAACGTACTACTAACTCAATAAATAGACACGATATACTTCTTCCAAAACAAACACGCGCACGCACACTCCTGAAAGAAATATAGAAACGTCTGGAAACTTCTAGTGTACATTGTGTTGCCCGCGTGTATGTAAAGAATACAGATAGCGGTCGTTGTTAGTGAATTCTGAAAATTGTTTTACAGCGATTGTAGTGCGACGTAGTCAGTTGAGCGAGTGATTTTATTTAGCGATAGCGAGTAATTGTTTAGCAGTGATATCAAAGTGTTTGTTATTTGTATGACGTAGTAAGATTTTGTAATATTTGCTATTTATGGTCTATACTAGATGTCCGTATAACATGGGAGAAGTACTAAAGTAAGTGTGTGGCTATCGATGTCTCTGGTATTTAATAATTTATTTCACTGTTTTAAGATCTGAACGCATGCGATCACCTTAAAACCACACACACACACACACACACACACACACACACACACATACACACACACATTTAACTTGGTACAGATAGTTTTCTTTTTTTAATTAGAGAATTTCGTCAGTGCTGAGGTTTTCCCCTACCAATACACTACAAATATAATTTACATACATCACATTTTCAACACATTAAACATATTATAGTATATATTAAACACATACAAGGAATTTCCCATTTCGTCTAATCATTCTCCTTTGATCATGGTTCTCCACTTATTTCTACCTTCAGGATTTTCTAATTGAAGACCATATTTGTCCATATCGTTGTCTATACAGTTAGTCCATTTTATGGGCTTCTTCTTCTCTTTGCCCCCCATTCTGCGACTACTTTGGGTATTCTACCTTCTTCCATTCTTCATCTAGGCCCGTACCACATCAGTATTTTTTGTTCTATCACTTCCACAACCGTGTTTTTTACTTTAATTATTTGCCTAAATGTTTCTTTCTTCACTTTTCCATCCTGGATCTCCTAGCCGCTCTTGCCAGTAATCCGTATCTGTTGTTGAGGCTCTTCGCCTCTTTTGATGTTGTATGCCCATCGTCCACGTTTCTGCTCCGTGTAGCATAATACTCGCAAAAATTATATTGTAGGTCATTGGTTGATTATATTCTTACTCCATAAAACTGAATTTAACATTATATAAAATAAAATTTCCTATTGCTCTTCTACCTTCACAAGTTCTTTTCTTTAATGCAAAAAATATATATTTCTACCCGTATTAATAAACTACATTAACGATATACGGTAAATTATGTACAGTACACGGCACACGATATACTATATTATATGTGTAAATTATATTCAAACTTATTTGTGTGATATGTTTCTGGCGATACCGTGGTCAACACCGCCGAGTCGTAGAGACTGTGGGCCAGAAGAAGAAGAAGAAGAAGAAGAAGAAGAAGAAGAAGAAGAAGAAGAAGAAGAAGAGCAACAAAAAAAACGAAACGCTTCGTAGTTTTACTTATGCTAAACTTATAGCGATCAGAGTAGCGATCAGGGTTGTATTTCTCCTGTATATACCCGTGGCTTATGTCTATTTACAGATTCTCTCACAGCTGTATCTACAGGATCTACAGTTCAACATCGGTTCCGAACGGCTAAGTAGAAAGGTACTACTAGGCAGGAATATCAGTAGCTGGTTTGCCTCTACGTAGACAGGGGAAAGTGGACGTTTAAAAGCCAGACATTGTTTTGCCTTCTGTGGAAGTTGATCCCAAGCCGCGAGTTCAATTAAGTCAACCTGCTAACGACTACATCACTACATCAGTCGGTGCGGTGACTAGTGGGTATTTCGCCTTGTTAATAATCTAGAGGTGCCGGGTTCGATTCCCGGGCGCACCATAAAATAAATCAAGGTGCGTTTTTCAGCCCCAGGTCGGCATATATGAAAATGAGTATTTGAGATAACATCCTGAGGGTAATAATGCCCGACTGAGGCGTTGTGCTGGCCACAATTCTTCCTTGTATGCCGAATAAGTCAGCCTACCATGCATAATTCCTAGATTGCTTAAGCGGTGGAAAGGAAGCCACTGTGTTATTACTTTCGTTTCTGTACACAAATATGACATTTCTGCAATGAGGGGGCGTCCACGGATCATTGATGGATTCGCCACTGCATTGTTGAAATTGCTGGACGCGATGGTTACACTTTTTATTGTACCAACTCGAGGTATTTCCTTAATGACATGAGACTTGGTTTATGTAGAAGTTGTACGGTTTATGACCAGAAAAACATCTAATAATGGATCATGGTGTTAACTCCCCCAGAAAATACAACGTAAGCGAAGATTAAACTCCTGCTGTTAAAAAAACAAAGAATTATGTGATTAATTTGTCGAGAAGAATAAAGATTGAAGCGAGATGCTATGCTAGTAGCTTCTACTAGGCACCGTTTGGTGGCTACAAAAAGGGTTCGAAAATTTAAGTATTTCAGATAAATAATTCAAGAGAATTGTTTAGAAAAATCTGCTGTAGAAGAAAGGATTCATAATATGGAAAGGGTATATGGTATAACTAAAGATATTTACAATAAAAAGTGCATATCTAAAAATGCGAAAATAAGGCATAACAGTACAGTAGTGAAGTCAGAATGACTATATGCAAGTGAATGTCTAGCATTGAATTATAATTTAGACAAACTAGAAATATTAGGATATACGATTTATTAGGATAATATTAGGCCCACGAAAAACTTCAGAATGTTGGAAATTAAGAAGTAATGATGAAATATATCAAAATATAGAGAATATAACAGAAACAATAAGAAAAAGAAGACTATTATTCTTTTGACATTTATATAGAATGGACGACAATAGGTTAACAAAGCAGATCTTCAGATATCTGTGGAGGAAGAAGACAACATCAAGTTGGATTTAAAAAATCCAAAAGGATTTAGAAAAAAATAATATACACGCAGAAGAAGTAATTGAAAGAGACGTTTTTGGGGCAAAAGTGTTAAAAATGGAAGGAGTCCAGGGTAGGAGAGAGAAAAACGCAGGTTCAAAGTAGACTGAAGACAGGAAGAAGAGAGACAGTGAAAAGGTGAAAGAATATTGGAGAAAAAGAAAGGAACAAAGAATAAAGAATTGAAATTGGTATGTGGTCCTTAGATGGCCGATACAAAAAAAAAAAAAAAAAATGAACTACACATCTAATACAGGAGTTGACAAACATCACTTTACTTTGAAGAAGGCTTGTAGGTGAAATTTCTAATTCAGCGATTCCTAAAGTGGGTCCGCGGACCCTTATAAGAGAAAATACACTATACCGTGTAAACAAATAAAATATATACATTTTGAAAGCTTTGTAATCTGAATTTTAGCATCTAAAACCATTAGAACGAGGTTCCAATATTTATTTGTTTAACCTATTTCAGTGAATGTAATCTCAAGCTAATAGGTTTAATATAATGTTTAAAATCATGCCACGTAGCAGATCTGTGTATCGGGCACATTAATACCGCTGATATCCGTGATAATGAACATAAAATGTTACAGTTGGCTGGTTTTACACAAAAGTGTAATTGACAGTTCATTAAAATTACAGGTTTCGTAAGTACAACTAACTGCCTTTTGGTTGTGTGTAATGACTATTATTCTAAATTCTATAGAAAAGCTTCATTGTGTTTTCCACTACGTATCTCTGTGAAACCGGTTTCCTCCAGCTCACGTAGGCTTGCTTGAAATAAACGCTAAGAAATTAACTGGAAGTTGAAAGTGACTTAACATCGTAATAAATGGAGTTCTGGTCGCAGCACCATCGGTTCTCGTCGTCGTCACTTCACGTAGCCTGTTCCGTCTTCACTGCAGCCAGGGGCTACCCACAGATCTTCTGCCAACAGGTTTTTAGTTTGCAGTGCGCTTTACTAGCCTCTGGTGGTCCATTCTGTAGACGAGCTCCATCCACGGCTGCTTTCGTTCTTCTATCTTATCATTGATGGAGAATATACCCAGTTCGGCCCTTATATGTTCATTACGCATTCGATACCTTAGACGATAACCACTCATGTGCCTTAAAAAATTCATTTCAGCGGTTTGTATATGCCGCTTTTCTTTCCCATTTATCGACCACGTTTGACTAGCATATGTAAGAACAGATATCGCCATTACTTTATAGAACTTCATTTAAGTGTCAGTTCTTGTTTTGTTTCTTAGCGTTCGTTGTATTGTACCACACATCAGCTGATACTTATTTACTTTTTTATTCTTATCATCATCACGTTCATAACTTATGACACAACCAAGTGCGATACCTGCTCTAAAATCTTATCCCCAACAAATATTTTGGTATTTTGGAAAGGGTTGGGAATTCCCCTTAAAGGGCATAACCTTCGTCTTGTTTTGAGATATTTTAAAATTATACGGTTCTATCCTACCTAACTCCTAAACTACCTTGGAGGTACAAAAAAGAATCCATTATTATACAAAATAATTATTTTGTTATTCATTAAATGTTCTTTTGAGGGAATATTTGCATATGTGTTTATTTACAGTTTCCAAACAACTGTATTGTTTTGCAGTTCCTGTACTCGTAGAAACAGTACGTTATGACGCCGTATTTAATTGAGATAAAGTAACTAAACTAAACCATTACAAATTAAAATGAAATAAAAGTAGCAATTTAAGGTAATCAGTTAACGACCATGTCAACTGAGTTTTAGTTTCAGTGAAGACCAATGATTTAGTTTCAGTTCTAGGGCAACGTGACTAGAACTGCCTCCAGACTGTCTTAACGTCTACAGCTATTTCTGTCCGTTTTTTTAGATATTTTATGTGTGAAAAGTCTTTGGAATGTTATTTCATCTTGACAGCTTGATTCTTGTGCTGTTTATCAGATTTGTTACGGCGATTTACATAATAACAACTAATACAAGATTTAAGTTGCACGCACGCACGCACGCGCACACTCTCTCTCTCTCTCTCTCTCTCTCTCTCACTCACTCACTCACTCACTCACTCACTCACTCACTCACTCAAGCTTGCTTTTTAAAATTCCCAGCGGTGACGGGGAAGCGTTCTTCTGTTTATTGTCGGCCCCCTCCCCTAAACGATCTCTCATATTTATAAAGTCCCGATTATATTTTCTGCCCTAAACGCGGGGGAGGATAAAGCAGCAGCGGCGGCGGCAGAAGAAGAAGAAACAAGAGTAAAGCCATCTTAACTTGTGCGGTGAAGTTTTAAAGACTACGTCATCGGACACGTGCGCCTGGCGACATCTGCAACCAATGGCGTTTCCCCTCGCTCGCCCCGTATTTGATGTATATCCCTATAATAGTTATTATCATACCTTATGATTGTATTACGACAAATCGTCTGAATTCTGTGGCGGTCCGTTCGTCTAGCAAAGTTTAACCGTTTTGGCAAATAAATACAGCAGCGTATAAATATGTGCCGTCTAATTGAACCGCTGGGCGACTGAATCAGCCGTTATAGAATCTAACATACAATTACGTTTTCATTTTATTGACTTAAATTTCTTGACTCTATTTTTCAAAATATTTAATTTACACTTCATAATGTTTGTCAATGGTGAATCATTCCCTGTTACATTTATTTGTCAGAAGCTATAACCAATGAACATTTTTAGTTTTACTGGAAAAAATACAAATGGAATTGCCAAAAAAATACTCTCCTTATTGATATGTTTAGAATAGCCTAGGGAGACTTTAAAACCAACAGAAATAACTTGAAAATAATGGGATTTGTAGATACAGAATAAGATCAAAAATTCGAAAATTAGAAAGCGAAATTGCAGAGATAAAGAATTACGTAATCGTAATTATGTACGTAATTATGTAATTGTAAATTACTGCAATTCCATTGACGATTACAGTGGTGTGGCTCTCCTTAGTCCCGGTAATAACATAGTTTGGGAAGTTTTCTGCATGTAATGGAGGTGGAGGTATTAGGTGTATTAGGTGGCTAACAGCGTGTAAGACTGTGTTCCCCGCGATTCCACTGTTAAGAAAAGAATTAGAACTAAGGAATGGAAAATTGGAGTCATCAGATCGTCTTGAAGAATGACGACAAAATTTAGTTTAGTTTAGTAACGATGACAAAATTTAAACTCACCTAACTGTTATTGACCTTAAAAAAGCATATGATTGCGTGCCCCTAAAACAATTGTGCCCTGGAATGGCAAAAAATGGAGTAAGCGAGGTGTCTATAAACCGCTGTTGACTAATGTGACTATCCGCACGCATAGAGGTAGGGTCAAATATTTCCGATGAATTCCAATAACCAAAGGCTTAGGTCATGGTTGCGCAATTGCAGCAACTGTATTAAAAATATACCTTAAATTCGCACTAACCATTTGGAGACATAAGTGTCAAAATATGGGAATTCCGATTGGACACGGTAATTATTCACAATCCATTTTGCCGACGATCAGGTTGCTATTACAGTAGACAAGAATGATATGAATTGCATGCTGAGAAAGATGAACAAAGAGTATGAGAAATGGGGGTTAACAGTAAGCACTGAAAACAAAACCGAGTATTTGACAGTTGGTGATTGCAGGACAGACTAGTTTGTCGAACAAGGAAGAAGAGTTAAGGGTGTAAATTCGTCAGCCTACTTGGGTGCGAGCTTTGATAAGAAATGAACAAGTGATGAATAGATTGGAAAGAGATTAGGGAATGGAAAGGAAACAATTAAGAAATTGTATTATACACTCTTGCTTTGGAACAGGAAAGATATTAAAATAAGTATTTAAAGAAGATAATAAAATATATATGGTGCCAAAGTCTGGAAAACTACGGAACAGGCAAAGCAGAGATTGAAAACTACGGAAGTGGGCTTCTGGGTGTGGAAGTATTGTACATTAGATGACCGCATACGAAATGAGACAATTACAGAAAAGATGGGTGTAGCTACATCAATAATTCATACAATTAAATTAAAAAGCCTACAATGGCATTGCCACGTACAAAGGATGAAGGAAGAGAGATGGCAAAAAAAATAATAAAATGATCACCTTTAGAACGAAGAAGAAGAGGAAGGCCAAGATGACTTGTAAAGACGGCAATCATCAGCCGTGAGAGAAAGAAACTTCACACAAGAAGATCAAAGAGGAAGGTTAGTCATACAATGAGCGATTGGGCCAGGATCGTGGGAAGAACGTACGGGAAATGGATGCTATGGGCATGTGGACAAACGATAGGAAGACAGAATAAGAAATTCGTACTGACTGCAGCTACGTGGAACATACAGATTATTCTGAAACCAGGTTAAGTTATGTAAATAGCCAATTAAATGAAGAAGTATAACATTCCAACTTCTGCCTTACAGGAAGTTGAGGGTAAGTGGAAGGATAGACGGCATGAATACAGCCTCTTGTATAGTGGACCTGAGGTGAGGACTGGACAGTGTGGAACAGGATTAATTATAAATGTAGAAGTGAGGAGCCTATAAATGGTAGGCTGTGGAAGATAAGATTCAAAGAACGAATTAGAAATATGTCAATGATTTCTTCATACAGTCCAACTTAGAAAGCTAGTGACAGGAGAAACCCCATTTTATGAAGAATAAAGTACGGAGTGTAAGAAATTACCGAATAAGATATGCAACGTGTAATGTCACAAAACGTTCCATAATAATAAAAAACACCAGAAGGGTGAATGATACTGAAATAAAAATAAATGAGTAACAAGGAAGAATGTAACAGTTAAAACAATAAACCATTAAAGAATGAAAGGAGAGAAGAATTTCGAATGAACAGTGGTAAATCCACTATCTGCATAATATGACACTACAACATAAACAGACAGATTGACAAAGACGAATTGACAAGACAAGTATCCCAAATAGACTGTTATGTGAGCTTAATAAACACTTTAATGAATAAAGTCAAATAAAATAAATAAGTTAAAAGATGACATGAATGATATTTGTATCATGTATTGTTAATAGAGACAGCAAATTAGCTGATCCATGTCAAAGTACTTATTTAAAAGAACAAATATAAAGAAAGATATTCATAATAATCATAAGAGATAATAAGAACACCAATTATATAAGTTATAATAAAGAAACGAATTAAAGATAACAATCAATGTAACCATTGAATGTATCTAGGTAACATTATAAGAAGTTAAAATATGTAAAGAAATGTAATATTAGTCAAGGAACAAAACCTTGTAAAGAAATGATAACAAACCAAGAATGACACAAATAAGTCATGAAAGTAAGAATCAGGTAGAGACCCTACTAAGCATGGGAAGTAAAATAATAATAATGATAAAAAGGATGTAAAGCACCACTCCATGAGTGATGTTATAAGAATAAGAAAAAAGAAAAAAAATGTTGAAATGAGAATAGTAAAATATGGAAGTTTATGATCGAAAATCAACAAATGTATACTAATAATTAATATTGTTCAGCTGGATACAGCATTTATATATAATAATGCGTTCTTTTCAATCAAATAATTATGTTCAAATTAGAAATTAAGGATAGTTAAACAAATAATAAGAAAAAAGTTAAAAGTCGGATCTGCAACGTCTAGCAGACGACGACTGTAAACAATGCATTATTTAGATTAGAATAAAAAATTGTGAATGAAAACTATGACCAAACTGTCACCAAGACATGTCAAAATAAAGAGAAATAAACAAGCTATGCAATGCTAATAATAGAACCTAATTTGTACTTGTAATAACTGAGATATAAACGTTAGCATCATAAATTTGGTGAATTTCGAATAAATACAATGAAATAATAACAAAAACGACACCGACGCATCCAATACAATTATGTAATGGCTATAAATAGAATTACGTCATCACGACATCATTTTCTACCAATCGCGAACGACCTTAGAAACCAGTCAACACCGCCTAGCGGCCATCTAAGAAAAGTATATATACGAACGCATTTGTAAACAAAACACATTTTGTCTCTTTCCACTCAATCAGCAACAACGAATCCAGACCGACTTATCATCAAAATTTTATAATCAACAAGAAGGAAGAAATGTAAATAAAGTACAGTGCATCGATATCAGTAGTGATACCTTTACTAGAAGTGCGATTTTGAGAACGAGTTTAAGTACCATACCTAACCAATTAAATTGTAATTAAAGAAGAAAATAATATCGTTCAAACGCGTAACAAGTGAAGTGTAACCACGATCAGTGTACCAGATCGTGAAGAGTGTTAATAAATAATCATTGAGATTATTAATCAGGTAGTACTGGCCTATATTTACATTGTTTACGAGTAAGCCATTAGCAGTATAACATAATACACCTGTATACTGACGCAAGAAACAATAATACAATAAATAATAAGCACTGTTTTAACATTATTTAGAGGAATTATTATATTCTGAACATAAGACTTCAGGTATTAATGTTACCGTAACTAACCTAAAATTTGTCCAGTTTAAACGAACTTTTCGTCAATTAACTTCAATAATTAAAGGTGTCTAGCCTAGTAATTTAGTGTTTTGTAATAGCATTGTATCGTAAAGCATTGGCGTTTTATCCTGTAACTTAAAAGAAGTCACCCTTGAGGTATCTAATATTTATAAACAAACAATCGATTATGGTTAGAGTTGTCATTGCTAACCAACTGAGCTAAGAAAATTGAACCCGGATGATTTGTAATCCGTTAGTAGTAGTAAATTGAATGTATTTAGTTGAACCAAGTATAGAGTGAGCAATAAACAAATGAATTGTGAATTAACAAATATTGTCAGCAATTATTTAAATAAGTGATTCATTCTTTTTTACTAGTTAATTTGTTGCGAAACCAAAGCAAGCAACCAGTTAAGTTGGCTACTATTCAGACAAGTGAACCGCCAACAATTAGAATCAATTAAACAGATAAAAAAGGAAATTAATTCCTGATATTAATATAATCACTCAATCAAATACTAACTTAAATTCAAACAACATTAATCATTCGATTATACAAAAGAATTCTTTTTTATGGAATATTTCTCAAGAAATTCCATATGGCGCCCAGGTAAAATTTAAAGGTTCTCACTTAAACACTAACAGTACTATCATATTGTTTTATAAAAACTTGATAGTTTACTAATCAACTGAGACCGACTAAACTTCTAGTACGACATCAAAGGTACGTGAAGTTTTGAATTATATAAATAACTTTGTCTAAACTACACACTAACATACAAAGACGACATAATTCAACGGGAGTGCGAACGAACTTCAAGAGGTCTACAAAGCTGTTTACATTCAAATAACTGGGATTACAACCATTTAGTTACTCAAAAATAAACAACATTTATTCAAACAAGATATCGTAGTTAAACAAAACTAATTAAAGAACAATTAACAAAATTATTTAACGTAATAGTGTTAAATTCAGTGACAAGTAAATAAATTTATCAAAGAGATACGTACAGAAAGAATAAATATTATAAAGTGGCGCCCAACGTGGGGCTTTAAATAGACAGGAGAATATTATATATTTTTTAAATTATCCTAATTTAGCCCGGCATTTACAGTAAAACGTCCATACCAAGAAGAGCGATGCTACAACCAGACAAGAAGATGTCAGAACTAGAGAGACGATTCAGCTACGCAGAATGGACGACAGTATTATTCAAAAAATTCAGCAAAGATATGGATTATATTTATGAAAATTCCACTGACCGTGAACGAGTACAGATGGGTCGTGCGTGTATAAGGATGGCAGCGAACGACAAAATGGGATTGGAAGATATTTATGATGAAATATGGAAGCTAGACGCAAAGTGTAATAAAGAAGAAACTACCGAGACAATCCACAATAATAACGATAAGAAGATGGAAGGAATGACTAAGGATGATTGGGAGAGATGGTACAATAATCTTCAACGAATGAAGAACGAAGGAACGGGAATATACGCACATGTGACAGAGCAATATACACAGGAGTAGTATGAACAATGGAGAAAATTAATCAGACACCTAGAGAAACCGATACAAATGGACAATGCAGAGTTAACAGCATGGATAAGGGTTATGTTTGAACAATCCAGAGAAGATATTTGTGAATGGAGGAAAGAATTAAATGAGGGGCGAGAAGAGAGAATAATGGACATGAACAAGAAGATGTACGATAGTAAGAAGTCCACAGAACCAATAAAAGAAGAGATAAACAAAAACACTCAAGAACAGATTATCGATGATAATAATAAAAAAGAGGAAGAAATAATAAATAAAAAACCAGTGCTCGAACCGATAAAAGAAAATGACAATAATATATCGTGTCAATTTCTAAAGGAACACAGTGAAACCATGAATAAAAACATGGAAACCCCCTATATCAAAATAAATAATAATAATAATGATATAACGGAAGTGAATAATAAAGACACCTAAAAAATAATAAATTATAATAAACCATTAATAAAAACAATCATGGAAAATACAGATAAAAACACAGAATCACTAAATAAAAAATTAGAAGAAACCAAAAAACCAGAAAACCAACCAGAAGAAAATCGACCAGAAACTAAAATGTCAGGACTAACAAAGAAAAAATTCCAGGAAACCATGCTGAGAATGATGTCGGAAATATTAGAAGATACGAGGAAATGGAGGGAAGAAACAAAAAACGACGGCAAACCGGCGATACAAGAAGTACCAAATAATGAAACCGTGAAGAATTAAGTCTGCAACCTGAAGATAATGATAAACAAACCAAAGGCAAAGAAGAGACAAGTATAAGATTATCTGATAATAAACACCACAGAAATGAAGGAAATATTCAACACATAGAAGTCAACACCAAATTTGTAAAGAACCAAATAATTCCGAACACCAAGAAAATAGGAAAAATATTTCCTAAGAAAATATTAAATACGCGAGAAGGAATGGAGATGGTTAAAGGTGGGTTAGTTAACATGTTTAACCTCCCTATTAATGAACAGAGAGAATTGATTAAGTTTAAAAATTATAGCAAGAACTTAATAAAAATGTTAAAAGTAAATCACGATAAAATGGTGAGTAAAACTTAAATAAAGATATATTTAAATTGAATATACCAGCGATTGAAATGCATCATACAATGTTGATGATATTATCAATAAGTAATGTATCATTAAAATATTTGGTTAATAATCCAGATGATAGAATGATAGAAGTGACTATCATTATGTTACTAAATAAACTAAATAAAACTAAATACCAGTGACTATTTTATGTTAGAAGAGTTACAATACCTGTTAATTAAAAAAGAATTAACCATGACGGAAGACCATGAAGTAAATGAAGATTTCGGAGCAGCAAAGTGGAAGAGCCGAGTGATAAGGAGATACTCCACCAGTACAGAGATCAATTTGGATACCAAAATAATCCGTGGGAACCGAGTGACAAGAATAATCGATCACAGTTAAACCAAGTAATCTGCAACCATTGAAGAAAAAACGACGGATGTTATAGATAACCAAATGAAGGAAACCAGAGAAGAAGAATTATGTGAACCTGAATGAAATATATTAAACCAACCATGAGAGAAAATAAACTAATTACGGGAACAGACGAAGACTAGACAATATCATGAACAATCCAATTAATATAAAGTGTATAATGAATAAAATGAGAAAATGATTGAATGACTAACAAGAAGATAATGATGCTAAATGAAACCATTACTTAAATGAATAATTAAAAGGACCTAACCAACATAGAGATGTTACAAACTATTATTTAAACAATGTTATGAATGAATTATGATGAAAATGAGGAAGAATAGAAAATTACAACATAAGGTGATGATGAATTTATAAATATAACTGCATAATTAAATGGTGATGAAAATAGACGTGAAAATAAAAATATGTTTAATAACAAAACCAACATCTAACATAGTATTGATGAAAAACAACAAAGCTTATGATAATACAGCATACATGTCGAAATATGTTTACCAATGACCTGTGAAGAAAAATATGTTAAATGAATGGATAAAGCATCAGAAGTGATACAGTAATGGAATTTATGTAATGGAAACTCTAATCCCTTGAGTATTCTAATAAATGAATATAATGTCTTATAATGAAATATGAATAATATATTATGTCTTATGTGTTGTGATAGTGCAACTGTTGTTATGTACAACTTTTTATTGTCTCAGACAGAGATGAAGATTCCTCTGATCTGTGAGTATATAGTTAAGGAACGGCGGCGAATGGATGCCAATGAGAGCCCCTCTGACTCCGAACCAACTATAAATGTTAGGGAAAAATGTTAGGGAAATATAATAATATTTCAAGGATTAAATCAACAATTTCGAGGTAAATGAAAGAGAAAGGGAGAATTGTTATAAGAAATAAGATGCGTTTAATGAGAAGGAGAAATGTATTACTACAAGAGAACAGGGAAATTATCAAGATACGAACGAATGTATAAATAAACAAATAACCAAGAAAATGAAAAAATCGACAACAATTATTTGTAAGCTAAGTAGATGAGACTAATGAAGAACATAGTCTAGACCAATACACAACAAACCATTGAGTTAGATAAAGAAGAAAGCAGGAGTTTTATAATTGAACCAAACTAAAATGATAATTTCATCAAACCAAGAAACTTGTTTTTCCCAAATTATCAATTTTGAGAGGGGAGCATATGTAACGTCACAAAACGTTCCACAATAATAAAAAAACACCAGAAGGGTGAATGATACTAAAATAAAAATAAATGAGTAACAAGGAAGAATGTAACAGTTAAAATAATAAACCATTAAAGAATGAAAGGAGAGAAGAATTTCGAATGAACAGTGGTAAATCCACTATCTGCATAATATGACACTACAACATAAACAGACAGATTGACAAAGACGAATTGACAAGACAAGTTTCCCAAATAGACTGTTAAGTGAGCTTAATAAAAACTTTAATGAATAAAGTCCAATAAAATAAGTAAGATAAGAGATGACATGAATGATATTTGTATCATGTATTGTTAATAGAGACAGCACATTAGCTGATTCATGTCAAAGTACTGATTTAAAAGGACAAATATAAAGAAAGATACTATGGTTAATCATAATAATCATAAGAGATAATAAGAAAACCAATTATATAAGTTATAATAATGAAATGAATTTAAGATTACAATCAATGTAACCACTGAATGTATCTAGGTAACATTATAAGAAGTTAAAATATGTAAAGAAATTTAATATTAGTCAAGGAACAAAACCTTGTAAAGAAATGATAACAAACCAAGAATGACACAAATAAGTCATGAAAGTAAGAATCAGGTAGAGACCCTACTAAGCATGGGAAGTAAAATAATAATAATGATAAAAAGGATGTAAAGCACCACTCCATGAGTGATGTTATAAGAATAAGAAAAAAGAAAAAAAATGTTGAAATGAGAATAGTAAAATATGGAAGTTTATGATCGAAAATCAACAAATGTATACTAATAATTAATATTGTTCAGCTGGATACAGCATTTATATATAATAATGCGTTCTTTTCAATCAAATAATTATGTTCAAATTAGAAATTAAACATAGTTAAACAAATAATAAGAAAAAAGTTAAAAGTCGGATCTGCAACGTCTAGCAGACGACGACTGTAAACAATGCATTATTTAGATTAGAATAAAAAATTGTTAATGAAAACTATGACCAAACTGTCACCAAGACATGTCAAAATAAAGAGAAATAAACAAGCTATGCAATGCTAATAATAGAACCTAATTTGTACTTGTAATAACTGAGATATAAACGTTAGCATCATAAATTTGGTGAATTTCGAATAAATACAATGAAATAATAACAAAAACCACACCGACGCATCCAATACAATTATGTAATGGCTATAAATAGAATTACGTCATCACGACATCATTTTCTACCAATCGCGAACGTCCTTAGAAACCAGTCAACACCGCCTAGCGGCCATCTAAGAAAAGTATATATACGAACGCATTTGTAAACAAAACACATTTTGTCTCTTTCCACTCAATCAGCAACAACGAATCCAGACCGACTTATCATCAAAATTTTATAATCAACAAGAAGGAAGAAGTGTAAATAAAGTACAGTGCATCGATATCAGTAGTGATACCTTTACTAGAAGTGCGATTTAGAGAACGAGTTTAAGTACCATACCTAACCAATTAAATTGTAATTAAAGAAGAAAATAATATCGTTCAAACGCGTAACAAGTGAAGTGTAACCACGATCAGTGTACCAGATCGTGAAGAGTGTTAATAAATAATCATTGAGATTATTAATCAGGTAGTACTGGCCTATATTTACATTGTTTACGAGTAAGCCATTAGCAGTATAACATAATACACCTGTATACTGACGCAAGAAACAATAATACAATAAGTAATAAGCACTGTTTTAACATTATTTAGAAGAATTATTATATTCTGAACATAAGATTTCAGGTATTAATGTTACCGTAACTAACCTAAAATTTGTCCAGTTTAAACGAAATTTTCGTCAATTAACTTCAATAATTAAAGGTGTCTAGCCTAGTAATTTAGTGTTTTGTAATAGCATTGTATCGTAAAGCATTGGCGTTTTATCCTGTAACTTAAAAGAAGTCACCCTTGAGGTATCTAATATTTATAAACAAACAATCGATTATGGTTAGAGTTGTCATTGCTAACCAACTGAGCTAAGAAAATTGAACCCGGATGATTTGTAATCCGTTAGTAGTAGTAAATTGAATGTATTTAGTTGAACCAAGTATAGAGTGAGCAATAAACAAATGAATTGTGAATTAACAAATATTGTCAGCAATTATTTAAATAAGTGATTCATTCTTTTTTACTAGTTAATGAGTTGCGAATTCCAAGCAAGCAACCAGTTAAGTTGGCTACTATTCAGACATGTGAACCGCCAACAGTTAGAATCAATTAAACAGATAAAAAAGGAAATTAATTCCTGATATTAATATAATCACTCAATCAAATACTAATTTAAATTCAAACAACATTAATCATTCGATTATTCAAAAGAATTCTTTTTTATGGAATATTTCTCAAGAAATTCCATATGGCGCCCAGGTAAAATTTATAGGTTCTCACTTAAACACTAACAGTACTATCATATTGTTTTATAAAAACTTGACAGTTTACTAATCAACTGAGACCGACTAAACTTCTAGTACGACATCAAAGGTACGTGAAGGTTTGAATTATATAAATAACTTTGTCTAAACTACACACTAACATACAAAGACGACATAATTCAACGGGAGTGCGAACAAACGTCAAGAGGTCTACAAAGCTGTTTACATTCAAATAACTGGGATTACAACCATTTAGTTACTCAAAAATAAACAACATTTATTCAAACAAGATATCGTAGTTAAACAAAACTAATTAAAGAACAATTAACAAAATTATTTAACGTAATAGTGTTAAATTCAGTGACAAGTAAATAAATTTATCAAAGAGATACGTACAGAAAGAATAAATATTATAAAGTGGCGCCCACCGTGGGGCTTTAAATAGACAGGAGAATATTATATATTTTTTAAATTATCCTAATTTAGCCCGGCATTTACAGTAAAACGACCATACCAAGAAGAGCGATGCTACAACCAGACAAGAAGATGTCAGAACTAGAGAGACGATTCAGCTACCCAGAATGGACGACAGTATTATTCAAAAAATTCAGCAAAGATATGGATTATATTTATGAAAATATCACTGACCGTGAACGAGTACAGATGGGTCGTGCGTGTATAAGGATGGCAGCGAACGACAAAATGGGATTGGAAGATATTTATGATGAAATATGGAAGCTAGACGCAAAGTGTAATAAAGAAGAAACTACCGAGACAATCCACAATAATAACGATAAAAAGATGGAAGGAATGACTAAGGATGATTGGGAGAGATGGTACAATAATCTTCAACGAATGAAGAACGAAGGAACGGGAATATACGCACATGTGACAGAGCAATATACACAGGAGTAGTATGAACAATGGAGACAATTAATCAGACACCCAGAGAAACCGATACAAACGGACAATGCAGAGTTAAGAGCATGGATAAGGGTTAGGTTTGAACAATCCAGAGAAGATATTTGTGAATGGAGGAAAGAATTAAATGAGGGGCGAGAAGAGAGTATAATGGACATGAACAAGAAGATGTACGATAGTAAGAAGTCCACAGAACCACTAAAAGAAGAGGTAAATAAAAATACTCAAGAACAGATTATCGATGATAATAATAAAAAAGAGGAAGAAATAATAAATACAAAACCAGTGCTCGAACCGATAAAAGGAAATGACAATAATATATCGTGTCAACTTCTAAAGGAACACAGTGAAACCATGAATAAAAACATGGAAACCCCCGAAAAAATAATAAATGATAATAAAGCATTAATAAAAAAAATCATGGAAAGTACAGATAAAAACACAGAATCACTAAATAAAAAATTAGAAGAAACCAAAAAACCAGAAAACCAACCAGAAGAAAATCGACCAGAAACTAAAATGTCAGGACTAACAAAGAAAAAATTCCAGGAAACCATGCTGAGAATGATGTCGGAAATATTAGAAGATACGAGGAAATGGAGGGAAGAAACAAAAAACGACGGCAAACCGGCGATGGAAGAAGTACCAAATAATGAAACCGTGAAGAATTAAGTCTGCAACCTGAAGATAATGATAAACAAACCAAAGGCAAAGAAGAGACAAGTATAAGATTATCTGATAATAAACACCACAGAAATGAAGGAAATATTCAACACATAGAAGTCAACACCAAATTTGTAAAGAACCAAATAATTCCGAACACCAAGAAAATAGGAAAAATATTTCCTAAGAAAATATTAAATACGCGAGAAGGAATGGAGATGGTTAAAGGTGGGTTAGTTAACATGTTTAACCTCCCTATTAATGAACAGAGAGAATTGATTAAGTTTAAAAATTATAGCAAGAACTTAATAAAAATGGTAAAAGTAAATCACGATAAAATGGTGAGTAAAAACTTAAATAAAGATATATTTAAATTGAATATACCAGCGATTGAAATGCATCATACAATGTTGATGATATTATCAATAAGTAATGTATCATTAAAATATTTGGTTAATAATCCAGATGATAGAATGATAGAAGTGACTATCATTATGTTACTAAATAAACTAAATAAAACTAAATACCAGTGACTATTTTATGTTAGAAGAGTTACAATACCTGTTAATTAAAAAAGAATTAACCATGACGGAAGACCATGAAGTAAATGAAGATTTCGGAGCAGCAAAGTGGAAGAGCCGAGTGATAAGGAGATACTCCACCAGTACAGAGATCAATTTGGATACCAAAATAATCCGTGGGAACCGAGTGACAAGAATAATCGATCACAGTTAAACCAAGTAATCTGCAACCATTGAAGAAAAAACGACGGATGTTATAGATAACCAAATGAAGGAAACCAGAGAAGAAGAATTATGTGAACCTGAATGAAATATATTAAACCAACCATGAGAGAAAATAAACTAATTACGGGAACAGACGAAGACTAGACAATATCATGAACAATCCAATTAATATAAAGTGTATAATGAATAAAATGAGAAAATGATTGAATGACTAACAAGAAGATAATGATGCTAAATGAAACCATTACTTAAATGAATAATTAAAAGGACCTAACCAACATAGAGATGTTACAAACTATTATTTAAACAATGTTATGAATGAATTATGATGAAAATGAGGAAGAATAGAAAATTACAACATAAGGTGATGATGAATTTATAAATATAACTGCATAATTAAATGGTGATGAAAATAGACGTGAAAATAAAAATATGTTTAATAACAAAACCAACATCTAACATAGTATTGATGAAAAACAACAAAGCTTATGATAATACAGCATACATGTCGAAATATGTTTACCAATGACCTGTGAAGAAAAATATGTTAAATGAATGGATAAAGCATCAGAAGTGATACAGTAATGGAATTTATGTAATGGAAACTCTAATCCCTTGAGTATTCTAATAAATGAATATAATGTCTTATAATGAAATATGAATAATATATTATGTCTTATGTGTTGTGATAGTGCAACTGTTGTTATGTACAACTTTTTATTGTCTCAGACAGAGATGAAGATTCCTCTGATCTGTGAGTATATAGTTAAGGAACGGCGGCGAATGGATGCCAATGAGAGCCCCTCTGACTCCGAACCAACTATAAATGTTAGGGAAAAATGTTAGGGAAATATAATAATATTTCAAGGATTAAATCAACAATTTCGAGGTAAATGAAAGAGAAAAGGAGAATTGTTATAAGAAATAAGATGCGTTTAATGAGAAGGAGAAATGTATTACTACAAGGGAACAGGGAAATTATCAAGATACGAACGAATGTATAAATAAACAAATAACCAAGAAAATGAAAAAATCGACAACAATTATTTGTAAGCTAAGTAGATGAGACTAATGAAGAACATAGTCTAGACCAATACACAACAAACCATTGAGTTAGATAAAGAAGAAAGCAGGAGTTTTATAATTGAACCAAACTAAAATGATAATTTCATCAAACCAAGAAACTTGTTTTTCCCAAATTATCAATTTTGAGAGGGGAGCATATGTAACGTCACAAAACGTTCCACAATAATAAAAAAACACCAGAAGGGTGAATGATACTAAAATAAAAATAAATGAGTAACAAGGAAGAATGTAACAGTTAAAATAATAAACCATTAAAGAATGAAAGGAGAGAAGAATTTCGAATGAACAGTGGTAAATCCACTATCTGCATAATATGACACTACAACATAAACAGACAGATTGACAAAGACGAATTGACAAGACAAGTTTCCCAAATAGACTGTTAAGTGAGCTTAATAAAAACTTTAATGAATAAAGTCCAATAAAATAAGTAAGATAAGAGATGACATGAATGATATTTGTATCATGTATTGTTAATAGAGACAGCACATTAGCTGATTCATGTCAAAGTACTGATTTAAAAGGACAAATATAAAGAAAGATACTATGGTTAATCATAATAATCATAAGAGATAATAAGAAAACCAATTATATAAGTTATAATAATGAAATGAATTTAAGATTACAATCAATGTAACCACTGAATGTATCTAGGTAACATTATAAGAAGTTAAAATATGTAAAGAAATTTAATATTAGTCAAGGAACAAAACCTTGTAAAGAAATGATAACAAACCAAGACTGACACAAATAAGTCATGAAAGTAAGAATCAGGTAGAGACCCTACTAAGCATGGGAAGTAAAATAATAATAATGATAAAAAGGATGTAAAGCACCACTCCATGAGTGATGTTATAAGAATAAGAAAAAAGAAAAAAAATGTTGAAATGAGAATAGTAAAATATGGAAGTTTATGATCGAAAATCAACAAATGTATACTAATAATTAATATTGTTCAGCTGGATACAGCATTTATATATAATAATGCGTTCTTTTCAATCAAATAATTATGTTCAAATTAGAAATTAAACATAGTTAAACAAATAATAAGAAAAAAGTTAAAAGTCGGATCTGCAACGTCTAGCAGACGACGACTGTAAACAATGCATTATTTAGATTAGAATAAAATATTGTTAATGAAAACTATGACCAAACTGTCACCAAGACATGTCAAAATAAAGAGAAATAAACAAGCTATGCAATGCTAATAATAGAACCTAATTTGTACTTGTAATAACTGAGATATAAACGTTAGCATCATAAATTTGGTGAATTTCGAATAAATACAATGAAATAATAACAAAAACCACACCGACGCATCCAATACAATTATGTAATGGCTATAAATAGAATTACGTCATCACGACATCATTTTCTACCAATCGCGAACGACCTTAG
The DNA here is from genome assembly GCA_034769895.1 of Magicicada septendecula. Lineage (NCBI taxonomy): Eukaryota > Metazoa > Arthropoda > Insecta > Hemiptera > Cicadidae > Magicicada > Magicicada septendecula. The sequence goes on along the minus strand of CM068376.1, from coordinate 248,566,988 downwards.
AAACCAGTCAACACCGCCTAGCGGCCATCTAAGAAAAGTATATATACGAACGCATTTGTAAACAAAACACATTTTGTCTCTTTCCACTCAATCAGCAACAACGAATCCAGACCGACTTACCATCAAAATTTTATAATCAACAAGAAGGAAGAAGTGTAAATAAAGTACAGTGCATCGATATCAGTAGTGATACCTTTACTAGAAGTGCGATTTAGAGAACGAGTTTAAGTACCATACCTAACCAATTAAATTGTAATTAAAGAAGAAAATAATATCGTTCAAACGCGTAACAAGTGAAGTGTAACCACGATCAGTGTACCAGATCGTGAAGAGTGTTAATAAATAATCATTGAGATTATTAATCAGGTAGTACTGGCCGATATTTACATTGTTTACGAGTAAGCCATTAGCAGTATAACATAATACACCTGTATACTGACGCAAGAAACAATAATACAATAAGTAATAAGCACTGTTTTAACATTATTTAGAAGAATTATTATATTCTGAACATAAGATTTCAGGTATTAATGTTACCGTAACTAACCTAAAATTTGTCCAGTTTAAACGAAATTTTCGTCAATTAACTTCAATAATTAAAGGTGTCTAGCCTAGTAATTTAGTGTTTTGTAATAGAATTGTATCGTAAAGCATTGGCGTTTTATCCTGTAACTTAAAAGAAGTCACCCTTGAGGTATCTAATATTTATAAACAAACAATCGATTATGGTTAGAGTTGTCATTGCTAACCAACTGAGCTAAGAAAATTGAACCCGGATGATTTGTAATCCGTTAGTAGTAGTAAATTGAATGTATTTAGTTGAACCAAGTATAGAGTGAGCAATAAACAAATGAATTGTGAATTAACAAATGTTGTCAGCAATTATTTAAATAAGTGATTCATTCTTTTTTACTAGTTAATGAGTTGCGAATTCCAAGCAAGCAACCAGTTAAGTTGGCTACTATTCAGACATGTGAACCGCCAACAGTTAGAATCAATTAAACAGATAAAAAAGGAAATTAATTCCTGATATTAATATAATCACTCAATCAAATACTAATTTAAATTCAAACAACATTAATCATTCGATTATTCAAAAGAATTCTTTTTTATGGAATATTTCTCAAGAAATTCCATATGGCGCCCAGGTAAAATTTATAGGTTCTCACTTAAACACTAACAGTACTATCATATTGTTTTATAAAAACTTGACAGTTTACTAATCAACTGAGACCGACTAAACTTCTAGTACGACATCAAAGGTACGTGAAGGTTTGAATTATATAAATAACTTTGTCTAAACTACACACTAACATACAAAGACGACATAATTCAACGGGAGTGCGAACAAACTTCAAGAGGTCTACAAAGCTGTTTACATTCAAATAACTGGGATTACAACCATTTAGTTACTCAAAAATAAACAACATTTATTCAAACAAGATATCGTAGTTAAACAAAACTAATTAAAGAACAATTAACAAAATTATTTAACGTAATAGTGTTAAAATCAGTGACAAGTAAATAAATTTATCAAAGAGATACGTACAGAAAGAATAAATATTATAAAGTGGCGCCCACCGTGGGGCTTTAAATAGACAGGAGAATATTATATATTTTTTAAATTATCCTAATTTAGCCCGGCATTTACAGTAAAACGACCATACCAAGAAGAGCGATGCTACAACCAGACAAGAAGATGTCAGAACTAGAGAGACGATTCAGCTACCCAGAATGGACGACAGTATTATTCAAAAAATTCAGCAAAGATATGGATTATATTTATGAAAATATCACTGACCGTGAACGAGTACAGATGGGTCGTGCGTGTATAAGGATGGCAGCGAACGACAAAATGGGATTGGAAGATATTTATGATGAAATATGGAAGCTAGACGCAAAGTGTAATAAAGAAGAAACTACCGAGACAATCCACAATAATAACGATAAAAAGATGGAAGGAATGACTAAGGATGATTGGGAGAGATGGTACAATAATCTTCAACGAATGAAGAACGAAGGAACGGGAATATACGCACATGTGACAGAGCAATATACACAGGAGTAGTATGAACAATGGAGACAATTAATCAGACACCCAGAGAAACCGATACAAACGGACAATGCAGAGTTAAGAGCATGGATAAGGGTTAGGTTTGAACAATCCAGAGAAGATATTTGTGAAAGGAGGAAAGAATTAAATGAGGGGCGGGAAGAGAGTATAATGGACATGAACAAGAAGATGTACGATAGTAAGAAGTCCACAGAACCACTAAAAGAAGAGGTAAATAAAAATACTCAAGAACAGATTATCGATGATAATAATAAAAAAGAGGAAGAAATAATAAATACAAAACCAGTGCTCGAACCGATAAAAGGAAATGACAATAATATATCGTGTCAACTTCTAAAGGAACACAGTGAAACCATGAATAAAAACATGGAAACCCCCGAAAAAATAATAAATGATAATAAAGCATTAATAAAAAAAATCATGGAAAATACAGATAAAAACACAGAATCACTAAATAAAAAATTAGAAGAAACCAAAAAACCAGAAAACCAACCAGAAGAAAATCGACCAGAAACTAAAATGTCAGGACTAACAAAGAAAAAATTCCAGGAAACCATGCTGAGAATGATGTCGGAAATATTAGAAGATACGAGGAAATGGAGGGAAGAAACAAAAAACGACGGCAAACCGGCGATGGAAGAAGTACCAAATAATGAAACCGTGAAGAATTAAGTCTGCAACCTGAAGATAATGATAAACAAACCAAAGGCAAAGAAGAGACAAGTATAAGATTATCTGATAATAAACACCACAGAAATGAAGGAAATATTCAACACATAGAAGTCAACACCAAATTTGTAAATAACCAAATAATTCCGAACACCAAGAAAATAGGAAAAATATTTCCTAAGAAAATATTAAATACGCGAGAAGGAATGGAGATGGTTAAAGGTGGGTTAGTTAACATGTTTAACCTCCCTATTAATGAACAGAGAGAATTGATTAAGTTTAAAAATTATAGCAAGAGCTTAATAAAAATGTTAAAAGTAAATCACGATAAAATGGTGAGTAAAAACTTAAATAAAGATATATTTAAATTGAATATACCAGCGATTGAAATGCATCATACAATGTTGATGATATTATTAATAAGTAATGTATCATTAAAATATTTGGTTAATAATCCAGATGATAGAATGATAGAAGTGACTATCATTATGTTACTAAATAAACTAAATAAAACTAAATACCAGTGACTATTTTATGTTAGAAGAGTTACAATACCTGTTAATTAAAAAAGAATTAACCATGACGGAAGACCATGAAGTAAATGAAGATTTCGGAGCAGCAAAGTGGAAGAGCCGAGTGATAAGGAGATACTCCACCAGTACAGAGATCAATTTGGATACCAAAATAATCCGTGGGAACCGAGTGACAAGAATAATCGATCACAGTTAAACCAAGTAATCTGCAACCATTGAAGAAAAAACGACGGATGTTATAGATAACCAAATGAAGGAAACCAGAGAAGAAGAATTATGTGAACCTGAATGAAATATATTAAACCAACCATGAGAGAAAATAAACTAATTACGGGAACAGACGAAGACTAGACAATATCATGAACAATCCAATTAATATAAAGTGTATAATGAATAAAATGAGAAAATGATTGAATGACTAACAAGAAGATAATGATGCTAAATGAAACCATTACTTAAATGAATAATTAAAAGGACCTAACCAACATAGAGATGTTACAAACTATTATTTAAACAATGTTATGAATGAATTATGATGAAAATGAGGAAGAATAGAAAATTACAACATAAGGTGATGATGAATTTATAAATATAACTGCATAATTAAATGGTGATGAAAATAGACGTGAAAATAAAAATATGTTTAATAACAAAACCAACATCTAACATAGTATTGATGAAAAACAACAAAGCTTATGATAATACAGCATACATGTCGAAATATGTTTACCAATGACCTGTGAAGAAAAATATGTTAAATGAATGGATAAAGCATCAGAAGTGATACAGTAATGGAATTTATGTAATGGAAACTCTAATCCCTTGAGTATTCTAATAAATGAATATAATGTCTTATAATGAAATATGAATAATATATTATGTCTTATGTGTTGTGATAGTGCAACTGTTGTTATGTACAACTTTTTATTGTCTCAGACAGAGATGAAGATTCCTCTGATCTGTGAGTATATAGTTAAGGAACGGCGGCGAATGGATGCCAATGAGAGCCCCTCTGACTCCGAACCAACTATAAATGTTAGGGAAAAATGTTAGGGAAATATAATAATATTTCAAGGATTAAATCAACAATTTCGAGGTAAATGAAAGAGAAAAGGAGAATTGTTATAAGAAATAAGATGCGTTTAATGAGAAGGAGAAATGTATTACTACAAGGGAACAGGGAAATTATCAAGATACGAACGAATGTATAAATAAACAAATAACCAAGAAAATGAAAAAATCGACAACAATTATTTGTAAGCTAAGTAGATGAGACTAATGAAGAACATAGTCTAGACCAATACACAACAAACCATTGAGTTAGATAAAGAAGAAAGCAGGAGTTTTATAATTGAACCAAACTAAAATGATAATTTCTTGTTTTTCCCAAATTATCAATTTTGAGAGGGGAGCATATGTAACGTCACAAAACGTTCCACAATAATAAAAAAACACCAGAAGGGTGAATGATACTAAAATAAAAATAAATGAGTAACAAGGAAGAATGTAACAGTTAAAATAATAAACCATTAAAGAATGAAAGGAGAGAAGAATTTCGAATGAACAGTGGTAAATCCACTATCTGCATAATATGACACTACAACATAAACAGACAGATTGACAAAGACGAATTGACAAGACAAGTTTCCCAAATAGACTGTTAAGTGAGCTTAATAAAAACTTTAATGAATAAAGTCCAATAAAATAAGTAAGATAAGAGATGACATGAATGATATTTGTATCATGTATTGTTAATAGAGACAGCACATTAGCTGATTCATGTCAAAGTACTGATTTAAAAGGACAAATATAAAGAAAGATACTATGGTTAATCATAATAATCATAAGAGATAATAAGAAAACCAATTATATAAGTTATAATAATGAAATGAATTTAAGATTACAATCAATGTAACCACTGAATGTATCTAGGTAACATTATAAGAAGTTAAAATATGTAAAGAAATTTAATATTAGTCAAGGAACAAAACCTTGTAAAGAAATGATAACAAACCAAGACTGACACAAATAAGTCATGAAAGTAAGAATCAGGTAGAGACCCTACTAAGCATGGGAAGTAAAATAATAATAATGATAAAAAGGATGTAAAGCACCACTCCATGAGTGATGTTATAAGAATAAGAAAAAAGAAAAAAAATGTTGAAATGAGAATAGTAAAATATGGAAGTTTATGATCGAAAATCAACAAATGTATACTAATAATTAATATTGTTCAGCTGGATACAGCATTTATATATAATAATGCGTTCTTTTCAATCAAATAATTATGTTCAAATTAGAAATTAAAGATAGTTAAACAAATAATAAGAAAAAAGTTAAAAATCGGATCTGCAACGTCTAGCAGACGACGACTGTAAACAATGCATTATTTAGATTAGAATAAAAAATTGTTAATGAAAACTATGACCAAACTGTCACCAAGACATGTCAAAATAAAGAGAAATAAACAAGCTATGCAATGCTAATAATAGAACCTAATTTGTACTTGTAATAACTGAGATATAAACGTTAGCATCATAAATTTGGTGAATTTCGAATAAATACAATGAAATAATAACAAAAACCACACCGACGCATCCAATACAATTATGTAATGGCTATAAATAGAATTACGTCATCACGACATCATTTTCTACCAATCGCGAACGACCTGAGAAACCAGTCAACACCGCCTAGCGGCCATCTAAGAAAAGTATATATAAGAACGCATTTGTAAACAAAACACATTTTGTCTCTTTCCACTCAATCAGCAACAACGAATCCAGACCGACTTACCATCAAAATTTTATAATCAACAAGAAGGAAGAAGTGTAAATAAAGTATAGTGCATCGATATCAGTAGTGATACCTTTACTAGAAGTGCGATTTAGAGAACGAGTTTAAGTACCATACCTAACCAATTAAATTGTAATTAAAGAAGAAAATAATATCGTTCAAACGCATAACAAGTGAAGTGTAACCACGATCAGTGTACCAGATCGTGAAGAGTGTTAATAAATAATCATTGAGATTATTAATCAGGTAGTACTGGCCTATATTTACATTGTTTACGAGTAAGCCATTAGCAGTATAACATAATACACCTGTATACTGACGCAAGAAACAATAATACAATAAGTAATAAGCACTGTTTTAACATTATTTAGAAGAATTATTATATTCTGAACATAAGATTTCAGGTATTAATGTTACCGTAACTAACCTAAAATTTGTCCAGTTTAAACGAAATTTTCGTCAATTAACTTCAATAATTAAAGGTGTCTAGCCTAGTAATTTAGTGTTTTGTAATAGAATTGTATCGTAAAGCATTGGCGTTTTATCCTGTAACTTAAAAGAAGTCACCCTTGAGGTATCTAATATTTATAAACAAACAATCGATTATGGTTAGAGTTGTCATTGCTAACCAACTGAGCTAAGAAAATTGAACCCGCATGATTTGTAATCCGTTAGTAGTAGTAAATTGAATGTATTTAGTTGAACCAAGTATAGAGTGAGCAATAAACAAATGAATTGTGAATTAACAAATGTTGTCAGCAATTATTTAAATAAGTGATTCATTCTTTTTTACTAGTTAATGAGTTGCGAATTCCAAGCAAGCAACCAGTTAAGTTGGCTACTATTCAGACATGTGAACCGCCAACAGTTAGAATCAATTAAACAGATAAAAAAGGAAATTAATTCCTGATATTAATATAATCAATCAATCAAATACTAATTTAAATTCAAACAACATTAATCATTCGATTATTCAAAAGAATTCTTTTTTATGGAATATTTCTCAAGAAATTCCATATGGCGCCCAGGTAAAATTTATAGGTTCTCACTTAAACACTAACAGTAATATCATATTGTTTTATAAAAACTTGACAGTTTACTAATCAACTGAGACCGACTAAACTTCTAGTACGACATCAAAGGTACGTGAAGGTTTGAATTATATAAATAACTTTGTCTAAACTACACACTAACATACAAAGACGACATAATTCAACGGGAGTGCGAACAAACTTCAAGAGGTCTACAAAGCTGTTTACATTCAAATAACTGGGATTACAACCATTTAGTTACTCAAAAATAAACAACATTTATTCAAACAAGATATCGTAGTTAAACAAAACTAATTAAAGAACAATTAACAAAATTATTTAACGTAATAGTGTTAAATTCAGTGACAAGTAAATAAATTTATCAAAGAGATACGTACAGAAAGAATAAATATTATAAAGTGGCGCCCACCGTGGGGCTTTAAATAGACAGGAGAATATTATATATTTTTTAAATTATCCTAATTTAGCCCGGCATTTACAGTAAAACGACCATACCAAGAAGAGCGATGCTACAACCAGACAAGAAGATGTCAGAACTAGAGAGACGATTCAGCTACCCAGAATGGACGACAGTATTATTCAAAAAATTCAGCAAAGATATGGATTATATTTATGAAGATATCACTGACCGTGAACGAGTACAGATGGGTCGTGCGTGTATAAGGATGGCAGCGAACGACAAAATGGGATTGGAAGATATTTATGATGAAATATGGAAGCTAGACGCAAAGTGTAATAAAGAAGAAACTACCGAGACAATCCACAATAATAACGATAAAAAGATGGAAGGAATGACTAAGGATGATTGGGAGAGATGGTACAATAATCTTCAACGAATGAAGAACGAAGGAACGGGAATATACGCACATGTGACAGAGCAATATACACAGGAGTAGTATGAACAATGGAGACAATTAATCAGACACCCAGAGAAACCGATACAAACGGACAATGCAGAGGTAAGAGCATGGATAAGGGTTAGGTTTGAACAATCCAGAGAAGATATTTGTGAAAGGAGGAAAGAATTAAATGAGGGGCGAGAAGAGAGTATAATGGACATGAACAAGAAGATGTACGATAGTAAGAAGTCCACAGAACCACTAAAAGAAGAGGTAAATAAAAATACTCAAGAACAGATTATCGATGATAATAATAAAAAAGAGGAAGAAATAATAAATACAAAACCAGTGCTCGAACCGATAAAAGGAAATGACAATAATATATCGTGTCAACTTCTAAAGGAACACAGTGAAACCCTGAATAAAAACATGGAAACCCCCTATATCAAAATAAATAATAATAATGATATAACGGAAGTGAATAATAAAGACACCGAAAAAATAATAAATGATAATAAAGCATTAATAAAAAAAATCATGGAAAATACAGATAAAAACACAGAATCACTAAATAAAAAATTAGAAGAAACCAAAAAACCAGAAAACCAACCAGAAGAAAATCGACCAGAAACTAAAATGTCAGGACTAACAAAGAAAAAATTCCAGGAAACCATGCTGAGAATGATGTCGGAAATATTAGAAGATACGAGGAAATGGAGGGAAGAAACAAAAAACGACGGCAAACCGGCGATGGAAGAAGTACCAAATAATGAAACCGTGAAGAATTAAGTCTGCAACCTGAAGATAATGATAAACAAACCAAAGGCAAAGAAGAGACAAGTATAAGATTATCTGATAATAAACACCACAGAAATGAAGGAAATATTCAACACATAGAAGTCAACACCAAATTTGTAAAGAACCAAATAATTCCGAACACCAAGAAAATAGGAAAAATATTTCCTAAGAAAATATTAAATACGCGAGAAGGAATGGAGATGGTTAAAGGTGGGTTAGTTAACATGTTTAACCTCCCTATTAATGAACAGAGAGAATTGATTAAGTTTAAAAATTATAGCAAGAACTTAATAAAAATGTTAAAAGTAAATCACGATAAAATGGTGAGTAAAAACTTAAATAAAGATATATTTAAATTGAATATACCAGCGATTGAAATGCATCATACAATGTTGATGATATTATCAATAAGTAATGTATCATTAAAATATTTGGTTAATAATCCAGATGATAGAATGATAGAAGTGACTATCATTATGTTACTAAATAAACTAAATAAAACTAAATACCAGTGACTATTTTATGTTAGAAGAGTTACAATACCTGTTAATTAAAAAAGAATTAACCATGACGGAAGACCATGAAGTAAATGAAGATTTCGGAGCAGCAAAGTGGAAGAGCCGAGTGATAAGGAGATACTCCACCAGTACAGAGATCAATTTGGATACCAAAATAATCCGTGGGAACCGAGTGACAAGAATAATCGATCACAGTTAAACCAAGTAATCTGCAACCATTGAAGAAAAAACGACGGATGTTATAGATAACCAAATGAAGGAAACCAGAGAAGAAGAATTATGTGAACCTGAATGAAATATATTAAACCAACCATGAGAGAAAATAAACTAATTACAGGAACAGACGAAGACTAGACAATATCATGAACAATCCAATTAATATAAAGTGTATAATGAATAAAATGAGAAAATGATTGAATGACTAACAAGAAGATAATGATGCTAAATGAAACCATTACTTAAATGAATAATTAAAAGGACCTAACCAACATAGAGATGTTACAAACTATTATTTAAACAATGTTATGAATGAATTATGATGAAAATGAGGAAGAATAGAAAACTACAACATAAGGTGATGATGAATTTATAAATATAACTGCATAATTAAATGGTGATGAAAATAAACGTGAAAATAAAAATATGTTTAATAACAAAACCAACATCTAACATAGTATTGATGAAAAACAACAAAGCTTATGATAATACAGCATACATGTCGAAATATGTTAACCAATGACCTGTGAAGAAAAATATGTTAAATGAATGGATAAAGCATCAGAAGTGATACAGTAATGGAATTTATGTAATGGAAACTCTAATCTCTTGAGTATTCTAATAAATGAATATAATGTCTTATAATGAAATATGAATAATATATTATGTCTTATGTGTTGTGATAGTGCAACTGTTGTTATGTACAACTTCTTATTGTCTCAGACAGAGATGAAGATTCCTCTGATCTGTGAGTATATAGTAAAGGAACGGCGGCGAATGGATGCCAATGAGAGCCCCTCTGACTCCGAACCAACTATAAATGTTAGGGAAAAATGTTAGGGAAATATAATAATATTTCAAGGATTAAATCAACAAATTCGAGGTAAATGAAAGAGAAAAGGAGAATTGTTATAAGAAATAAGATGCGTTTAATGAGAAGGAGAAATGTATTACTACAAGAGAACACGGAAATTATCAAGATACGAACGAATGTATAAATAAACAAATAACCAAGAAAATGAAAAAATCGACAACAACTATTTGTAAGCTAAGTAGATGAGACTAATGAAGAAGATAGTCTAGACCAATACACAACAAACCATTGAGTTAGATAAAGAAGAAAGCAGGAGTTTTATAATTGAACCAAACTAAAATGATAATTTCATCAAACCAAGAAACCTGTTTTTCTCAAATTATCAATTTTGAGAGGGGAGCATATGTAACGTCACAAAACGTTCCACAATAATAAAAAAACACCAGAAGGGTGAATGATACTAAAATAAAAATAAATGAGTAACAAGGAAGAATGTAACAGTTAAAATAATAAACCATTAAAGAATGAAAGGAGAGAAGAATTTCGAATGAACAGTGGTAAATCCACTATCTGCATAATATGACACTACAATATAAACAGACAGATTGACAAAGACGAATTGACAAGACAAGTTTCCCAAATAGACTGTTAAGTGAGCTTAATAAAAACTTTAATGAATAAAGTCAAATAAAATAAATAAGATAAGAGATGGCATGAATGATATTTGTATCATGTATTGTTAATAGAGACAGCACATTAGCTGATTCATGTCAAAGTACTGATTTAAAAGGACAAATATAAAGAAAGATACTATGGTTAATCATAATAATCATAAGAGATAAGAAAACCAATTATATAAGTTATAATAATGAAATGAATTTAAGATTACAATCAATGTAACTACTGAATGTATCTAGGTAACATTATAAGAAGTTAAAATGTGTAAAGAAATGTAATATTAGTCAAGGAACAAAATCTTGTAAAGAAATGATAACAAACCAAGACTGACACAAATAAGTCATGAAAGTAAGAATCAGGTAGAGACCCTACTAAGCATGGGAAGTAAAATAATAATAATGATAAAAAGGATGTAAAGCACCACTCCATGAGTGATGTTATAAGAATAAGAAAAAAGAAAAAAAAATGTTGAAATGAGAATAGTAAAATATGGAAGTTTATGATCGAAAATCAACAAATGTATACTAATAATTAATATTGTTCAGCTGGACACAGCATTTATATATAATAATGCTTTCTTTTCAATCAAATAATTATGTTCAAATTAGAAATGAAGGATAGTTAAACAAATAATAAGGAAAAAGTTAAAAATCGGATCTGCAACGTCTAGCAGACGACGACTGTAAACAATGCATTATTTAGATTAGAATAAAAAATTGTGAATGAAAACTATGACCAAACTGTCACCAAGATATGTCAAAATAAAGAGAAATAAACAAGCTATGCAATGCTAATAATAGAAACTTTTGTACTTGTAATAACTGAGATATAAACGTTAGCATCATAAATTTGGTGAATTTCGAATAAATACAATGAAATAATAACAAAAACGACACCGACGCATCCAATACAATTATATTATGGCTATAAATAGAATTACGTCATCACGACATCATTTTCTACCAATCGCGAACGACCTTAGAAACCAGTCAACACCGCCTAGCGGCCATCTAAGAAAAGTATATATACGAACGCATTTGTAAACAAAACACATTTTGTCTCTTTCCACTCAATCAGCAACAACGAATCCAGACCGACTTACCATCAAAATTTTATAATCAACAAGAAGGAAGAAGTGTAAATAAAGTACAGTGCATCGATATCAGTAGTGATACCTTTACTAGAAGTGCGATTTAGAGAACGAGTTTAAGTACCATACCTAACCAATTAAATTGTAATTAAAGAAGAAAATAATATCGTTCAAACGCGTAACAAGTGAAGTGTAACCACGATCAGTGTACCAGATCGTGAAGAGTGTTAATAAATAATCATTGAGATTATTAATCAGGTAGTACTGGCCTATATTTACATTGTTTACGAGTAAGCCATTAGCAGTATAACATAATACACCTGTATACTGACGCAAGAAACAATAATACAATAAGTAATAAGCACTTTTTTAACATTATTTAGAGGAATTATTATATTCTGAACATAAGATTTCAGGTATTAATGTTACCGTAACTAACCTAAAATTTGTCCATTTTAAACGAACTTTTCGTCAATTAACTTCAATAATTAAAGGTGTCTAGCCTAGTAATTTAGTGTTTTGTAATAGCATTGTATCGTAAAGCATTGGCGTTTTATCCTGTAACTTAAAAGAAGTCACCCTTGAGGTATCTAATATTTATAAACAAACAATCGATTATGGTTAGAGTTGTCATTGCTAACCAACTGAGCTAAGAAAATTGAACCCGGATGATTTGTAATCCGTTAGTAGTAGTAAATTGAATGTATTTAGTTGAACCAAGTATAGAGTGAGCAATAAACAAATGAATTGTGAATTAACAAATATTGTCAGCAATTATTTAAATAAGTGATTCATTCTTTTTTACTAGTTAATGAGTTGCGAATTCCAAGCAAGCAACCAGTTAAGTTGGCTACTATTCAGACATGTGAACCGCCAACAGTTAGAATCAATTAAACAGATAAAAAAGGAAATTAATTCCTGATATTAATATAATCACTCAATCAAATACTAATTTAAATTCAAACAACATTAATCATTCGATTATTCAAAAGAATTCTTTTTTATGGAATATTTCTCAAGAAATTCCATATGGCGCCCAGGTAAAATTTATAGGTTCTCACTTAAACACTAACAGTACTATCATATTGTTTTATAAAAACTTGACAGTTTACTAATCAACTGAGACCGACTAAACTTCTAGTACGACATCAAAGGTACGTGAAGGTTTGAATTATATAAATAACTTTGTCTAAACTACACACTAACATACAAAGACGAAATAATTCAACGGGAGTGCGAACAAACTTCAAGAGGTCTACAAAGCTGTTTACATTCAAATAACTGGGATTACAACCATTTAGTTACTCAAAAATAAACAACATTTATTCAAACAAGATATCGTAGTTAAACAAAACTAATTAAAGAACAATTAACAAAATTATTTAACGTAATAGTGTTAAATTCAGTGACAAGTAAATAATTGTATCAAAGAGATACGTACAGAAAGAATAAATATTATAAAGTGGCGCCCACCTTGGGGCTTTAAATAGACAGGAGAATATTATATAATTTTTAAATTATCCTAATTTAGCCCGGCATTTACAGTAAAACGACCATACCAAGAAGAGCGATGCTACAACCAGACAAGAAGATGTCAGAACTAGAGAGACGATTCAGCTACCCAGAATGGACGACAGTATTATTCAAAAAAAAATTCAGCAAAGATATGGATTATATTTATGAAAATATCACTGACTGTGAACGAGTACAGATGGGTCGTGCGTGTATAAGGATGGCAGCGAACGACAAAATGGGATTGGAAGATATTTATGATGAAATATGGAAGCTAGACGCAAAGTGTAATAAAGAAGAAACTACCGAGACAATCCACAATAATAACGATAAAAAGATGGAAGGAATGACTAAGGATGATTGGGAGAGATGGTACAATAATCTTCAACGAATGAAGAACGAAGGAACGGGAATATACGCACATGTGACAGAGCAATATACACAGGAGTAGTATGAACAATGGAGACAATTAATCAGACACCCAGAGAAACCGATACAAACGGACAATGCAGAGTTAAGAGCATGGATAAGGGTTAGGTTTGAACAATCCAGAGAAGATATTTGTGAAAGGAGGAAAGAATTAAATGAGGGGCGAGAAGAGAGTATAATGGACATGAACAAGAAGATGTACGATAGTAAGAAGTCCACAGAACCACTAAAAGAAGAGGTAAATAAAAATACTCAAGAACAGATTATCGATGATAATAATAAAAAAGAGGAAGAAATAATAAATACAAAACCAGTGCTCGGACCGATAAAAGGAAATGACAATAATATATCGTGTCAACTTCTAAAGGAACACAGTGAAACCATGAATAAAAATATGGAAACCCCCTATATCAAAATAAATAATAATAATGATATAACGGAAGTGAATAATAAAGACACCGAAAAAATAATAAATGATAATAAAGCATTAATAAAAAAAATCATGGAAAATACAGATAAAAACACAGAATCACTAAATAAAAAATTAGAAGAAACCAAAAAACCAGAAAACCAACCAGAAGAAAATCGACCAGAAACTAAAATGTCAGGACTAACAAAGAAAAAATTCCAGGAAACCATGCTGAGAATGATGTCGGAAATATTAGAAGATACGAGGAAATGGAGGGAAGAAACAAAAAACGACGGCAAACCGGCGATGGAAGAAGTACCAAATAATGAAACCGTGAAGAATTAAGTCTGCAACCTGAAGATAATGATAAACAAACCAAAGGCAAAGAAGAGACAAGTATAAGATTATCTGATAATAAACACCACAGAAATGAAGGAAATATTCAACACATAGAAGTCAACACCAAATTTGTAAATAACCAAATAATTCCGAACACCAAGAAAATAGGAAAAATATTTCCTAAGAAAATATTAAATACGCGAGAAGGAATGGAGATGGTTAAAGGTGGGTTAGTTAACATGTTTAACCTCCCTATTAATGAACAGAGAGAATTGATTAAGTTTAAAAGTTATAGCAAGAACTTAATAAAAATGTTAAAAGTAAATCACGATAAAATGGTGAGTAAAAACTTAAATAAAGATATATTTAAATTGAATATACCAGCGATTGAAATGCATCATACAATGTTGATGATATTATCAATAAGTAATGTATCATTAAAATATTTGGTTAATAATCCAGATGATAGAATGATAGAAGTGACTATCATTATGTTACTAAATAAACTAAATAAAACTAAATACCAGTGACTATTTTATGTTAGAAGAGTTACAATACCTGTTAATTAAAAAAGAATTAACCATGACGGAAGACCATGAAGTAAATGAAGATTTCGGAGCAGCAAAGTGGAAGAGCCGAGTGATAAGGAGATACTCCACCAGTACAGAGATCAATTTGGATACCAAAATAATCCGTGGGAACCGAGTGACAAGAAGATCACAGTTAAACCAAGTAATCTGCAACCATTGAAGAAAAAACGACGGATGTTATAGATAACCAAATGAAGGAAACCAGAGAAGAAGAATTATGTGAACCTGAATGAAATATATTAAACCAACCATGAGAGAAAATAAACTAATTACGGGAACAGACGAAGACTAGACAATATCATGAACAATCCAATTAATATAAAGTGTATAATGAATAAAATGAGAAAATGATTGAATGACTAACAAGAAGATAATGATGCTAAATGAAACCATTACTTAAATGAATAATTAAAAGGACCTAACCAACATAGAGATGTTACAAACTATTATTTAAACAATGTTATGAATGAATTATGATGAAAATGAGGAAGAATAGAAAACTACAACATAAGGTGATGATGAATTTATAAATATAACTGCATAATTAAATGGTGATGAAAATAAACGTGAAAATAAAAATATGTTTAATAACAAAACCAACATCTAACATAGTATTGATGAAAAACAACAAAGCTTATGATAATACAGCATACATGTCGAAATATGTTAACCAATGACCTGTGAAGAAAAATATGTTAAATGAATGGATAAAGCATCAGAAGTGATACAGTAATGGAATTTATGTAATGGAAACTCTAATCTCTTGAGTATTCTAATAAATGAATATAATGTCTTATAATGAAATATGAATAATATATTATGTCTTATGTGTTGTGATAGTGCAACTGTTGTTATGTACAACTTCTTATTGTCTCAGACAGAGATGAAGATTCCTCTGATCTGTGAGTATATAGTAAAGGAACGGCGGCGAATGGATGCCAATGAGAGCCCCTCTGACTCCGAACCAACTATAAATGTTAGGGAAAAATGTTAGGGAAATATAATAATATTTCAAGGATTAAATCAACAATTTCGAGGTAAATGAAAGAGAAAAGGAGAATTGTTATAAGAAATAAGATGCGTTTAATGAGAAGGAGAAATGTATTACTACAAGAGAACAGGGAAATTATCAAGATACGAACGAATGTATAAATAAACAAATAACCAAGAAAATGAAAAAATCGACAACAACTATTTGTAAGCTAAGTAGATGAGACTAATGAAGAAGATAGTCTAGACCAATACACAACAAACCATTGAGTTAGATAAAGAAGAAAGCAGGAGTTTTATAATTGAACCAAACTAAAATGATAATTTCATCAAACCAAGAAACTTGTTTTTCTCAAATTATCAATTTTGAGAGGGGAGCATATGTAACGTCACAAAACGTTCCACAATAATAAAAAAACACCAGAAGGGTGAATGATACTAAAATAAAAATAAATGAGTAACAAGGAAGAATGTAACAGTTAAAATAATAAACCATTAAAGAATGAAAGGAGAGAAGAATTTCGAATGAACAGTGGTAAATCCACTATCTGCATAATATGACACTACAATATAAACAGACAGATTGACAAAGACGAATTGACAAGACAAGTTTCCCAAATAGACTGTTAAGTGAGCTTAATAAAAACTTTAATGAATAAAGTCAAATAAAATAAATAAGATAAGAGATGACATGAATGATATTTGTATCATGTATTGTTAATAGAGACAGCACATTAGCTGATTCATGTCAAAGTACTGATTTAAAAGGACAAATATAAAGAAAGATACTATGGTTAATCATAATAATCATAAGAGATAATAAGAAAACCAGTTATATAAGTTATAATAATGAAATGAATTAAAGATTACAATCAATGTAACCACTGAATGTATCTAGGTAACATTATAAGAAGTTAAAATATGTAAAGAAATGTAATATTAGTCAAGGAACAAAACCTTGTAAAGAAATGATAACAAACCAAGACTGACACAAATAAGTCATGAAAGTAAGAATAAGGTAGAGACCCTACTAAGCATGGGAAGTAAAATAATAATAATGATAAAAAGGATGTAAAGCACCACTCCATGAGTGATGTTATAAGAATAAGAAAAAAGAAAAAAAAATGTTGAAATGAGAATAGTAAAATATGGAAATTTATGATCGAAAATCAACAAATGTATACTAATAATTAATATTGTTCAGCTGGACACAGCATTTATATATAATAATGCTTTCTTTTCAATCAAATAATTATGTTCAAATTAGAAATTAAGGATAGTTAAACAAATAATAAGGAAAAAGTTAAAAATCGGATCTGCAACGTCTAGCAGACGACGACTGTAAACAATGCATTATTTAGATTAGAATAAAAAATTGTGAATGAAAACTATGACCAAACTGTCACTAAGACATGTCAAAATAAAGAGAAATAAACAAGCTATGCAATGCTAATAATAGAACCTTTTGTACTTGTAATAACTGAGATATAAACGTTAGCATCATAAATTTGATGAATTTCGAATAAATACAATGAAATAATAACAAAAACGACACCGACGCATCCAATACAATTATGTTATGGCTATAAATAGAATTACGTCATCACGACATCATTTTCCACCAATCGCGAACGACCTTAGAAACCAGTCAACACCGCCTAGCGGCCATCTAAGAAAAGTATATATACGAACGCATTTGTAAACATAACACATTTTGTCTCTTTCCACTCAATCAGCAACAACGAATCCAGACCGACTTACCATCAAAATTTTATAATCAACAAGAAGGAAGAAGTGTAAATAAAGTACAGTGCATCGATATCAGTAGTGATACCTTTACTAGAAGTGCGATTTAGAGAACGAGTTTAAGTACCATACCTAACCAATTAAATTGTAATTAAAGAAGAAAATAATATCGTTCAAACGCGTAACAAGTGAAGTGTAACCACGATCAGTGTACCAGATCGTGAAGAGTGTTAATAAATAATCATTGAGATTATTAATCAGGTAGTACTGGCCTATATTTACATTGTTTACGAGTAAGCCATTAGCAGTATAACATAATACACCTGTATACTGACGCAAGAAACAATAATACAATAAGTAATAAGCACTTTTTTAACATTATTTAGAGGAATTATTATATTCTGAACATAAGATTACAGGTATTAATGTTACCGTAACTAACCTAAAATTTGTCCATTTTAAACGAACTTTTCGTCAATTAACTTCAATAATTAAAGGTGTCTAGCCTAGTAATTTAGTGTTTTGTAATAGCATTGTATCGTAAAGCATTGGCGTTTTATCCTGTAACTTAAAAGAAGTCACCCTTGAGGTATCTAATATTTATAAACAAACAATCGATTATGGTTAGAGTTGTCATTGCTAACCAACTGAGCTAAGAAAATTGAACCCGGATGATTTGTAATCCGTTAGTAGTAGTAAATTGAATGTATTTAGTTGAACCAAGTATAGAGTGAGCAATAAACAAATGAATTGTGAATTAACAAATATTGTCAGCAATTATTTAAATAAGTGATTCATTCTTTTTTACTAGTTAATGAGTTGCGAATTCCAAGCAAGCAACCAGTTAAGTTGGCTACTATTCAGACATGTGAACCGCCAACAGTTAGAATCAATTAAACAGATAAAAAAGGAAATTAATTCCTGATATTAATATAATCACTCAATCAAATACTAATTTAAATTCAAACAACATTAATCATTCGATTATTCAAAAGAACTCTTTTTTATGGAATATTTCTCAAGAAATTCCATATGGCGCCCAGGTAAAATTTATAGGTTCTCACTTAAACACTAACAGTACTATCATATTGTTTTATAAAAACTTGACAGTTTACTAATCAACTGAGACCGACTAAACTTCTAGTACGACATCAAAGGTACGTGAAGGTTTGAATTATATAAATAACTTTGTCTAAACTACACACTAACATACAAAGACGACATAATTCAACGGGAGTGCGAACAAACTTCAAGAGGTCTACAAAGCTGTTTACATTCAAATAACTGGGATTACAACCATTTAGTTACTCAAAAATAAACAACATTTATTCAAACAAGATATCGTAGTTAAACAAAACTAATTAAAGAACAATTAACAAAATTATTTAACGTAATAGTGTTAAATTCAGTGACAAGTAAATAAATTTATCAAAGAGATACGTACAGAAAGAATAAATATTATAAAGTGGCGCCCACCGTGGGGCTTTAAATAGACAGGAGAATATTATATATTTTTTAAATTATCCTAATTTAGCCCGGCATTTACAGTAAAACGACCATACCAAGAAGAGCGATGCTACAACCAGACAAGAAGATGTCAGAACTAGAGAGACGATTCAGCTACCCAGAATGGACGACAGTATTATTCAAAAAATTCAGCAAAGATATGGATTATATTTATGAAAATATCACTGACCGTGAACGAGTACAGATGGGTCGTGCGTGTATAAGGATGGCAGCGAACGACAAAATGGGATTGGAAGATATTTATGATGAAATATGGAAGCTAGACGCAAAGTGTAATAAAGAAGAAACTACCGAGACAATCCACAATAATAACGATAAAAAGATGGAAGGAATGACTAAGGATGATTGGGAGAGATGGTACAATAATCTTCAACGAATGAAGAACGAAGGAACGGGAATATACGCACATGTGACAGAGCAATATACACAGGAGTAGTATGAACAATGGAGACAAATAATCAGACACCCAGAGAAACCGATACAAACGGACAATGCAGAGTTAAGAGCATGGATAAGGGTTAGGTTTGAACAATCCAGAGAAGATATTTGTGAAAGGAGGAAAGAATTAAATGAGGGGCGAGAAGAGAGTATAATGGACATGAACAAGAAGATGTACGATAGTAAGAAGTCCACAGAACCACTAAAAGAAGAGGTAAATAAAAATACTCAAGAACAGATTATCGATGATAATAATAAAAAAGAGGAAGAAATAATAAATACAAAACCAGTGCTCGAACCGATAAAAGGAAATGACAATAATATATCGTGTCAACTTCTAAAGGAACACAGTGAAACCCTGAATAAAAACATGGAAACCCCCTATATCAAAATAAATAATAATAATGATATAACGGAAGTGAATAATAAAGACACCGAAAAAATAATAAATGATAATAAAGCATTAATAAAAAAAATCATGGAAAATACAGATAAAAACACAGAATCACTAAATAAAAAATTAGAAGAAACCAAAAAACCAGAAAACCAACCAGAAGAAAATCGACCAGAAACTAAAATGTCAGGACTAACAAAGAAAAAATTCCAGGAAACCATGCTCAGAATGATGTCGGAAATATTAGAAGATACGAGGAAATGGAGGGAAGAAACAAAAAACGACGGCAAACCGGCGATGGAAGAAGTACCAAATAATGAAACCGTGAAGAATTAAGTCTGCAACCTGAAGATAATGATAAACAAACCAAAGGCAAAGAAGAGACAAGTATAAGATTATCTGATAATAAACACCACAGAAATGAAGGAAATATTCAACACATAGAAGTCAACACCAAATTTGTAAATAACCAAATAATTCCGAACACCAAGAAAATAGGAAAAATATTTCCTAAGAAAATATTAAATACGCGAGAAGGAATGGAGATGGTTAAAGGTGGGTTAGTTAACATGTTTAACCTCCCTATTAATGAACAGAGAGAATTGATTAAGTTTAAAAATTATAGCAAGAACTTAATAAAAATGTTAAAAGTAAATCACGATAAAATGGTGAGTAAAAACTTAAATAAAGATATATTTAAATTGAATATACCAGCGATTGAAATGCATCATACAATGTTGATGATATTATCAATAAGTAATGTATCATTAAAATATTTGGTTAATAATCCAGATGATAGAATGATAGAAGTGACTATCATTATGTTACTAAATAAACTAAATAAAACTAAATACCAGTGACTATTTTATGTTAGAAGAGTTACAATACCTGTTAATTAAAAAAGAATTAACCATGACGGAAGACCATGAAGTAAATGAAGATTTCGGAGCAGCAAAGTGGAAGAGCCGAGTGATAAGGAGATACTCCACCAGTACAGAGATCAATTTGGATACCAAAATAATCCGTGGGAACCGAGTGACAAGAAGATCACAGTTAAACCAAGTAATCTGCAACCATTGAAGAAAAAACGACGGATGTTATAGATAACCAAATGAAGGAAACCAGAGAAGAAGAATTATGTGAACCTGAATGAAATATATTAAACCAACCATGAGAGAAAATAAACTAATTACGGGAACAGACGAAGACTAGACAATATCATGAACAATCCAATTAATATAAAGTGTATAATGAATAAAATGAGAAAATGATTGAATGACTAACAAGAAGATAATGATGCTAAATGAAACCATTACTTAAATGAATAATTAAAAGGACCTAACCAACATAGAGATGTTACAAACTATTATTTAAACAATGTTATGAATGAATTATGATGAAAATGAGGAAGAATAGAAAACTACAACATAAGGTGATGATGAATTTATAAATATAACTGCATAATTAAATGGTGATGAAAATAAACGTGAAAATAAAAATATGTTTAATAACAAAACCAACATCTAACATAGTATTGATGAAAAACAACAAAGCTTATGATAATACAGCATACATGTCGAAATATGTTAACCAATGACCTGTGAAGAAAAATATGTTAAATGAATGGATAAAGCATCAGAAGTGATACAGTAATGGAATTTATGTAATGGAAACTCTAATCTCTTGAGTATTCTAATAAATGAATATAATGTCTTATAATGAAATATGAATAATATATTATGTCTTATGTGTTGTGATAGTGCAACTGTTGTTATGTACAACTTCTTATTGTCTCAGACAGAGATGAAGATTCCTCTGATCTGTGAGTATATAGTAAAGGAACGGCGGCGAATGGATGCCAATGAGAGCCCCTCTGACTCCGAACCAACTATAAATGTTAGGGAAAAATGTTAGGGAAATATAATAATATTTCAAGGATTAAATCAACAAATTCGAGGTAAATGAAAGAGAAAAGGAGAATTGTTATAAGAAATAAGATGCGTTTAATGAGAAGGAGAAATGTATTACTACAAGAGAACAGGGAAATTATCAAGATACGAACGAATGTATAAATAAACAAATAACCAAGAAAATGAAAAAATCGACAACAACTATTTGTAAGCTAAGTAGATGAGACTAATGAAGAAGATAGTCTAGACCAATACACAACAAACCATTGAGTTAGATAAAGAAGAAAGCAGGAGTTTTATAATTGAAGCAAACTAAAATGATAATTTCATCAAACCAAGAAACTTGTTTTTCTCAAATTATCAATTTTGAGAGGGGAGCATATGTAACGTCACAAAACGTTCCACAATAATAAAAAAACACCAGAAGGGTGAATGATACTAAAATAAAAATAAATGAGTAACAAGGAAGAATGTAACAGTTAAAATAATAAACCATTAAAGAATGAAAGGAGAGAAAAATTTCGAATGAACAGTGGTAAATCCACTATCTGCATAATATGACACTACAATATAAACAGACAGATTGACAAAGACGAATTGACAAGACAAGTTTCCCAAATAGACTGTTAAGTGAGCTTAATAAAAACTTTAATGAATAAAGTCAAATAAAATAAATAAGATAAGAGATGGCATGAATGATATTTGTATCATGTATTGTTAATAGAGACAGCACATTAGCTGATTCATGTCAAAGTACTGATTTAAAAGGACAAATATAAAGAAAGATACTATGGTTAATCATAATAATCATAAGAGATAAGAAAACCAATTATATAAGTTATAATAATGAAATGAATTTAAGATTACAATCAATGTAACCACTGAATGTATCTAGGTAACATTATAAGAAGTTAAAATGTGTAAAGAAATGTAATATTAGTCAAGGAACAAAACCTTGTAAAGAAATGATAACAAACCAAGACTGACACAAATAATTCATGAAAGTAAGAATCAGGTAGAGACCCTACTAAGCATGGGAAGTAAAATAATAATAATGATAAAAAGGATGTAAAGCACCACTCCATGAGTGATGTTATAAGAATAAGAAAAAAGAAAAAAAAATGTTGAAATGAGAATAGTAAAATATGGAAGTTTATGATCGAAAATCAACAAATGTATACTAATAATTAATATTGTTCAGCTGGACACAGCATTTATATATAATAATGCTTTCTTTTCAATCAAATAATTATGTTCAAATTAGAAATGAAGGATAGTTAAACAAATAATAAGGAAAAAGTTAAAAATCGGATCTGCAACGTCTAGCAGACGACGACTGTAAACAATGCATTATTTAGATTAGAATAAAAAATTGTGAATGAAAACTATGACCAAACTGTCACCAAGATATGTCAAAATAAAGAGAAATAAACAAGCTATGCAATGCTAATAATAGAAACTTTTGTACTTGTAATAACTGAGATATAAACGTTAGCATCATAAATTTGGTGAATTTCGAATAAATACAATGAAATAATAACAAAAACGACACCGACGCATCCAATACAATTATATTATGGCTATAAATAGAATTACGTCATCACGACATCATTTTCTACCAATCGCGAACGACCTTAGAAACCAGTCAACACCGCCTAGCGGCCATCTAAGAAAAGTATATATACGAACGCATTTGTAAACAAAACACATTTTGTCTCTTTCCACTCAATCAGCAACAACGAATCCAGACCGACTTACCATCAAAATTTTATAATCAACAAGAAGGAAGAAGTGTAAATAAAGTACAGTGCATCGATATCAGTAGTGATACCTTTACTAGAAGTGCGATTTAGAGAACGAGTTTAAGTACCATACCTAACCAATTAAATTGTAATTAAAGAAGAAAATAATATCGTTCAAACGCGTAACAAGTGAAGTGTAACCACGATCAGTGTACCAGATCGTGAAGAGTGTTAATAAATAATCATTGAGATTATTAATCAGGTAGTACTGGCCTATATTTACATTGTTTACGAGTAAGCCATTAGCAGTATAACATAATACACCTGTATACTGACGCAAGAAACAATAATACAATAAGTAATAAGCACTTTTTTAACATTATTTAGAGGAATTATTATATTCTGAACATAAGATTTCAGGTATTAATGTTACCGTAACTAACCTAAAATTTGTCCATTTTAAACGAACTTTTCGTCAATTAACTTCAATAATTAAAGGTGTCTAGCCTAGTAATTTAGTGTTTTGTAATAGCATTGTATCGTAAAGCATTGGCGTTTTATCCTGTAACTTAAAAGAAGTCACCCTTGAGGTATCTAATATTTATAAACAAACAATCGATTATGGTTAGAGTTGTCATTGCTAACCAACTGAGCTAAGAAAATTGAACCCGGATGATTTGTAATCCGTTAGTAGTAGTAAATTGAATGTATTTAGTTGAACCAAGTATAGAGTGAGCAATAAACAAATGAATTGTGAATTAACAAATATTGTCAGCAATTATTTAAATAAGTGATTCATTCTTTTTTACTAGTTAATGAGTTGCGAATTCCAAGCAAGCAACCAGTTAAGTTGGCTACTATTCAGACATGTGAACCGCCAACAGTTAGAATCAATTAAACAGATAAAAAAGGAAAATAATTCCTGATATTAATATAATCACTCAATCAAATACTAATTTAAATTCAAACAACATTAATCATTCGATTATTCAAAAGAATTCTTTTTTATGGAATATTTCTCAAGAAATTCCATATGGCGCCCAGGTAAAATTTATAGGTTCTCACTTAAACACTAACAGTACTATCATATTGTTTTATAAAAACTTGACAGTTTACTAATCAACTGAGACCGACTAAACTTCTAGTACGACATCAAAGGTACGTGAAGGTTTGAATTATATAAATAACTTTGTCTAAACTACACACTAACATACAAAGACGAAATAATTCAACGGGAGTGCGAACAAACTTCAAGAGGTCTACAAAGCTGTTTACATTCAAATAACTGGGATTACAACCATTTAGTTACTCAAAAATAAACAACATTTATTCAAACAAGATATCGTAGTTAAACAAAACTAATTAAAGAACTATTAACAAAATTATTTAACGTAATAGTGTTAAATTCAGTGACAAGTAAATAAATTTATCAAAGAGATACGTACAGAAAGAATAAATATTATAAAGTGGCGCCCACCGTGGGGTTTTAAATAGACAGGAGAATATTATATATTTTTTAAATTATCCTAATTTAGCCCGGCATTTACAGTAAAACGACCATATCAAGAAGAGCGATGCTACAACCAGACAAGAAGATGTCAGAACTAGAGAGACGATTCAGCTACCCAGAATGGACGACAGTATTATTCAAAAAATTCAGCAAAGATATGGATTATATTTATGAAAATATCACTGACCGTGAACGAGTACAGATGGGTCGTGCGTGTATAAGGATGGCAGCGAACGACAAAATGGGATTGGAAGATATTTATGATGAAATATGAAAGCTAGACGCAAAGTGTAATAAAGAAGAAACTACCGAGACAATCCACAATAATAACGATAAAAAGATGGAAGGAATGACTAAGGATGATTGGGAGAGATGGTACAATAATCTTCAACGAATGAAGAACGAAGGAACGGGAATATACGCACATGTGACAGAGCAATATACACAGGAGTAGTATGAACAATGGAGACAATTAATCAGACACCCAGAGAAACCGATACAAACGGACAATGCAGAGTTAAGAGCATGGATAAGGGTTAGGTTTGAACAATCCAGAGAAGATATTTGTGAAAGGAGGAAAGAATTAAATGAGGGGCGAGAAGAGAGTATAATGGACATGAACAAGAAGATGTACGATAGTAAGAAGTCCACAGAACCACTAAAAGAAGAGGTAAATAAAAATACTCAAGAACAGATTATCGATGATAATAATAAAAAAGAGGAAGAAATAATAAATACAAAACCAGTGCTCGGACCGATAAAAGGAAATGACAATAATATATCGTGTCAACTTCTAAAGGAACACAGTGAAACCATGAATAAAAACATGGAAACCCCCTATATCAAAATAAATAATAATAATGATATAACGGAAGTGAATAATAAAGACACCGAAAAAATAATAAATGATAATAAAGCATTAATAAAAAAAATCATGGAAAATACAGATAAAAACACAGAATCACTAAATAAAAAATTAGAAGAAACCAAAAAACCAGAAAACCAACCAGAAGAAAATCGACCAGAAACTAAAATGTCAGGACTAACAAAGAAAAAATTCCAGGAAACCATGCTGAGAATGATGTCGGAAATATTAGAAGATACGAGGAAATGGAGGGAAGAAACAAAAAACGACGGCAAACCGGCGATGGAAGATGTACCAAATAATGAAACCGTGAAGAATTAAGTCTGCAACCTGAAGATAATGATAAACAAACCAAAGGCAAAGAAGAGACAAGTATAAGATTATCTGATAATAAACACCACAGAAATGAAGGAAATATTCAACACATAGAAGTCAACACCAAATTTGTAAATAACCAAATAATTCCGAACACCAAGAAAATAGGAAAAATATTTCCTAAGAAAATATTAAATACGCGAGAAGGAATGGAGATGGTTAAAGGTGGGTTAGTTAACATGTTTAACCTCCCTATTAATGAACAGAGAGAATTGATTAAGTTTAAAAATTATAGCAAGAACTTAATAAAAATGTTAAAAGTAAATCACGATAAAATGGTGAGTAAAAACTTAAATAAAGATATATTTAAATTGAATATACCAGCGATTGAAATGCATCATACAATGTTGATGATATTATTTTAAGTAATGTATCATTAAAATATTTGGTTAATAATCCAGATGATAGAATGATAGAAGTGACTATCATTATGTTACTAAATAAACTAAATACCAGTGACTATTTTATGTTAGAAGAGTTAAAATACCTGTTAATTAAAAAAGAATTAACCATGACGGAAGACCATGAAGTAAATGAAGATTTCGGAGCAGCAAAGTGGAAGAGCCGAGTGATAAGGAGATACTCCACCAGTACAGAGATCAATTTGGATACCAAAATAATCCGTGGGAACCGAGTGACAAGAATAATCGATCACAGTTAAACCAAGTAATCTGCAACCATTGAAGAAAAAACGACGGATGTTATAGATAACCAAATGAAGGAAACCAGAGAAGAAAAATTATGTGAAACTGAATGAAATATATTAAACCAACCATGAGAGAAAATAAACTAATTACGGGAACAGACGAAGACTAGACAATATCATGAACAATCCAATTAATATAAAGTGTATAATGAATAAAATGAGAAAATGATTGAATGACTAACAAGAAGATAATGATGCTAAATGAAACCATTACTTAAATGAATAATTAAAAGGACCTAACCAACATAGAGATGTTACAAACTATTATTTAAACAATGTTATGAATGAATTATGATGAAAATGAGGAAGAATAGAAAACTACAACATAAGGTGATGATGAATTTATAAATATAACTGCATAATTAAATGGTGATGAAAATAAACGTGAAAATAAAAATATGTTTAATAACAAAACCAACATCTAACATAGTATTGATGAAAAACAACAAAGCTTATGATAATACAGCATACATGTCGAAATATGTTAACCAATGACCTGTGAAGAAAAATATGTTAAATGAATGGATAAAGCATCAGAAGTGATACAGTAATGGAATTTATGTAATGGAAACTCTAATCTCTTGAGTATTCTAATAAATGAATATAATGTCTTATAATGAAATATGAATAATATATTATGTCTTATGTGTTGTGATAGTGCAACTGTTGTTATGTACAACTTCTTATTGTCTCAGACAGAGATGAAGATTCCTCTGATCTGTGAGTACATAGTAAAGGAACGGCGGCGAATGGATGCCAATGAGAGCCCCTCTGACTCCGAACCAACTATAAATGTTAGGGAAAAATATTAGGGAAATATAATAATATTTCAAGGATTAAATCAACAAATTCGAGGTAAATGAAAGAGAAAAGGAGAATTGTTATAAGAAATAAGATGCGTTTAATGAGAAGGAGAAATGTATTACTACAAGAGAACAGGGAAATTATCAAGATACGAACGAATGTATAAATAAACAAATAACCAAGAAAATGAAAAAATCGACAACAACTATTTGTAAGCTAAGTAGATGAGACTAATGAAGAAGATAGTCTAGACCAATACACAACAAACCATTGAGTTAGATAAAGAAGAAAGCAGGAGTTTTATAATTGAACCAAACTAAAATGATAATTTCATCAAACCAAGAAACTTGTTTTTCTCAAATTATCAATTTTGAGAGGGGAGCATATGTAACGTCACAAAACGTTCCACAATAATAAAAAAACACCAGAAGGGTGAATGATACTAAAATAAAAATAAATGAGTAACAAGGAAGAATGTAACAGTTAAAATAATAAACCATTAAAGAATGAAAGGAGAGAAGAATTTCGAATGAACAGTGGTAAATCCACTATCTGCATAATATGACACTACAATATAAACAGACAGATTGACAAAGACGAATTGACAAGACAAGTTTCCCAAATAGACTGTTAAGTGAGCTTAATAAAAACTTTAATGAATAAAGTCAAATAAAATAAATAAGATAAGAGATGACATGAATGATATTTGTATCATGTATTGTTAATAGAGACAGCACATTAGCTGATTCATGTCAAAGTACTGATTTAAAAGGACAAATATAAAGAAAGATACTATGGTTAATCATAATAATCATAAGAGATAATAAGAAAACCAATTATATAAGTTATAATAATGAAATGAATTTAAGATTACAATCAATGTAACCACTGAATGTATCTAGGTAACATTATAAGAAGTTAAAATATGTAAAGAAATGTAATATTAGTCAAGGAACAAAACCTTGTAAAGAAATGATAACAAACCAAGACTGACACAAATAAGTCATGAAAGTAAGAATAAGGTAGAGACCCTACTAAGCATGGGAAGTAAAATAATAATAATGATAAAAAGGATGTAAAGCACCACTCCATGAGTGATGTTATAAGAATAAGAAAAAAGAAAAAAAAATGTTGAAATGAGAATAGTAAAATATGGAAGTTTATGATCGAAAATCAACAAATGTATACTAATAATTAATATTGTTCAGCTGGACACAGCATTTATATATAATAATGCTTTCTTTTCAATCAAATAATTATGTTCAAATTAGAAATTAAGGATAGTTAAACAAATAATAAGGAAAAAGTTAAAAATCGGATCTGCAACGTCTAGCAGACGACGACTGTAAACAATGCATTATTTAGATTAGAATAAAAAATTGTGAATGAAAACTATGACCAAACTGTCACCAAGACATGTCAAAATAAAGAGAAATAAACAAGCTATGCAATGCTAATAATAGAAACTTTTGTACTTGTAATAACTGAGATATAAACGTTAGCATCATAAATTTGGTGAATTTCGAATAAATACAATGAAATAATAACAAAAACGACACCGACGCATCCAATACAATTATGTTATGGCTATAAATAGAATTACGTCATCACGACATCATTTTCCACCAATCGCGAACGACCTTAGAAACCAGTCAACACCGCCTAGCGGCCATCTAAGAAAAGTATATATACGAACGCATTTGTAAACAAAACACATTTTGTCTCTTTCCACTCAATCAGCAACAACGAATCCAGACCGACTTACCATCAAAATTTTATAATCAACAAGAAGGAAGAAGTGTAAATAAAGTACAGTGCATCGATATCAGTAGTGATACCTTTACTAGAAGTGCGATTTAGAGAACGAGTTTAAGTACCATACCTAACCAATTAAATTGTAATTAAAGAAGAAAATAATATCGTTCAAACGCGTAACAAGTGAAGTGTAACCACGATCAGTGTACCAGATCGTGAAGAGTGTTAATAAATAATCATTGAGATTAATAATCAGGTAGTACTGGCCTATATTTACATTGTTTACGAGTAAGCCATTAGCAGTATAACATAATACACCTGTATACTGACGCAAGAAACAATAATACAATAAGTAATAAGCACTTTTTTAACATTATTTAGAGGAATTATTATATTCTGAACATAAGATTTCAGGTATTAATGTTACCGTAACTAACCTAAAATTTGTCCATTTTAAACGAACTTTTCGTCAATTAACTTCAATAATTAAAGGTGTCTAGCCTAGTAATTTAGTGTTTTGTAATAGCATTGTATCGTAAAGCATTGGCGTTTTATCCTGTAACTTAAAAGAAGTCACCCTTGAGGTATCTAATATTTATAAACAAACAATCGATTATGGTTAGAGTTGTCATTGCTAACCAACTGAGCTAAGAAAATTGAACCCGGATGATTTGTAATCCGTTAGTAGTAGTAAATTGAATGTATTTAGTTGAACCAAGTATAGAGTGAGCAATAAACAAATGAATTGTGAATTAACAAATATTGTCAGCAATTATTTAAATAAGTGATTCATTCTTTTTTACTAGTTAATGAGTTGCGAATTCCAAGCAAGCAACCAGTTAAGTTGGCTACTATTCAGACATGTGAACCGCCAACAGTTAGAATCAATTAAACAGATAAAAAAGGAAATTAATTCCTGATATTAATATAATCACTCAATCAAATACTAATTTAAATTCAAACAACATTAATCATTCGATTATTCAAAAGAATTCTTTTTTATGGAATATTTCTCAAGAAATTCCATATGGCGCCCAGGTAAAATTTATAGGTTCTCACTTAAACACTAACAGTACTATCATATTGTTTTATAAAAACTTGACAGTTTACTAATCAACTGAGACCCACTAAACTTCTAGTACGACATCAAAGGTACGTGAAGGTTTGAATTATATAAATAACTTTGTCTAAACTACACACTAACATACAAAGACGACATAATTCAACGGGAGTGCGAACAAACTTCAAGAGGTCTACAAAGCTGTTTACATTCAAATAACTGGGATTACAACCATTTAGTTACTCAAAAATAAACAACATTTATTCAAACAAGATATCGTAGTTAAACAAAACTAATTAAAGAACAATTAACAAAATTATTTAACGTAATAGTGTTAAATTCAGTGACAAGTAAATAAATTTATCAAAGAGATACGTACAGAAAGAATAAATATTATAAAGTGGCGCCCACCGTGGGGCTTTAAATAGACAGGAGAATATTATATATTTTTTAAATTATCCTAATTTAGCCCGGCATTTACAGTAAAACGACCATACCAAGAAGAGCGATGCTACAACCAGACAAGAAGATGTCAGAACTAGAGAGACGATTCAGCTACCCAGAATGGACGACAGTATTATTCAAAAAATTCAGCAAAGATATGGATTATATTTATGAAAATATCACTGACCGTGAACGAGTACAGATGGGTCGTGCGTGTATAAGGATGGCAGCGAACGACAAAATGGGATTGGAAGATATTTATGATGAAATATGGAAGCTAGACGCAAAGTGTAATAAAGAAGAAACTACCGAGACAATCCACAATAATAACGATAAAAAGATGGAAGGAATGACTAAGGATGATTGGGAGAGATGGTACAATAATCTTCAACGAATGAAGAACGAAGGAACGGGAATATACGCACATGTGACAGAGCAATATACACAGGAGTAGTATGAACAATGGAGACAATTAATCAGACACCCAGAGAAACCGATACAAACGGACAATGCAGAGTTAAGAGCATGGATAAGGGTTAGGTTTGAACAATCCAGAGAAGATATTTGTGAAAGGAGGAAAGAATTAAATGAGGGGCGAGAAGAGAGTATAATGGACATGAACAAGAAGATGTACGATAGTAAGAAGTCCACAGAACCACTAAAAGAAGAGGTAAATAAAAATACTCAAGAACAGATTATCGATGATAATAATAAAAAAGAGGAAGAAATAATAAATACAAAACCAGTGCTCGAACCGATAAAAGGAAATGACAATAATATATCGTGTCAACTTCTAAAGGAACACAGTGAAACCATGAATAAAAACATGGAAACCCCCTATATCAAAATAAATAATAATAATGATATAACGGAAGTGAATAATAAAGACACCGAAAAAATAATAAATGATAATAAAGCATTAATAAAAAAAATCATGGAAAATACAGATAAAAACACAGAATCACTAAATAAAAAATTAGAAGAAACCAAAAAACCAGAAAACCAACCAGAAGAAAATCGACCAGAAACTAAAATGTCAGGACTAACAAAGAAAAAATTCCAGGAAACCATGCTGAGAATGATGTCGGAAATATTAGAAGATACGAGGAAATGGAGGGAAGAAACAAAAAACGACGGCAAACCGGCGATAGAAGAAGTACCAAATAATGAAACCGTGAAGAATTAAGTCTGCAACCTGAAGATAATGATAAACAAACCAAAGGCAAAGAAGAGACAAGTATAAGATTATCTGATAATAAACACCACAGAAATGAAGGAAATATTCAACACATAGAAGTCAACACCAAATTTGTAAAGAACCAAATAATTCCGAACACCAAGAAAATAGGAAAAATATTTCCTAAGAAAATATTAAATACGCGAGAAGGAATGGAGATGGTTAAAGGTGGGTTAGTTAACATGTTTAACCTCCCTATTAATGAACAGAGAGAATTGATTAAGTTTAAAAATTATAGCAAGAACTTAATAAAAATGTTAAAAGTAAATCACGATAAAATGGTGAGTAAAAACTTAAATAAAGATATATTTAAATTGAATATACCAGCGATTGAAATGCATCATACAATGTTGATGATATTATCAATAAGTAATGTATCATTAAAATATTTGGTTAATAATCCAGATGATAGAATGATAGAAGTGACTATCATTATGTTACTAAATAAACTAAATAAAACTAAATACCAGTGACTATTTTATGTTAGAAGAGTTACAATACCTGTTAATTAAAAAAGAATTAACCATGACGGAAGACCATGAAGTAAATGAAGATTTCGGAGCAGCAAAGTGGAAGAGCCGAGTGATAAGGAGATACTCCACCAGTACAGAGATCAATTTGGATACCAAAATAATCCGTGGGAACCGAGTGACAAGAATAATCGATCACAGTTAAACCAAGTAATCTGCAACCATTGAAGAAAAAACGATGGATGTTATAGATAACCAAATGAAGGAAACCAGAGAAGAAGAATTATGTGAACCTGAATGAAATATATTAAACCAACCATGAGAGAAAATAAACTAATTACGGGAACAGACGAAGACTAGACAATATCATGAACAATCCAATTAATATAAAGTGTATAATGAATAAAATGAGAAAATGATTGAATGACTAACAAGAAGATAATGATGCTAAATGAAACCATTACTTAAATGAATAATTAAAAGGACCTAACCAACATAGAGATGTTACAAACTATTATTTAAACAATGTTATGAATGAATTATGATGAAAATGAGGAAGAATAGAAAACTACAACATAAGGTGATGATGAATTTATAAATATACCTGCATAATTAAATGGTGATGAAAATAAACGTGAAAATAAAAATATGTTTAATAACAAAACCAACATCTAACATAGTATTGATGAAAAACAACAAAGCTTATGATAATACAGCATACATGTCGAAATATGTTAACCAATGACCTGTGAAGAAAAATATGTTAAATGAATGGATAAAGCATCAGAAGTGATACAGTAATGGAATTTATGTAATGGAAAATCTAATCTCTTGAGTATTCTAATAAATGAATATAATGTCTTATAATGAAATATGAATAATATATTATGTCTTATGTGTTGTGATAGTGCAACTGTTGTTATGTACAACTTCTTATTGTCTCAGACAGAGATGAAGATTCCTCTGATCTGTGAGTATATAGTAAAGGAACGGCGGCGAATGGATGCCAATGAGAGCCCCTCTGACTCCGAACCAACTATAAATGTTAGGGAAAAATGTTAGGGAAATATAATAATATTTCAAGGATTAAATCAACAATTTCGAGGTAAATGAAAGAGAAAAGGAGAATTGTTATAAGAAATAAGATGCGTTTAATGAGAAGGAGAAATGTATTACTACAAGAGAACAGGGAAATTATCAAGATACGAACGAATGTATAAATAAACAAATAACCAAGAAAATGAAAAAATCGACAACAACTATTTGTAAGCTAAGTAGATGAGACTAATGAAGAAGATAGTCTAGACCAATACACAACAAACCATTGAGTTAGATAAAGAAGAAAGCAGGAGTTTTATAATTGAACCAAACTAAAATGATAATTTCATAAAACCAAGAAACTTGTTTTTCTCAAATTATCAATTTTGAGAGGGGAGCATATGTAACGTCACAAAACGTTCCACAATAATAAAAAAACACCAGAAGGGTGAATGATACTAAAATAAAAATAAATGAGTAACAAGGAAGAATGTAACAGTTAAAATAATAAACCATTAAAGAATGAAAGGAGAGAAGAATTTCGAATGAACAGTGGTAAATCCACTATCTGCATAATATGACACTACAATATAAACAGACAGATTGACAAAGACGAATTGACAAGACAAGTTTCCCAAATAGACTGTTAAGTGAGCTTAATAAAAACTTTAATGAATAAAGTCAAATAAAATAAATAAGATAAGAGATGGCATGAATGATATTTGTATCATGTATTGTTAATAGAGACAGCACATTAGCTGATTCATGTCAAAGTACTGATTTAAAAGGACAAATATAAAGAAAGATACTATGGTTAATCATAATAATCATAAGAGATAATAAGAAAACCAATTATATAAGTTATAATAATGAAATGAATTAAAGATTACAATCAGTGTAACCACTGAATGTATCTAGGTAACATTATAAGAAGTTAAAATATGTAAAGAAATGTAATATTA
Organism: Magicicada septendecula; assembly: GCA_034769895.1. Taxonomy (NCBI): domain Eukaryota; kingdom Metazoa; phylum Arthropoda; class Insecta; order Hemiptera; family Cicadidae; genus Magicicada; species Magicicada septendecula. The sequence continues at coordinate 248,531,659 of CM068376.1, read as the reverse complement.
GTCAATGAACAAAACCTTGTAAAGAAATGATAACAAACCAAGACTGACACAAATAAGTCATGAAAGTAAGAATCAGGTAGAGACCCTACTAAGCATGGGAAGTAAAATAATAATAATGATAAAAAGGATGTAAAGCACCACTCCATGAGTGATGTTATAAGAATAAGAAAAAAGAAAAAAAAATGTTGAAATGAGAATAGTAAAATATGGAAGTTTATGATCGAAAATCAACAAATGTATACTAATAATTAATATTGTTCAGCTGGACACAGCATTTATATATAATAATGCTTTCTTTTCAATCAAATAATTATGTTCAAATTAGGAATTAAGGAATAGTTAAACAAATAATAAGGAAAAAGTTAAAAATCGGATCTGCAACGTCTAGCAGACGACGACTGTAAACAATGCATTATTTAGATTAGAATAAAAAATTGTGAATGAAAACTATGACCAAACTGTCACCAAGACATGTCAAAATAAAGAGAAATAAACAAGCTATGCAATGCTAATAATAGAACCTTTTGTACTTGTAATAACTGAGATATAAACGTTAGCATCCTAAATTTGGTGAATTTCGAATAAATACAATGAAATAATAACAAAAACGACACCGACGCATCCAATACAATTATGTTATGGCTATAAATAGAATTACGTCATCACGACATCATTTTCTACCAATCGCGAACGACCTTAGAAACCAGTCAACACCGCCTAGCGGCCATCTAAGAAAAGTATATATACGAACGCATTTGTAAACAAAACACATTTTGTCTCTTTCCACTCAATCAGCAACAACGAATCCAGACCGACTTACCATCAAAATTTTATAATCAACAAGAAGGAAGAAGTGTAAATAAAGTACAGTGCATCGATATCAGTAGTGATACCTTTACTAGAAGTGCGATTTAGAGAACGAGTTTAAGTACCATACCTAACCAATTAAATTGTAATTAAAGAAGAAAATAATATCGTTCAAACGCGTAACAAGTGAAGTGTAACCACGATCAGTGTACCAGATCGTGAAGAGTGTTAATAAATAATCATTGAGATTATTAATCAGGTAGTACTGGCCTATATTTACATTGTTTACGAGTAAGCCATTAGCAGTATAACATAATACACCTGTATACTGACGCAAGAAACAATAATACAATAAGTAATAAGCACTTTTTTAACATTATTTAGAGGAATTATTATATTCTGAACATAAGATTTCAGGTATTAATGTTACCGTAACTAACCTAAAATTTGTCCATTTTAAACGAACTTTTCGTCAATTAACTTCAATAATTAAAGGTGTCTAGCCTAGTAATTTAGTGTTTTGTAATAGCATTGTATCGTAAAGCATTGGCGTTTTATCCTGTAACTTAAAAGAAGTCACCCTTGAGGTATCTAATATTTATAAACAAACAATCGATTATGGTTAGAGTTGTCATTGCTAACCAACTGAGCTAAGAAAATTGAACCCGGATGATTTGTAATCCGTTAGTAGTAGTAAATTGAATGTATTTAGTTGAACCAAGTATAGAGTGAGCAATAAACAAATGAATTGTGAATTAACAAATATTGTCAGCAATTATTTAAATAAGTGATTCATTCTTTTTTACTAGTTAATGAGTTGCGAATTCCAAGCAAGCAACCAGTTAAGTTGGCTACTATTCAGACATGTGAACCGCCAACAGTTAGAATCAATTAAACAGATAAAAAAGGAAATTAATTCCTGATATTAATATAATCACTCAATCAAATACTAATTTAAATTCAAACAACATTAATCATTCGATTATTCAAAAGAATTCTTTTTTATGGAATATTTCTCAAGAAATTCCATATGGCGCCCAGGTAAAATTTATAGGTTCTCACTTAAACACTAACAGTACTATCATATTGTTTTATAAAAACTTGACAGTTTACTAATCAACTGAGACCGACTAAACTTCTAGTACGACAATCAAAGGTACGTGAAGGTTTGAATTATATAAATAACTTTGTCTAAACTACACACTAACATGCAAAGACGACATAATTCAACGGGAGTGCGAACAAACTTCAAGAGGTCTACAAAGCTGTTTACATTCAAATAACTGGGATTACAACCATTTAGTTACTCAAAAATAAACAACATTTATTCAAACAAGATATCGTAGATAAACAAAACTAATTAAAGAACAATTAACAAAATTATTTAACGTAATAGTGTTAAATTCAGTGACAAGTAAATAAATTTATCAAAGAGATACGTACAGAAAGAATAAATATTATAAAGTGGCGCCCACCGTGGGGCTTTAAATAGACAGGAGAATATTATATATTTTTTAAATTATCCTAATTTAGCCCGGCATTTACAGTAAAACGACCATACCAAGAAGAGCGATGCTACAACCAGACAAGAAGATGTCAGAACTAGAGAGACGATTCAGCTACCCAGAATGGACGACAGTATTATTCAAAAAATTCAGCAAAGATATGGATTATATTTATGAAAATATCACTGACCGTGAACGTGAGTATCACTGTACCGTGAGTACAGATGGGTCGTGCGTGTATAAGGATGGCAGCGAACGACAAAATGGGATTGGAAGATATTTATGATGAAATATGGAAGCTAGACGCAAAGTGTAATAAAGAAGAAACTACCGAGACAATCCACAATAATAACGATAAAAAGATGGAAGAAATGACTAAGGATGATTGGGAGAGATGGTACAATAATCTTCAACGAATGAAGAACGAAGGAACGGGAATATACGCACATGTGACAGAGCAATATACACAGGAGTAGTATGAACAATGGAGACAATTAATCAGACACCCAGAGAAACCGATACAAACGGACAATGCAGAGTTAAGAGCATGGATAAGGGTTAGGTTTGAACAATCCAGAGAAGATATTTGTGAATGGAGGAAAGAATTAAATGAGGGGCGAGAAGAGAGTATAATGGACATGAACAAGAAGATGTACGATAGTAAGAAGTCCACAGAACCACTAAAAGAAGAGGTAAATAAAAATACTCAAGAACAGATTATCGATGATAATAATAAAAAAGAGGAAGAAATAATAAATACAAAACCAGTGCTCGAACCGATAAAAGGAAATGACAATAATATATCGTGTCAACTTCTAAAGGAACACAGTGAAACCATGAATAAAAACATGGAAACCCCCTATATCAAAATAAATAATAATAATGATATAACGGAAGTGAATAATAAAGACACCGAAAAAATAATAAATGATAATAAAGCATTAATAAAAAAAATCATGGAAAATACAGATAAAAACACAGAATCACTAAATAAAAAATAGAAGAAACCAAAAAACCAGAAAACCAACCAGAAGAAAATCGACCAGAAACTAAAATGTCAGGACTAACAAAGAAAAAATTCCAGGAAACCATGCTGAGAATGATGTCGGAAATATTAGAAGATACGAGGAAATGGAGGGAAGAAACAAAAAACGACGGCAAACCGGCGATAGAAGAAGTACCAAATAATGAAACCGTGAAGAATTAAGTCTGCAACCTGAAGATAATGATAAACAAACCAAAGGCAAAGAAGAGACAAGTATAAGATTATCTGATAATAAACACCACAGAAATGAAGGAAATATTCAACACATAGAAGTCAACACCAAATTTGTAAAGAACCAAATAATTCCGAACACCAAGAAAATAGGAAAAATATTTCCTAAGGAAATATTAAATACGCGAGAAGGAATGGAGATGGTTAAAGGTGGGTTAGTTAACATGTTTAACCTCCCTATTAATGAACAGAGAGAATTGGTTAAGTTTAAAAATTATAGCAAGAACTTAATAAAAATGTTAAAAGTAAATCACGATAAAATGGTGAGTAAAAACTTAAATAAAGATATATTTAAATTGAATATACCAGCGATTGAAATGCATCATACAATGTTGATGATATTATCAATAAGTAATGTATCATTAAAATATTTGGTTAATAATCCAGATGATAGAATGATAGAAGTGACTATCATTATGTTACTAAATAAACTAAATAAAACTAAATACCAGTGACTATTTTATGTTAGAAGAGTTAAAATACCTGTTAATTAAAAAAGAATTAACCATGACGGAAGACCATGAAGTAAATGAAGATTTCGGAGCAGCAAAGTGGAAGAGCCGAGTGATAAGGAGATACTCCACCAGTACAGAGATCAATTTGGATACCAAAATAATCCGTGGGAACCGAGTGACAAGAATAATCGATCACAGTTAAACCAAGTAATCTGCAACCATTGAAGAAAAAACGATGGATGTTATAGATAACCAAATGAAGGAAACCAGAGAAGAAGAATTATGTGAACCTGAATAAAATATATTAAACCAACCATGAGAGAAAATAAACTAATTACGGGAACAGACGAAGACTAGACAATATCATGAACAATCCAATTAATATAAAGTGTATAATGAATAAAATGAGAAAATGATTGAATGACTAACAAGAAGATAATGATGCTAAATGAAACCATTACTTAAATGAATAATTAAAAGGACCTAACCAACATAGAGATGTTACAAACTATTATTTAAACAATGTTATGAATGAATTATGATGAAAATGAGGAAGAATAGAAAACTACAACATAAGGTGATGATGAATTTATAAATATAACTGCATAATTAAATGGTGATGAAAATAAACGTGAAAATAAAAATATGTTTAATAACAAAACCAACATCTAACATAGTATTGATGAAAAACAACAAAGCTTATGATAATACAGCATACATGTCGAAATATGTTAACCAATGACCTGTGAAGAAAAATATGTTAAATGAATGGATAAAGCATCAGAAGTGATACAGTAATGGAATTTATGTAATGGAAACTCTAATCTCTTGAGTATTCTAATAAATGAATATAATGTCTTATAATGAAATTGAATAATATATTATGTCTTATGTGTTGTGATAGTGCAACTGTTGTTATGTACAACTTCTTATTGTCTCAGACAGAGATGAAGATTCCTCTGATCTGTGAGTATATAGTAAAGGAACGGCGGCGAATGGATGCCAATGAGAGCCCCTCTGACTCCGAACCAACTATAAATGTTAGGGAAAAGTGTTAGGGAAATATAATAATATTTCAAGGATTAAATCAACAATTTCGAGGTAAATGAAAGAGAAAAGGAGAATTGTTATAAGAAATAAGATGCGTTTAATGAGAAGGAGAAATGTATTACTACAAGAGAACAGGGAAATTATCAAGATACGAACGAATGTATAAATAAACAAATAACCAAGAAAATGAAAAAATCGACAACAACTATTTGTAAGCTAAGTAGATGAGACTAATGAAGAAGATAGTCTAGACCAATACACAACAAACCATTGAGTGAGATAAAGAAGAAAGCAGGAGTTTTATAATTGAACCAAACTAAAATGATAATTTCATAAAACCAAGAAACTTGTTTTTCTCAAATTATCAATTTTGAGAGGGGAGCATATGTAACGTCACAAAACGTTCCACAATAATAAAAAAACACCAGAAGGGTGAATGATACTAAAATAAAAATAAATGAGTAACAAGGAAGAATGTAACAGTTAAAATAATAAACCATTAAAGAATGAAAGGAGAGAAGAATTTCGAATGAACAGTGGTAAATCCACTATCTGCATAATATGACACTACAATATAAACAGACAGATTGACAAAGACGAATTGACAAGACAAGTTTCCCAAATAGACTGTTAAGTGAGCTTAATAAAAACTTTAATGAATAAAGTCAAATAAAATAAATAAGATAAGAGATGACATGAATGATATTTGTATCATGTATTGTTAATAGAGACAGCACATTAGCTGATTCATGTCAAAGTACTGATTTAAAAGGACAAATATAAAGAAAGATACTATGGTTAATCATAATAATCATAAGAGATAATAAGAAAACCAATTATATAAGTTATAATAATGAAATGAATTAAAGATTACAATCAATGTAACCACTGAATGTATCTAGGTAACATTATAAGAAGTTAAAATATGTAAAGAAATGTAATATTAGTCAATGAACAAAACCTTGTAAAGAAATGATAACAAACCAAGACTGACACAAATAAGTCATGAAAGTAAGAATCAGGTAGAGACCCTACTAAGCATGGGAAGTAAAATAATAATAATGATAAAAAGGATGTAAAGCACCACTCCATGAGTGATGTTATAAGAATAAGAAAAAAGAAAAAAAAATGTTGAAATGAGAATAGTAAAATATGGAAGTTTATGATCGAAAATCAACAAATGTATACTAATAATTAATATTGTTCAGCTGGACACAGCATTTATATATAATAATGCTTTCTTTTCAATCAAATAATTATGTTCAAATTAGAAATTAAGGATAGTTAAACAAATAATAAGGAAAAAGTTAAAAATCGGATCTGCAACGTCTAGCAGACGACGACTGTAAACAATGCATTATTTAGATTAGAATAAAAAATTGTGAATGAAAACTATGACCAAACTGTCACCAAGACATGTCAAAATAAAGAGAAATAAACAAGCTATGCAATGCTAATAATAGAACCTTTTGTACTTGTAATAACTGAGATATAAACGTTAGCATCATAAATTTGGTGAATTTCGAATAAATACAATGAAATAATAACAAAAACGACACCGACGCATCCAATACAATTATGTTATGGCTATAAATAGAATTACGTCATCACGACATCATTTTCCACCAATCGCGAACGACCTTAGAAACCAGTCAACACCGCCTAGCGGCCATCTAAGAAAAGTATATATACGAACGCATTTGTAAACAAAACACATTTTGTCTCTTTCCACTCAATCAGCAACAACGAATCCAGACCGACTTATCATCAAAATTTTATAATCAACAAGAAGGAAGAAGTGTAAATAAAGTACAGTGCATCGATATCAGTAGTGATACCTTTACTAGAAGTGCGATTTAGAGAACGAGTTTAAGTACCATACCTAACCAATTAAATTGTAATTAAAGAAGAAAATAATATCGTTCAAACGCGTAACAAGTGAAGTGTAACCACGATCAGTGTACCAGATCGTGAAGAGTGTTAATAAATAATCATTGAGATTATTAATCAGGTAGTACTGGCCTATATTTACATTGTTTACGAGTAAGCCATTAGCAGTATAACATAATACACGTGTATACTGACGCAAGAAACAATAATACAATAAGTAATAAGCACTGTTTTAACATTATTTAGAAGAATTATTATATTCTGAACATAACATTTCAGGTATTAATGTTACCGTAACTAACCTAAAATTTGTCCAGTTTAAACGAAATTTTCGTCAATTAACTTCAATAATTAAAGGTGTCTAGCCTAGTAATTTAGTGTTTTGTAATAGAATTGTATCGTAAAGCATTGGCGTTTTATCCTGTAACTTAAAAGAAGTCACCCTTGAGGTATCTAATATTTATAAACAAACAATCGATTATGGTTAGAGTTGTCATTGCTAACCAACTGAGCTAAGAAAATTGAACCCGGATGATTTGTAATCCGTTAGTAGTAGTAAATTGAATGTATTTAGTTGAACCAAGTATAGAGTGAGCAATAAACAAATGAATTGTGAATTAACAAATATTGTCAGCAATTATTTAAATAAGTGATTCATTCTTTTTTACTAGTTAATGAGTTGCGAATTCCAAGCAAGCAACCAGTTAAGTTGGCTACTATTCAGACATGTGAACCGCCAACAGTTAGAATCAATTAAACAGATAAAAAAGGAAATTAATTCCTGATATTAATATAATCACTCAATCAAATACTAATTTAAATTCAAACAACATTAATCATTCGATTATTCAAAAGAATTCTTTTTTATGGAATATTTCTCAAGAAATTCCATATGGCGCCCAGGTAAAATTTATAGGTTCTCACTTAAACACTAACAGTACTATCATATTGTTTTATAAAAACTTGACAGTTTACTAATCAACTGAGACCGACTAAACTTCTAGTACGACATCAAAGGTACGTGAAGGTTTGAATTATATAAATAACTTTGTCTAAACTACACACTAACATACAAAGACGACATAATTCAACGGGAGTGCGAACAAACTTCAAGAGGTCTACAAAGCTGTTTACATTCAAATAACTGGGATTACAACCATTTAGTTACTCAAAAATAAACAACATTTATTCAAACAAGATATCGTAGTTAAACAAAACTAATTAAAGAACAATTAACAAAATTATTTAACGTAATAGTGTTAAATTCTGTGACAAGTAAATAAATTTATCAAAGAGATACGTACAGAAAGAATAAATATTATAAAGTGGCGCCCACCGTGGGGCTTTAAATAGACAGGAGAATATTATATATTTTTTAAATTATCCTAATTTAGCCCGGCATTTACAGTAAAACGACCATACCAAGAAGAGCGATGCTACAACCAGACAAGAAGATGTCAGAACTAGAGAGGCGATTCAGCTACCCAGAATGGACGACAGTATTATTCAAAAAATTCAGCAAAGATATGGATTATATTTATGAAAATATCACTGACCGTGAACGAGTACAGATGGGTCGTGCATGTATAAGGATGGCAGCGAACGACAAAATGACATTGGAATATATTTATGATGAAATATGGAAGCTAGACGCAAAGTGTAATAAAGAAGAAACTACCGAGACAATCCACAATAATAACGATAAAAAGATGGAAGGAATGACTAAGGATGATTGGGAGAGATGGTACAATAATCTTCAACGAATGAAGAACGAAGGAACGGGAATATACGCACATGTGACAGAGCAATATACACAGGAGTAGTATGAACAATGGAGACAAATAATCAGACACCCAGAGAAACCGATACAAACGGACAATGCAGAGTTAAGAGCATGGATAAGGGTTAGGTTTGAACAATCCAAAGAAGATATTTGTGAATGGAGGAAAGAATTAAATGAGGGGCGAGAAGAGAGTATAATGGACATGAACAAGAAGATGTACGATAGTAAGAAGTCCACAGAACCACTAAAAGAAGAGGTAAATAAAAATACTCAAGAACAGATTATCGATGATAATAATAAAAAAGAGGAAGAAATAATAAATACAAAACCAGTGCTCGAACCGATAAAAAAAAATGACAATAATAAATCGTGTCAACTTCTAAAGGAACACAGTGAAACCATGAATAAAAACATGGAAACCCCCTATATCAAAATAAATAATAATAATGATATAACGGAAGTGAATAATAAAGACACCGAAAAAATAATAAATGATAATAAAGCATTAATAAAAAAAATCATGGAAAATACAGATAAAAACACAGAATCACTAAATAAAAAATAGAAGAAACCAAAAAACCAGAAAACCAACCAGAAGAAAATCGACCAGAAACTAAAATGTCAGGACTAACAAAGAAAAAATTCCAGGAAACCATGCTGAGAATGATGTCGGAAATATTAGAAGATACGAGGAAATGGAGGGAAGAAACAAAAAACGACGGCAAACCGGCGATAGAAGAAGTACCAAATAATGAAACCGTGAAGAATTAAGTCTGCAACCTGAAGATAATGATAAACAAACCAAAGGCAAAGAAGAGACAAGTATAAGATTATCTGATAATAAACACCACAGAAATGAAGGAAATATTCAACACATAGAAGTCAACACCAAATTTGTAAAGAACCAAATAATTCCGAACACCAAGAAAATAGGAAAAATATTTCCTAAGGAAATATTAAATACGCGAGAAGGAATGGAGATGGTTAAAGGTGGGTTAGTTAACATGTTTAACCTCCCTATTAATGAACAGAGAGAATTGGTTAAGTTTAAAAATTATAGCAAGAACTTAATAAAAATGTTAAAAGTAAATCACGATAAAATGGTGAGTAAAAACTTAAATAAAGATATATTTAAATTGAATATACCAGCGATTGAAATGCATCATACAATGTTGATGATATTATCAATAAGTAATGTATCATTAAAATATTTGGTTAATAATCCAGATGATAGAATGATAGAAGTGACTATCATTATGTTACTAAATAAACTAAATAAAACTAAATACCAGTGACTATTTTATGTTAGAAGAGTTACAATACCTGTTAATTAAAAAAGAATTAACCATGACGGAAGACCATGAAGTAAATGAAGATTTCGGAGCAGCAAAGTGGAAGAGCCGAGTGATAAGGAGATACTCCACCAGTACAGAGATCAATTTGGATACCAAAATAATCCGTGGGAACCGAGTGACAAGAATAATCGATCACAGTTAAACCAAGTAATCTGCAACCATTGAAGAAAAAACGACGGATGTTATAGATAACCAAATGAAGGAAACCAGAGAAGAAGAATTATGTGAACCTGAATGAAATATATTAAACCAACCATGAGAGAAAATAAACTAATTACGGGAAGAGACGAAGACTAGACAATATCATGAACAATCCAATTAATATAAAGTGTATAATGAATAAAATGAGAAAATGATTGAATGACTAACAAGAAGATAATGATGCTAAATGAAACCATTACTTAAATGAATAATTAAAAGGACCTAACCAACATAGAGATGTTACAAACTATTATTTAAACAATGTTATGAATGAATTATGATGAAAATGAGGAAGAATAGAAAACTACAACATAAGGTGATAATGAATTTATAAATATAACTGCATAATTAAATGGTGATGAAAATAAACGTGAAAATAAAAATATGTTTAATAACAAAACCAACATCTAACATAGTATTGATAAAAAACAACAAAGCTTATGATAATACAGCATACATGTCGAAATATGTTAACCAATGACCTGTGAAGAAAAATATGTTAAATGAATGGATAAAGCATCAGAAGTGATACAGTAATGGAATTTATGTAATGGAAACTCTAATCTCTTGAGTATTCTAATAAATGAATATAATGTCTTATAATGAAATATGAATAATATATTATGTCTTATGTGTTGTGATAGTGCAACTGTTGTTATGTACAACTTCTTATTGTCTCAGACAGAGATGAAGATTCCTCTGATCTGTGAGTATATAGTAAAGGAACGGCGGCGAATGGATGCCAATGAGAGCCCCTCTGACTCCGAACCAACTATAAATGTTAGGGAAAAATGTTAGGGAAATATAATAATATTTCAAGGATTAAATCAACAATTTCGAGGTAAATGAAAGAGAAAAGGAGAATTGTTATAAGAAATAAGATGCGTTTAATGAGAAGGAGAAATGTATTACTACAAGAGAACAGGGAAATTATCAAGATACGAACGAATGTATAAATAAACAAATAACCAAGAAAATGAAAAAATCGACAACAACTATTTGTAAGCTAAGTAGATGAGACTAATGAAGAAGATAGTCTAGACCAATACACAACAAACCATTGAGTTAGATAAAGAAGAAAGCAGGAGTTTTATAATTGAACCAAACTAAAATGATAATTTCATAAAACCAAGAAACTTGTTTTTCTCAAATTATCAATTTTGAGAGGGGAGCATATGTAACGTCACAAAACGTTCCACAATAATAAAAAAACACCAGAAGGGTGAATGATACTAAAATAAAAATAAATGAGTAACAAGGAAGAATGTAACAGTTAAAATAATAAACCATTAAAGAATGAAAGGAGAGAAAAATTTCGAATGAACAGTGGTAAATCCACTATCTGCATAATATGACACTATAATATAAACAGACAGATTGACAAAGACGAATTGACAAGACAAGTTTCCCAAATAGACTGTTAAGTGAGCTTAATAAAAACTTTAATGAATAAAGTCAAATAAAATAAATAAGATAAGAGATGACATGAATGATATTTGTATCATGTATTGTTAATAGAGACAGCACATTAGCTGATTCATGTCAAAGTACTGATTTAAAAGGACAAATATAAAGAAAGATACTATGGTTAATCATAATAATCATAAGAGATAATAAGAAAACCAATTATATAAGTTATAATAATGAAATGAATTAAAGATTACAATCAATGTAACCACTGAATGTATCTAGGTAACATTATAAGAAGTTAAAATATGTAAAGAAATGTAATATTAGTCAAGGAACAAAACCTTGTAAAGAAATGATAACAAACCAAGACTGACACAAATAAGTCATGAAAGTAAGAATCAGGTAGAGACCCTACTAAGCATGGGAAATAAAATAATAATAATGATAAAAAGGATGTAAAGCACCACTCCATGAGTGATGTTATAAGAATAAGAAAAAAGAAAAAAAAATGTTGAAATGAGAATAGTAAAATATGGAAGTTTATGATCGAAAATCAACAAATGTATACTAATAATTAATATTGTTCAGCTGGACACAGCATTTATATATAATAATGCTTTCTTTTCAATCAAATAATTATGTTCAAATTAGGAATTAAGGAATAGTTAAACAAATAATAAGGAAAAAGTTAAAAATCGGATCTGCAACGTCTAGCAGACGACGACTGTAAACAATGCATTATTTAGATTAGAAAAAAAATTGTGAATGAAAACTATGACCAAACTGTCACCAAGACATGTCAAAATAAAGAGAAATAAACAAGCTATGCAATGCTAATAATAGAACCTTTTGTACTTGTAATAACTGAGATATAAACGTTAGCATCATAAATTTGGTGAATTTCGAATAAATACAATGAAATAATAACAAAAACGACACCGACGCATCCAATACAATTATGTTATGGCTATAAATAGAATTACGTCATCACGACATCATTTTCTACCAATCGCGAACGACCTTAGAAACAAGTCAACACCGCCTAGCGGCCATCTAAGAAAAGTATATATACGAACGCATTTGTAAACAAAACACATTTTGTCTCTTTCCACTCAATCAGCAACAACGAATCCAGACCGACTTATCATCAAAATTTTATAATCAACAAGAAGGAAGAAGTGTAAATAAAGTACAGTGCATCGATATCAGTAGTGATACCTTTACTAGAAGTGCGATTTAGAGAACGAGTTTAAGTACCATACCTAACCAATTAAATTGTAATTAAAGAAGAAAATAATATCGTTCAAACGCGTAACAAGTGAAGTGTAACCACGATCAGTGTACCAGATCGTGAAGAGTGTTAATAAATAATCATTGAGATTATTAATCAGGTAGTACTGGCCTATATTTACATTGTTTACGAGTAAGCCATTAGCAGTATAACATAATACACCTGTATACTGACGCAAGAAACAATAATACAATAAGTAATAAGCACTGTTTTAACATTATTTAGAAGAATTATTATATTCTGAACATAAGATTTCAGGTATTAATGTTACCGTAACTAACCTAAAATTTGTCCAGTTTAAACGAAATTTTCGTCAATTAACTTCAATAATTAAAGGTGTCTAGCCTAGTAATTTAGTGTTTTGTAATAGAATTGTATCGTAAAGCATTGGCGTTTTATCCTGTAACTTAAAAGAAGTCACCCTTGAGGTATCTAATATTTATAAACAAACAATCGATTATGGTTAGAGTTGTCATTGCTAACCAACTGAGCTAAGAAAATTGAACCCGGATGATTTGTAATCCGTTAGTAGTAGTAAATTGAATGTATTTAGTTGAACCAAGTATAGAGTGAGCAATAAACAAATGAATTGTGAATTAACAAATATTGTCAGCAATTATTTAAATAAGTGATTCATTCTTTTTTACTAGTTAATGAGTTGCGAATTCCAAGCAAGCAACCAGTTAAGTTGGCTACTATTCAGACATGTGAACCGCCAACAGTTAGAATCAATTAAACAGATAAAAAAGGAAATTAATTCCTGATATTAATATAATCACTCAATCAAATACTAATTTAAATTCAAACAACATTAATCATTCGATTATTCAAAAGAATTCTTTTTTATGGAATATTTCTCAAGAAATTCCATATGGCGCCCAGGTAAAATTTATAGGTTCTCACTTAAACACTAACAGTACTATCATATTGTTTTATAAAAACTTGACAGTTTACTAATCAACTGAGACCGACTAAACTTCTAGTACGACATCAAAGGTACGTGAAGGTTTGAATTATATAAATAACTTTGTCTAAACTACACACTAACATACAAAGACGACATAATTCAACGGGAGTGCGAACAAACTTCAAGAGGTCTACAAAGCTGTTTACATTCAAATAACTGGGATTACAACCATTTAGTTACTCAAAAATAAACAACATTTATTCAAACAAGATATCGTAGTTAAACAAAACTAATTAAAGAACAATTAACAAAATTATTTAACGTAATAGTGTTAAATTCTGTGACAAGTAAATAAATTTATCAAAGAGATACGTACAGAAAGAATAAATATTATAAAGTGGCGCCCACCGTGGGGCTTTAAATAGACAGGAGAATATTATATATTTTTTAAATTATCCTAATTTAGCCCGGCATTTACAGTAAAACGACCATACCAAGAAGAGCGATGCTACAACCAGACAAGAAGATGTCAGAACTAGAGAGACGATTCAGCTACCCAGAATGGACGACAGTATTATTCAAAAAATTCAGCAAAGATATGGATTATATTTATGAAAATATCACTGACCGTGAACGAGTACAGATGGGTCGTGCATGTATAAGGATGGCAGCGAACGACAAAATGACATTGGAATATATTTATGATGAAATATGGAAGCTAGACGCAAAGTGTAATAAAGAAGAAACTACCGAGACAATCCACAATAATAACGATAAAAAGATGGAAGGAATGACTAAGGATGATTGGGAGAGATGGTACAATAATCTTCAACGAATGAAGAACGAAGGAACGGGAATATACGCACATGTGACAGAGCAATATACACAGGAGTAGTATGAACAATGGAGACAAATAATCAGACACCCAGAGAAACCGATACAAACGGACAATGCAGAGTTAAGAGCATGGATAAGGGTTAGGTTTGAACAATCCAAAGAAGATATTTGTGAATGGAGGAAAGAATTAAATGAGGGGCGAGAAGAGAGTATAATGGACATGAACAAGAAGATGTACGATAGTAAGAAGTCCACAGAACCACTAAAAGAAGAGGTAAATAAAAATACTCAAGAACAGATTATCGATGATAATAATAAAAAAGAGGAAGAAATAATAAATACAAAACCAGTGCTCGAACCGATAAAAAAAAATGACAATAATAAATCGTGTCAACTTCTAAAGGAACACAGTGAAACCATGAATAAAAACATGGAAACCCCCTATATCAAAATAAATAATAATAATGATATAACGGAAGTGAATAATAAAGACACCGAAAAAATAATAAATGATAATAAAGCATTAATAAAAAAAATCATGGAAAATACAGATAAAAACACAGAATCACTAAATAAAAAATAGAAGAAACCAAAAAACCAGAAAACCAACCAGAAGAAAATCGACCAGAAACTAAAATGTCAGGACTAACAAAGAAAAAATTCCAGGAAACCATGCTGAGAATGATGTCGGAAATATTAGAAGATACGAGGAAATGGAGGGAAGAAACAAAAAACGACGGCAAACCGGCGATAGAAGAAGTACCAAATAATGAAACCGTGAAGAATTAAGTCTGCAACCTGAAGATAATGATAAACAAACCAAAGGCAAAGAAGAGACAAGTATAAGATTATCTGATAATAAACACCACAGAAATGAAGGAAATATTCAACACATAGAAGTCAACACCAAATTTGTAAAGAACCAAATAATTCCGAACACCAAGAAAATAGGAAAAATATTTCCTAAGGAAATATTAAATACGCGAGAAGGAATGGAGATGGTTAAAGGTGGGTTAGTTAACATGTTTAACCTCCCTATTAATGAACAGAGAGAATTGGTTAAGTTTAAAAATTATAGCAAGAACTTAATAAAAATGTTAAAAGTAAATCACGATAAAATGGTGAGTAAAAACTTAAATAAAGATATATTTAAATTGAATATACCAGCGATTGAAATGCATCATACAATGTTGATGATATTATCAATAAGTAATGTATCATTAAAATATTTGGTTAATAATCCAGATGATAGAATGATAGAAGTGACTATCATTATGTTACTAAATAAACTAAATAAAACTAAATACCAGTGACTATTTTATGTTAGAAGAGTTACAATACCTGTTAATTAAAAAAGAATTAACCATGACGGAAGACCATGAAGTAAATGAAGATTTCGGAGCAGCAAAGTGGAAGAGCCGAGTGATAAGGAGATACTCCACCAGTACAGAGATCAATTTGGATACCAAAATAATCCGTGGGAACCGAGTGACAAGAATAATCGATCACAGTTAAACCAAGTAATCTGCAACCATTGAAGAAAAAACGACGGATGTTATAGATAACCAAATGAAGGAAACCAGAGAAGAAGAATTATGTGAACCTGAATGAAATATATTAAACCAACCATGAGAGAAAATAAACTAATTACGGGAAGAGACGAAGACTAGACAATATCATGAACAATCCAATTAATATAAAGTGTATAATGAATAAAATGAGAAAATGATTGAATGACTAACAAGAAGATAATGATGCTAAATGAAACCATTACTTAAATGAATAATTAAAAGGACCTAACCAACATAGAGATGTTACAAACTATTATTTAAACAATGTTATGAATGAATTATGATGAAAATGAGGAAGAATAGAAAACTACAACATAAGGTGATAATGAATTTATAAATATAACTGCATAATTAAATGGTGATGAAAATAAACGTGAAAATAAAAATATGTTTAATAACAAAACCAACATCTAACATAGTATTGATAAAAAACAACAAAGCTTATGATAATACAGCATACATGTCGAAATATGTTAACCAATGACCTGTGAAGAAAAATATGTTAAATGAATGGATAAAGCATCAGAAGTGATACAGTAATGGAATTTATGTAATGGAAACTCTAATCTCTTGAGTATTCTAATAAATGAATATAATGTCTTATAATGAAATATGAATAATATATTATGTCTTATGTGTTGTGATAGTGCAACTGTTGTTATGTACAACTTCTTATTGTCTCAGACAGAGATGAAGATTCCTCTGATCTGTGAGTATATAGTAAAGGAACGGCGGCGAATGGATGCCAATGAGAGCCCCTCTGACTCCGAACCAACTATAAATGTTAGGGAAAAATGTTAGGGAAATATAATAATATTTCAAGGATTAAATCAACAATTTCGAGGTAAATGAAAGAGAAAAGGAGAATTGTTATAAGAAATAAGATGCGTTTAATGAGAAGGAGAAATGTATTACTACAAGAGAACAGGGAAATTATCAAGATACGAACGAATGTATAAATAAACAAATAACCAAGAAAATGAAAAAATCGACAACAACTATTTGTAAGCTAAGTAGATGAGACTAATGAAGAAGATAGTCTAGACCAATACACAACAAACCATTGAGTTAGATAAAGAAGAAAGCAGGAGTTTTATAATTGAACCAAACTAAAATGATAATTTCATAAAACCAAGAAACTTGTTTTTCTCAAATTATCAATTTTGAGAGGGGAGCATATGTAACGTCACAAAACGTTCCACAATAATAAAAAAACACCAGAAGGGTGAATGATACTAAAATAAAAATAAATGAGTAACAAGGAAGAATGTAACAGTTAAAATAATAAACCATTAAAGAATGAAAGGAGAGAAGAATTTCGAATGAACAGTGGTAAATCCACTATCTGCATAATATGACACTATAATATAAACAGACAGATTGACAAAGACGAATTGACAAGACAAGTTTCCCAAATAGACTGTTAAGTGAGCTTAATAAAAACTTTAATGAATAAAGTCAAATAAAATAAATAAGATAAGAGATGACATGAATGATATTTGTATCATGTATTGTTAATAGAGACAGCACATTAGCTGATTCATGTCAAAGTACTGATTTAAAAGGACAAATATAAAGAAAGATACTATGGTTAATCATAATAATCATAAGAGATAATAAGAAAACCAATTATATAAGTTATAATAATGAAATGAATTAAAGATTACAATCAATGTAACCACTGAATGTATCTAGGTAACATTATAAGAAGTTAAAATATGTAAAGAAATGTAATATTAGTCAAGGAACAAAACCTTGTAAAGAAATGATAACAAACCAAGACTGACACAAATAAGTCATGAAAGTAAGAATCAGGTAGAGACCCTACTAAGCATGGGAAATAAAATAATAATAATGATAAAAAGGATGTAAAGCACCACTCCATGAGTGATGTTATAAGAATAAGAAAAAAGAAAAAAAAATGTTGAAATGAGAATAGTAAAATATGGAAGTTTATGATCGAAAATCAACAAATGTATACTAATAATTAATATTGTTCAGCTGGACACAGCATTTATATATAATAATGCTTTCTTTTCAATCAAATAATTATGTTCAAATTAGGAATTAAGGAATAGTTAAACAAATAATAAGGAAAAAGTTAAAAATCGGATCTGCAACGTCTAGCAGACGACGACTGTAAACAATGCATTATTTAGATTAGAATAAAAAATTGTGAATGAAAACTATGACCAAACTGTCACCAAGACATGTCAAAATAAAGAGAAATAAACAAGCTATGCAATGCTAATAATAGAACCTTTTGTACTTGTAATAACTGAGATATAAACGTTAGCATCATAAATTTGGTGAATTTCGAATAAATACAATGAAATAATAACAAAAACGACACCGACGCATCCAATACAATTATGTTATGGCTATAAATAGAATTACGTCATCACGACATCATTTTCTACCAATCGCGAACGACCTTAGAAACAAGTCAACACCGCCTAGCGGCCATCTAAGAAAAGTATATATACGAACGCATTTGTAAACAAAACACATTTTGTCTCTTTCCACTCAATCAGCAACAACGAATCCAGACCGACTTATCATCAAAATTTTATAATCAACAAGAAGGAAGAAGTGTAAATAAAGTACAGTGCATCGATATCAGTAGTGATACCTTTACTAGAAGTGCGATTTAGAGAACGAGTTTAAGTACCATACCTAACCAATTAAATTGTAATTAAAGAAGAAAATAATATCGTTCAAACGCGTAACAAGTGAAGTGTAACCACGATCAGTGTACCAGATCGTGAAGAGTGTTAATAAATAATCATTGAGATTATTAATCAGGTAGTACTGGCCTATATTTACATTGTTTACGAGTAAGCCATTAGCAGTATAACATAATACACCTGTATACTGACGCAAGAAACAATAATACAATAAGTAATAAGCACTGTTTTAACATTATTTAGAAGAATTATTATATTCTGAACATAAGATTTCAGGTATTAATGTTACCGTAACTAACCTAAAATTTGTCCAGTTTAAACGAAATTTTCGTCAATTAACTTCAATAATTAAAGGTGTCTAGCCTAGTAATTTAGTGTTTTGTAATAGAATTGTATCGTAAAGCATTGGCGTTTTATCCTGTAACTTAAAAGAAGTCACCCTTGAGGTATCTAATATTTATAAACAAACAATCGATTATGGTTAGAGTTGTCATTGCTAACCAACTGAGCTAAGAAAATTGAACCCGGATGATTTGTAATCCGTTAGTAGTAGTAAATTGAATGTATTTAGTTGAACCAAGTATAGAGTGAGCAATAAACAAATGAATTGTGAATTAACAAATATTGTCAGCAATTATTTAAATAAGTGATTCATTCTTTTTTACTAGTTAATGAGTTGCGAATTCCAAGCAAGCAACCAGTTAAGTTGGCTACTATTCAGACATGTGAACCGCCAACAGTTAGAATCAATTAAACAGATAAAAAAGGAAATTAATTCCTGATATTAATATAATCACTCAATCAAATACTAATTTAAATTCAAACAACATTAATCATTCGATTATTCAAAAGAATTCTTTTTTATGGAATATTTCTCAAGAAATTCCATATGGCGCCCAGGTAAAATTTATAGGTTCTCACTTAAACACTAACAGTACTATCATATTGTTTTATAAAAACTTGACAGTTTACTAATCAACTGAGACCGACTAAACTTCTAGTACGACATCAAAGGTACGTGAAGGTTTGAATTATATAAATAACTTTGTCTAAACTACACACTAACATACAAAGACGACATAATTCAACGGGAGTGCGAACAAACTTCAAGAGGTCTACAAAGCTGTTTACATTCAAATAACTGGGATTACAACCATTTAGTTACTCAAAAATAAACAACATTTATTCAAACAAGATATCGTAGTTAAACAAAACTAATTAAAGAACAATTAACAAAATTATTTAACGTAATAGTGTTAAATTCTGTGACAAGTAAATAAATTTATCAAAGAGATACGTACAGAAAGAATAAATATTATAAAGTGGCGCCCACCGTGGGGCTTTAAATAGACAGGAGAATATTATATATTTTTTAAATTATCCTAATTTAGCCCGGCATTTACAGTAAAACGACCATACCAAGAAGAGCGATGCTACAACCAGACAAGAAGATGTCAGAACTAGAGAGACGATTCAGCTACCCAGAATGGACGACAGTATTATTCAAAAAATTCAGCAAAGATATGGATTATATTTATGAAAATATCACTGACCGTGAACGAGTACAGATGGGTCGTGCATGTATAAGGATGGCAGCGAACGACAAAATGACATTGGAATATATTTATGATGAAATATGGAAGCTAGACGCAAAGTGTAATAAAGAAGAAACTACCGAGACAATCCACAATAATAACGATAAAAAGATGGAAGGAATGACTAAGGATGATTGGGAGAGATGGTACAATAATCTTCAACGAATGAAGAACGAAGGAACGGGAATATACGCACATGTGACAGAGCAATATACACAGGAGTAGTATGAACAATGGAGACAAATAATCAGACACCCAGAGAAACCGATACAAACGGACAATGCAGAGTTAAGAGCATGGATAAGGGTTAGGTTTGAACAATCCAAAGAAGATATTTGTGAATGGAGGAAAGAATTAAATGAGGGGCGAGAAGAGAGTATAATGGACATGAACAAGAAGATGTACGATAGTAAGAAGTCCACAGAACCACTAAAAGAAGAGGTAAATAAAAATACTCAAGAACAGATTATCGATGATAATAATAAAAAAGAGGAAGAAATAATAAATACAAAACCAGTGCTCGAACCGATAAAAAAAAATGACAATAATAAATCGTGTCAACTTCTAAAGGAACACAGTGAAACCATGAATAAAAACATGGAAACCCCCTATATCAAAATAAATAATAATAATGATATAACGGAAGTGAATAATAAAGACACCGAAAAAATAATAAATGATAATAAAGCATTAATAAAAAAAATCATGGAAAATACAGATAAAAACACAGAATCACTAAATAAAAAATAGAAGAAACCAAAAAACCAGAAAACCAACCAGAAGAAAATCGACCAGAAACTAAAATGTCAGGACTAACAAAGAAAAAATTCCAGGAAACCATGCTGAGAATGATGTCGGAAATATTAGAAGATACGAGGAAATGGAGGGAAGAAACAAAAAACGACGGCAAACCGGCGATAGAAGAAGTACCAAATAATGAAACCGTGAAGAATTAAGTCTGCAACCTGAAGATAATGATAAACAAACCAATGGCAAAGAAGAGACAAGTATAAGATTATCTGATAATAAACACCACAGAAATGAAGGAAATATTCAACACATAGAAGTCAACACCAAATTTGTAAAGAACCAAATAATTCCGAACACCAAGAAAATAGGAAAAATATTTCCTAAGGAAATATTAAATACGCGAGAAGGAATGGAGATGGTTAAAGGTGGGTTAGTTAACATGTTTAACCTCCCTATTAATGAACAGAGAGAATTGGTTAAGTTTAAAAATTATAGCAAGAACTTAATAAAAATGTTAAAAGTAAATCACGATAAAATGGTGAGTAAAAACTTAAATAAAGATATATTTAAATTGAATATACCAGCGATTGAAATGCATCATACAATGTTGATGATATTATCAATAAGTAATGTATCATTAAAATATTTGGTTAATAATCCAGATGATAGAATGATAGAAGTGACTATCATTATGTTACTAAATAAACTAAATAAAACTAAATACCAGTGACTATTTTATGTTAGAAGAGTTACAATACCTGTTAATTAAAAAAGAATTAACCATGACGGAAGACCATGAAGTAAATGAAGATTTCGGAGCAGCAAAGTGGAAGAGCCGAGTGATAAGGAGATACTCCACCAGTACAGAGATCAATTTGGATACCAAAATAATCCGTGGGAACCGAGTGACAAGAATAATCGATCACAGTTAAACCAAGTAATCTGCAACCATTGAAGAAAAAACGACGGATGTTATAGATAACCAAATGAAGGAAACCAGAGAAGAAGAATTATGTGAACCTGAATGAAATATATTAAACCAACCATGAGAGAAAATAAACTAATTACGGGAAGAGACGAAGACTAGACAATATCATGAACAATCCAATTAATATAAAGTGTATAATGAATAAAATGAGAAAATGATTGAATGACTAACAAGAAGATAATGATGCTAAATGAAACCATTACTTAAATGAATAATTAAAAGGACCTAACCAACATAGAGATGTTACAAACTATTATTTAAACAATGTTATGAATGAATTATGATGAAAATGAGGAAGAATAGAAAACTACAACATAAGGTGATAATGAATTTATAAATATAACTGCATAATTAAATGGTGATGAAAATAAACGTGAAAATAAAAATATGTTTAATAACAAAACCAACATCTAACATAGTATTGATAAAAAACAACAAAGCTTATGATAATACAGCATACATGTCGAAATATGTTAACCAATGACCTGTGAAGAAAAATATGTTAAATGAATGGATAAAGCATCAGAAGTGATACAGTAATGGAATTTATGTAATGGAAACTCTAATCTCTTGAGTATTCTAATAAATGAATATAATGTCTTATAATGAAATATGAATAATATATTATGTCTTATGTGTTGTGATAGTGCAACTGTTGTTATGTACAACTTCTTATTGTCTCAGACAGAGATGAAGATTCCTCTGATCTGTGAGTATATAGTAAAGGAACGGCGGCGAATGGATGCCAATGAGAGCCCCTCTGACTCCGAACCAACTATAAATGTTAGGGAAAAATGTTAGGGAAATATAATAATATTTCAAGGATTAAATCAACAATTTCGAGGTAAATGAAAGAGAAAAGGAGAATTGTTATAAGAAATAAGATGCGTTTAATGAGAAGGAGAAATGTATTACTACAAGAGAACAGGGAAATTATCAAGATACGAACGAATGTATAAATAAACAAATAACCAAGAAAATGAAAAAATCGACAACAACTATTTGTAAGCTAAGTAGATGAGACTAATGAAGAAGATAGTCTAGACCAATACACAACAAACCATTGAGTTAGATAAAGAAGAAAGCAGGAGTTTTATAATTGAACCAAACTAAAATGATAATTTCATAAAACCAAGAAACTTGTTTTTCTCAAATTATCAATTTTGAGAGGGGAGCATATGTAACGTCACAAAACGTTCCACAATAATAAAAAAACACCAGAAGGGTGAATGATACTAAAATAAAAATAAATGAGTAACAAGGAAGAATGTAACAGTTAAAATAATAAACCATTAAAGAATGAAAGGAGAGAAGAATTTCGAATGAACAGTGGTAAATCCACTATCTGCATAATATGACACTATAATATAAACAGACAGATTGACAAAGACGAATTGACAAGACAAGTTTCCCAAATAGACTGTTAAGTGAGCTTAATAAAAACTTTAATGAATAAAGTCAAATAAAATAAATAAGATAAGAGATGACATGAATGATATTTGTATCATGTATTGTTAATAGAGACAGCACATTAGCTGATTCATGTCAAAGTACTGATTTAAAAGGACAAATATAAAGAAAGATACTATGGTTAATCATAATAATCATAAGAGATAATAAGAAAACCAATTATATAAGTTATAATAATGAAATGAATTAAAGATTACAATCAATGTAACCACTGAATGTATCTAGGTAACATTATAAGAAGTTAAAATATGTAAAGAAATGTAATATTAGTCAAGGAACAAAACCTTGTAAAGAAATGATAACAAACCAAGACTGACACAAATAAGTCATGAAAGTAAGAATCAGGTAGAGACCCTACTAAGCATGGGAAATAAAATAATAATAATGATAAAAAGGATGTAAAGCACCACTCCATGAGTGATGTTATAAGAATAAGAAAAAAGAAAAAAAAATGTTGAAATGAGAATAGTAAAATATGGAAGTTTATGATCGAAAATCAACAAATGTATACTAATAATTAATATTGTTCAGCTGGACACAGCATTTATATATAATAATGCTTTCTTTTCAATCAAATAATTATGTTCAAATTAGGAATTAAGGAATAGTTAAACAAATAATAAGGAAAAAGTTAAAAATCGGATCTGCAACGTCTAGCAGACGACGACTGTAAACAATGCATTATTTAGATTAGAATAAAAAATTGTGAATGAAAACTATGACCAAACTGTCACCAAGACATGTCAAAATAAAGAGAAATAAACAAGCTATGCAATGCTAATAATAGAACCTTTTGTACTTGTAATAACTGAGATATAAACGTTAGCATCATAAATTTGGTGAATTTCGAATAAATACAATGAAATAATAACAAAAACGACACCGACGCATCCAATACAATTATGTTATGGCTATAAATAGAATTACGTCATCACGACATCATTTTCTACCAATCGCGAACGACCTTAGAAACAAGTCAACACCGCCTAGCGGCCATCTAAGAAAAGTATATATACGAACGCATTTGTAAACAAAACACATTTTGTCTCTTTCCACTCAATCAGCAACAACGAATCCAGACCGACTTATCATCAAAATTTTATAATCAACAAGAAGGAAGAAGTGTAAATAAAGTACAGTGCATCGATATCAGTAGTGATACCTTTACTAGAAGTGCGATTTAGAGAACGAGTTTAAGTACCATACCTAACCAATTAAATTGTAATTAAAGAAGAAAATAATATCGTTCAAACGCGTAACAAGTGAAGTGTAACCACGATCAGTGTACCAGATCGTGAAGAGTGTTAATAAATAATCATTGAGATTATTAATCAGGTAGTACTGGCCTATATTTACATTGTTTACGAGTAAGCCATTAGCAGTATAACATAATACACCTGTATACTGACGCAAGAAACAATAATACAATAAGTAATAAGCACTGTTTTAACATTATTTAGAAGAATTATTATATTCTGAACATAAGATTTCAGGTATTAATGTTACCGTAACTAACCTAAAATTTGTCCAGTTTAAACGAACTTTTCGTCAATTAACTTCAATAATTAAAGGTGTCTAGCCTAGTAATTTAGTGTTTTGTAATAGCATTGTATCGTAAAGCATTGGCGTTTTATCCTGTAACTTAAAAGAAGTCACCCTTGAGGTATATAATATTTATAAACAAACAATCGATTATGGTTAGAGTTGTCATTGCTAACCAACTGAGCTAAGAAAATTGAACCCGGATGATTTGTAATCCGTTAGTAGTAGTAAATTGAATGTATTTAGTTGAACCAAGTATAGAGTGAGCAATAAACAAATGAATTGTGAATTAACAAATATTGTCAGCAATTATTTAAATAAGTGATTCATTCTTTTTTACTAGTTAATGAGTTGCGAATTCCAAGCAAGCAACCAGTTAAGTTGGCTACTATTCAGACATGTGAACCGCCAACAGTTAGAATCAATTAAACAGATAAAAAAGGAAATTAATTCCTGATATTAATATAATCACTCAATCAAATACTAATTTAAATTCAAACAACATTAATCATTCGATTATTCAAAAGAATTCTTTTTTATGGAATATTTCTCAAGAAATTCCATATGGCGCCCAGGTAAAATTTATAGGTTCTCACTTAAACACTAACAGTACTATCATATTGTTTTATAAAAACTTGACAGTTTTACTAATCAACTGAGACCGACTAAACTTCTAGTACGACATCAAAGGTACGTGAAGGTTTGAATTATATAAATAACTTTGTCTAAACTACACACTAACATACAAAGACGACATAATTCAACGGGAGTGCGAACAAACTTCAAGAGGTCTACAAAGCTGTTTACATTCAAATAACTGGGATTACAACCATTTAGTTACTCAAAAATAAACAACATTTATTCAAACAAGATATCGTAGTTAAACAAAAACTAATTAAAGAACAATTAACAAATTATTTAACGTAATAGTGTTAAATTCTGTGACAAGTAAATAAATTTATCAAAGAGATACGTACAGAAAGAATAAATATTATAAAGTGGCGCCCACCGTGGGGCTTTAAATAGACAGGAGAATATTATATATTTTTTAAATTATCCTAATTTAGCCCGGCATTTACAGTAAAACGACCATACCAAGAAGAGCGATGCTACAACCAGACAAGAAGATGTCAGAACTAGAGAGACGATTCAGCTACCAGAATGGACGACAGTATTATTCAAAAAATTCAGCAAAGGTATGGATTATATTTATGAAATATCACTGACCGTGAACGAGTACAGATGGGTCGTGCATGTATAAGGATGGCAGCGAACGACAAAATGACATTGGAATATATTTATGATGAAATATGGAAGGCTAGACGCAAAGTGTAATAAAGAAGAAACTACCGAGACATCCACAATAATAACGATAAAAAGATGGAAGGAATGACTAAGGATGATTGGGAGAGATGGTACAATAATCTCAACGAATGAAGAACGAAGGAACGGAATATACGCACATGTGACAGAGCAATATACACAGGAGTAGTATGAACAATGGAGACAAATAATCAGACACCCAGAGAAACCGATACAAACGGACAATGCAGAGTTAAGAGCATGGATAAGGGTTAGGTTTGAACAATCCAAAGAAGATATTTGTGAATGGAGGAAAGAATTAAATGAGGGGCGAGAAGAGAGTATAATGGACATGAACAAGAAGATGGTACGATAGTAAGAAGTCCACAGAACCACTAAAAGAAGAGGTAAATAAAAATACTCAAGAAACAGATTATCGATGATAATAATAAAAAAGAGGAAGAAATAATAAATACAAAACCAGTGCTCGAACCGATAAAAAAAAATGACAATAATAAATCGTGTCAACTTCTAAAGGAACACAGTGAAACCATGAATAAAAACATGGAAACCCCCTATATCAAAATAAATAATAATAATGATATAACGGAAGTGAATAATAAAGACACCGAAAAAATAATAAATGATAATAAAGCATTAATAAAAAAAATCATGGAAAATACAGATAAAAACACAGAATCACTAAATAAAAAATAGAAGAAACCAAAAAACCAGAAAACCAACCAGAAGAAAATCGACCAGAAACTAAAATGTCAGGACTAACAAAGAAAAAATTCCAGGAAACCATGCTGAGAATGATGTCGGAAATATTAGAAGATACGAGGAAATGGAGGGAAGAAACAAAAAACGACGGCAAACCGGCGATAGAAGAAGTACCAAATAATGAAACCGTGAAGAATTAAGTCTGCAACCTGAAGATAATGATAAACAAACCAAAGGCAAAGAAGAGACAAGTATAAGATTATCTGATAATAAACACCACAGAAATGAAGGAAATATTCAACACATAGAAGTCAACACCAAATTTGTAAAGAACCAAATAATTCCGAACACCAAGAAAATAGGAAAAATATTTCCTAAGGAAATATTAAATACGCGAGAAGGAGTGGAGATGGTTAAAGGTGGGTTAGTTAACATGTTTAACCTCCCTATTAATGAACAGAGAGAATTGGTTAAGTTTAAAAATTATAGCAAGAACTTAATAAAAATGTTAAAAGTAAATCACGATAAAATGGTGAGTAAAAACTTAAATAAAGATATATTTAAATTGAATATACCAGCGATTGAAATGCATCATACAATGTTGATGATATTATCAATAAGTAATGTATCATTAAAATATTTGGTTAATAATCCAGATGATAGAATGATAGAAGTGACTATCATTATGTTACTAAATAAACTAAATAAAACTAAATACCAGTGACTATTTTATGTTAGAAGAGTTACAATACCTGTTAATTAAAAAAGAATTAACCATGACGGAAGACCATGAAGTAAATGAAGATTTCGGAGCAGCAAAGTGGAAGAGCCGAGTGATAAGGAGATACTCCACCAGTACAGAGATCAATTTGGATACCAAAATAATCCGTGGGAACCGAGTGACAAGAAGATCACAGTTAAACCAAGTAATCTGCAACCATTGAAGAAAAAACGACGGATGTTATAGATAACCAAATGAAGGAAACCAGAGAAGAAGAATTATGTGAACCTGAATGAAATATATTAAACCAACCATGAGAGAAAATAAACTAATTACGGGAAGAGACGAAGACTAGACAATATCATGAACAATCCAATTAATATAAAGTGTATAATGAATAAAATGAGAAAATGATTGAATGACTAACAAGAAGATAATGATGCTAAATGAAACCATTACTTAAATGAATAATTAAAAGGACCTAACCAACATAGAGATGTTACAAACTATTATT
The DNA here is from genome assembly GCA_034769895.1 of Magicicada septendecula. Classification (NCBI taxonomy): domain Eukaryota; kingdom Metazoa; phylum Arthropoda; class Insecta; order Hemiptera; family Cicadidae; genus Magicicada; species Magicicada septendecula. Next base: position 248,503,029 of record CM068376.1, on the reverse strand, counting down.
TAAACAATGTTATGAATGAATTATGATGAAAATGAGGAAGAATAGAAAACTACAACATAAGGTGATAATGAATTTATAAATATAACTGCATAATTAAATGGTGATGAAAATAAACGTGAAAATAAAAATATGTTTAATAACAAAACCAACATCTAACATAGTATTGATAAAAAACAACAAAGCTTATGATAATACAGCATACATGTCGAAATATGTTAACCAATGACCTGTGAAGAAAAATATGTTAAATGAATGGATAAAGCATCAGAAGTGATACAGTAATGGAATTTATGTAATGGAAACTCTAATCTCTTGAGTATTCTAATAAATGAATATAATGTCTTATAATGAAATATGAATAATATATTATGTCTTATGTGTTGTGATAGTGCAACTGTTGTTATGTACAACTTCTTATTGTCTCAGACAGAGATGAAGATTCCTCTGATCTGTGAGTATATAGTAAAGGAACGGCGGCGAATGGATGCCAATGAGAGCCCCTCTGACTCCGAACCAACTATAAATGTTAGGGAAAAATGTTAGGGAAATATAATAATATTTCAAGGATTAAATCAACAATTTCGAGGTAAATGAAAGAGAAAAGGAGAATTGTTATAAGAAATAAGATGCGTTTAATGAGAAGGAGAAATGTATTACTACAAGAGAACAGGGAAATTATCAAGATACGAACGAATGTATAAATAAACAAATAACCAAGAAAATGAAAAAATCGACAACAACTATTTGTAAGCTAAGTAGATGAGACTAATGAAGAAGATAGTCTAGACCAATACACAACAAACCATTGAGTTAGATAAAGAAGAAAGCAGGAGTTTTATAATTGAACCAAACTAAAATGATAATTTCATAAAACCAAGAAACTTGTTTTTCTCAAATTATCAATTTTGAGAGGGGAGCATATGTAACGTCACAAAACGTTCCACAATAATAAAAAAACACCAGAAGGGTGAATGATACTAAAATAAAAATAAATGAGTAACAAGGAAGAATGTAACAGTTAAAATAATAAACCATTAAAGAATGAAAGGAGAGAAGAATTTCGAATGAACAGTGGTAAATCCACTATCTGCATAATATGACACTATAATATAAACAGACAGATTGACAAAGACGAATTGACAAGACAAGTTTCCCAAATAGACTGTTAAGTGAGCTTAATAAAAACTTTAATGAATAAAGTCAAATAAAATAAATAAGATAAGAGATGACATGAATGATATTTGTATCATGTATTGTTAATAGAGACAGCACATTAGCTGATTCATGTCAAAGTACTGATTTAAAAGGACAAATATAAAGAAAGATACTATGGTTAATCATAATAATCATAAGAGATAATAAGAAAACCAATTATATAAGTTATAATAATGAAATGAATTAAAGATTACAATCAATGTAACCACTGAATGTATCTAGGTAACATTATAAGAAGTTAAAATATGTAAAGAAATGTAATATTAGTCAAGGAACAAAACCTTGTAAAGAAATGATAACAAACCAAGACTGACACAAATAAGTCATGAAAGTAAGAATCAGGTAGAGACCCTACTAAGCATGGGAAATAAAATAATAATAATGATAAAAAGGATGTAAAGCACCACTCCATGAGTGATGTTATAAGAATAAGAAAAAAGAAAAAAAAATGTTGAAATGAGAATAGTAAAATATGGAAGTTTACGATCGAAAATCAACAAATGTATACTAATAATTAATATTGTTCAGCTGGACACAGCATTTATATATAATAATGCTTTCTTTTCAATCAAATAATTATGTTCAAATTAGGAATTAAGGAATAGTTAAACAAATAATAAGGAAAAAGTTAAAAATCGGATCTGCAACGTCTAGCAGACGACGACTGTAAACAATGCATTATTTAGATTAGAATAAAAAATTGTGAATGAAAACTATGACCAAACTGTCACCAAGACATGTCAAAATAAAGAGAAATAAACAAGCTATGCAATGCTAATAATAGAACCTTTTGTACTTGTAATAACTGAGATATAAACGTTAGCATCATAAATTTGGTGAATTTCGAATAAATACAATGAAATAATAACAAAAACGACACCGACGCATCCAATACAATTATGTTATGGCTATAAATAGAATTACGTCATCACGACATCATTTTCTACCAATCGCGAACGACCTTAGAAACAAGTCAACACCGCCTAGCGGCCATCTAAGAAAAGTATATATACGAACGCATTTGTAAACAAAACACATTTTGTCTCTTTCCACTCAATCAGCAACAACGAATCCAGACCGACTTATCATCAAAATTTTATAATCAACAAGAAGGAAGAAGTGTAAATAAAGTACAGTGCATCGATATCAGTAGTGATACCTTTACTAGAAGTGCGATTTAGAGAACGAGTTTAAGTACCATACCTAACCAATTAAATTGTAATTAAAGAAGAAAATAATATCGTTCAAACGCGTAACAAGTGAAGTGTAACCACGATCAGTGTACCAGATCGTGAAGAGTGTTAATAAATAATCATTGAGATTATTAATCAGGTAGTACTGGCCTATATTTACATTGTTTACGAGTAAGCCATTAGCAGTATAACATAATACACCTGTATACTGACGCAAGAAACAATAATACAATAAGTAATAAGCACTGTTTTAACATTATTTAGAAGAATTATTATATTCTGAACATAATATTTCAGGTATTAATGTTACCGTAACTAACCTAAAATTTGTCCAGTTTAAACGAACTTTTCGTCAATTAACTTCAATAATTAAAGGTGTCTAGCCTAGTAATTTAGTGTTTTGTAATAGCATTGTATCGTAAAGCATTGGCGTTTTATCCTGTAACTTAAAAGAAGTCACCCTTGAGGTATATAATATTTATAAACAAACAATCGATTATGGTTAGAGTTGTCATTGCTAACCAACTGAGCTAAGAAAATTGAACCCGGATGATTTGTAATCCGTTAGTAGTAGTAAATTGAATGTATTTAGTTGAACCAAGTATAGAGTGAGCAATAAACAAATGAATTGTGAATTAACAAATATTGTCAGCAATTATTTAAATAAGTGATTCATTCTTTTTTACTAGTTAATGAGTTGCGAATTCCAAGCAAGCAACCAGTTAAGTTGGCTACTATTCAGACATGTGAACCGCCAACAGTTAGAATCAATTAAACAGATAAAAAAGGAAATTAATTCCTGATATTAATATAATCACTCAATCAAATACTAATTTAAATTCAAACAACATTAATCATTCGATTATTCAAAAGAATTCTTTTTTATGGAATATTTCTCAAGAAATTCCATATGGCGCCCAGGTAAAATTTATAGGTTCTCACTTAAACACTAACAGTACTATCATATTGTTTTATAAAAACTTGACAGTTTACTAATCAACTGAGACCGACTAAACTTCTAGTACGACATCAAAGGTACGTGAAGGTTTGAATTATATAAATAACTTTGTCTAAACTACACACTAACATACAAAGACGACATAATTCAACGGGAGTGCGAACAAACTTCAAGAGGTCTACAAAGCTGTTTACATTCAAATAACTGGGATTACAACCATTTAGTTACTCAAAAATAAACAACATTTATTCAAACAAGATATCGTAGTTAAACAAAACTAATTAAAGAACAATTAACAAAATTATTTAACGTAATAGTGTTAAATTCTGTGACAAGTAAATAAATTTATCAAAGAGATACGTACAGAAAGAATAAATATTATAAAGTGGCGCCCACCGTGGGGCTTTAAATAGACAGGAGAATATTATATATTTTTTAAATTATCCTAATTTAGCCCGGCATTTACAGTAAAACGACCATACCAAGAAGAGCGATGCTACAACCAGACAAGAAGATGTCAGAACTAGAGAGACGATTCAGCTACCCAGAATGGACGACAGTATTATTCAAAAAATTCAGCAAAGATATGGATTATATTTATGAAAATATCACTGACCGTGAACGAGTACAGATGGGTCGTGCATGTATAAGGATGGCAGCGAACGACAAAATGACATTGGAATATATTTATGATGAAATATGGAAGCTAGACGCAAAGTGTAATAAAGAAGAAACTACCGAGACAATCCACAATAATAACGATAAAAAGATGGAAGGAATGACTAAGGATGATTGGGAGAGATGGTACAATAATCTTCAACGAATGAAGAACGAAGGAACGGGAATATACGCACATGTGACAGAGCAATATACACAGGAGTAGTATGAACAATGGAGACAAATAATCAGACACCCAGAGAAACCGATACAAACGGACAATGCAGAGTTAAGAGCATGGATAAGGGTTAGGTTTGAACAATCCAAAGAAGATATTTGTGAATGGAGGAAAGAATTAAATGAGGGGCGAGAAGAGAGTATAATGGACATGAACAAGAAGATGTACGATAGTAAGAAGTCCACAGAACCACTAAAAGAAGAGGTAAATAAAAATACTCAAGAACAGATTATCGATGATAATAATAAAAAAGAGGAAGAAATAATAAATACAAAACCAGTGCTCGAACCGATAAAAAAAAATGACAATAATAAATCGTGTCAACTTCTAAAGGAACACAGTGAAACCATGAATAAAAACATGGAAACCCCCTATATCAAAATAAATAATAATAATGATATAACGGAAGTGAATAATAAAGACACCGAAAAAATAATAAATGATAATAAAGCATTAATAAAAAAAATCATGGAAAATACAGATAAAAACACAGAATCACTAAATAAAAAATAGAAGAAACCAAAAAACCAGAAAACCAACCAGAAGAAAATCGACCAGAAACTAAAATGTCAGGACTAACAAAGAAAAAATTCCAGGAAACCATGCTGAGAATGATGTCGGAAATATTAGAAGATACGAGGAAATGGAGGGAAGAAACAAAAAACGACGGCAAACCGGCGATAGAAGAAGTACCAAATAATGAAACCGTGAAGAATTAAGTCTGCAACCTGAAGATAATGATAAACAAACCAAAGGCAAAGAAGAGACAAGTATAAGATTATCTGATAATAAACACCACAGAAATGAAGGAAATATTCAACACATAGAAGTCAACACCAAATTTGTAAAGAACCAAATAATTCCGAACACCAAGAAAATAGGAAAAATATTTCCTAAGGAAATATTAAATACGCGAGAAGGAGTGGAGATGGTTAAAGGTGGGTTAGTTAACATGTTTAACCTCCCTATTAATGAACAGAGAGAATTGGTTAAGTTTAAAAATTATAGCAAGAACTTAATAAAAATGTTAAAAGTAAATCACGATAAAATGGTGAGTAAAAACTTAAATAAAGATATATTTAAATTGAATATACCAGCGATTGAAATGCATCATACAATGTTGATGATATTATCAATAAGTAATGTATCATTAAAATATTTGGTTAATAATCCAGATGATAGAATGATAGAAGTGACTATCATTATGTTACTAAATAAACTAAATAAAACTAAATACCAGTGACTATTTTATGTTAGAAGAGTTACAATACCTGTTAATTAAAAAAGAATTAACCATGACGGAAGACCATGAAGTAAATGAAGATTTCGGAGCAGCAAAGTGGAAGAGCCGAGTGATAAGGAGATACTCCACCAGTACAGAGATCAATTTGGATACCAAAATAATCCGTGGGAACCGAGTGACAAGAAGATCACAGTTAAACCAAGTAATCTGCAACCATTGAAGAAAAAACGACGGATGTTATAGATAACCAAATGAAGGAAACCAGAGAAGAAGAATTATGTGAACCTGAATGAAATATATTAAACCAACCATGAGAGAAAATAAACTAATTACGGGAAGAGACGAAGACTAGACAATATCATGAACAATCCAATTAATATAAAGTGTATAATGAATAAAATGAGAAAATGATTGAATGACTAACAAGAAGATAATGATGCTAAATGAAACCATTACTTAAATGAATAATTAAAAGGACCTAACCAACATAGAGATGTTACAAACTATTATTTAAACAATGTTATGAATGAATTATGATGAAAATGAGGAAGAATAGAAAACTACAACATAAGGTGATAATGAATTTATAAATATAACTGCATAATTAAATGGTGATGAAAATAAACGTGAAAATAAAAATATGTTTAATAACAAAACCAACATCTAACATAGTATTGATAAAAAACAACAAAGCTTATGATAATACAGCATACATGTCGAAATATGTTAACCAATGACCTGTGAAGAAAAATATGTTAAATGAATGGATAAAGCATCAGAAGTGATACAGTAATGGAATTTATGTAATGGAAACTCTAATCTCTTGAGTATTCTAATAAATGAATATAATGTCTTATAATGAAATATGAATAATATATTATGTCTTATGTGTTGTGATAGTGCAACTGTTGTTATGTACAACTTCTTATTGTCTCAGACAGAGATGAAGATTCCTCTGATCTGTGAGTATATAGTAAAGGAACGGCGGCGAATGGATGCCAATGAGAGCCCCTCTGACTCCGAACCAACTATAAATGTTAGGGAAAAATGTTAGGGAAATATAATAATATTTCAAGGATTAAATCAACAATTTCGAGGTAAATGAAAGAGAAAAGGAGAATTGTTATAAGAAATAAGATGCGTTTAATGAGAAGGAGAAATGTATTACTACAAGAGAACAGGGAAATTATCAAGATACGAACGAATGTATAAATAAACAAATAACCAAGAAAATGAAAAAATCGACAACAACTATTTGTAAGCTAAGTAGATGAGACTAATGAAGAAGATAGTCTAGACCAATACACAACAAACCATTGAGTTAGATAAAGAAGAAAGCAGGAGTTTTATAATTGAACCAAACTAAAATGATAATTTCATAAAACCAAGAAACTTGTTTTTCTCAAATTATCAATTTTGAGAGGGGAGCATATGTAACGTCACAAAACGTTCCACAATAATAAAAAAACACCAGAAGGGTGAATGATACTAAAATAAAAATAAATGAGTAACAAGGAAGAATGTAACAGTTAAAATAATAAACCATTAAAGAATGAAAGGAGAGAAGAATTTCGAATGAACAGTGGTAAATCCACTATCTGCATAATATGACACTATAATATAAACAGACAGATTGACAAAGACGAATTGACAAGACAAGTTTCCCAAATAGACTGTTAAGTGAGCTTAATAAAAACTTTAATGAATAAAGTCAAATAAAATAAATAAGATAAGAGATGACATGAATGATATTTGTATCATGTATTGTTAATAGAGACAGCACATTAGCTGATTCATGTCAAAGTACTGATTTAAAAGGACAAATATAAAGAAAGATACTATGGTTAATCATAATAATCATAAGAGATAATAAGAAAACCAATTATATAAGTTATAATAATGAAATGAATTAAAGATTACAATCAATGTAACCACTGAATGTATCTAGGTAACATTATAAGAAGTTAAAATATGTAAAGAAATGTAATATTAGTCAAGGAACAAAACCTTGTAAAGAAATGATAACAAACCAAGACTGACACAAATAAGTCATGAAAGTAAGAATCAGGTAGAGACCCTACTAAGCATGGGAAATAAAATAATAATAATGATAAAAAGGATGTAAAGCACCACTCCATGAGTGATGTTATAAGAATAAGAAAAAAGAAAAAAAAATGTTGAAATGAGAATAGTAAAATATGGAAGTTTATGATCGAAAATCAACAAATGTATACTAATAATTAATATTGTTCAGCTGGACACAGCATTTATATATAATAATGCTTTCTTTTCAATCAAATAATTATGTTCAAATTAGGAATTAAGGAATAGTTAAACAAATAATAAGGAAAAAGTTAAAAATCGGATCTGCAACGTCTAGCAGACGACGACTGTAAACAATGCATTATTTAGATTAGAATAAAAAATTGTGAATGAAAACTATGACCAAACTGTCACCAAGACATGTCAAAATAAAGAGAAATAAACAAGCTATGCAATGCTAATAATAGAACCTTTTGTACTTGTAATAACTGAGATATAAACGTTAGCATCATAAATTTGGTGAATTTCGAATAAATACAATGAAATAATAACAAAAACGACACCGACGCATCCAATACAATTATGTTATGGCTATAAATAGAATTACGTCATCACGACATCATTTTCTACCAATCGCGAACGACCTTAGAAACAAGTCAACACCGCCTAGCGGCCATCTAAGAAAAGTATATATACGAACGCATTTGTAAACAAAACACATTTTGTCTCTTTCCACTCAATCAGCAACAACGAATCCAGACCGACTTATCATCAAAATTTTATAATCAACAAGAAGGAAGAAGTGTAAATAAAGTACAGTGCATCGATATCAGTAGTGATACCTTTACTAGAAGTGCGATTTAGAGAACGAGTTTAAGTACCATACCTAACCAATTAAATTGTAATTAAAGAAGAAAATAATATCGTTCAAACGCGTAACAAGTGAAGTGTAACCACGATCAGTGTACCAGATCGTGAAGAGTGTTAATAAATAATCATTGAGATTATTAATCAGGTAGTACTGGCCTATATTTACATTGTTTACGAGTAAGCCATTAGCAGTATAACATAATACACCTGTATACTGACGCAAGAAACAATAATACAATAAGTAATAAGCACTGTTTTAACATTATTTAGAAGAATTATTATATTCTGAACATAAGATTTCAGGTATTAATGTTACCGTAACTAACCTAAAATTTGTCCAGTTTAAACGAAATTTTCGTCAATTAACTTCAATAATTAAAGGTGTCTAGCCTAGTAATTTAGTGTTTTGTAATAGAATTGTATCGTAAAGCATTGGCGTTTTATCCTGTAACTTAAAAGAAGTCACCCTTGAGGTATCTAATATTTATAAACAAACAATCGATTATGGTTAGAGTTGTCATTGCTAACCAACTGAGCTAAGAAAATTGAACCCGGATGATTTGTAATCCGTTAGTAGTAGTAAATTGAATGTATTTAGTTGAACCAAGTATAGAGTGAGCAATAAACAAATGAATTGTGAATTAACAAATATTGTCAGCAATTATTTAAATAAGTGATTCATTCTTTTTTACTAGTTAATGAGTTGCGAATTCCAAGCAAGCAACCAGTTAAGTTGGCTACTATTCAGACATGTGAACCGCCAACAGTTAGAATCAATTAAACAGATAAAAAAGGAAATTAATTCCTGATATTAATATAATCACTCAATCAAATACTAATTTAAATTCAAACAACATTAATCATTCGATTATTCAAAAGAATTCTTTTTTATGGAATATTTCTCAAGAAATTCCATATGGCGCCCAGGTAAAATTTATAGGTTCTCACTTAAACACTAACAGTACTATCATATTGTTTTATAAAAACTTGACAGTTTACTAATCAACTGAGACCGACTAAACTTCTAGTACGACATCAAAGGTACGTGAAGGTTTGAATTATATAAATAACTTTGTCTAAACTACACACTAACATACAAAGACGACATAATTCAACGGGAGTGCGAACAAACTTCAAGAGGTCTACAAAGCTGTTTACATTCAAATAACTGGGATTACAACCATTTAGTTACTCAAAAATAAACAACATTTATTCAAACAAGATATCGTAGTTAAACAAAACTAATTAAAGAACAATTAACAAAATTATTTAACGTAATAGTGTTAAATTCTGTGACAAGTAAATAAATTTATCAAAGAGATACGTACAGAAAGAATAAATATTATAAAGTGGCGCCCACCGTGGGGCTTTAAATAGACAGGAGAATATTATATATTTTTTAAATTATCCTAATTTAGCCCGGCATTTACAGTAAAACGACCATACCAAGAAGAGCGATGCTACAACCAGACAAGAAGATGTCAGAACTAGAGAGACGATTCAGCTACCCAGAATGGACGACAGTATTATTCAAAAAATTCAGCAAAGATATGGATTATATTTATGAAAATATCACTGACCGTGAACGAGTACAGATGGGTCGTGCATGTATAAGGATGGCAGCGAACGACAAAATGACATTGGAATATATTTATGATGAAATATGGAAGCTAGACGCAAAGTGTAATAAAGAAGAAACTACCGAGACAATCCACAATAATAACGATAAAAAGATGGAAGGAATGACTAAGGATGATTGGGAGAGATGGTACAATAATCTTCAACGAATGAAGAACGAAGGAACGGGAATATACGCACATGTGACAGAGCAATATACACAGGAGTAGTATGAACAATGGAGACAAATAATCAGACACCCAGAGAAACCGATACAAACGGACAATGCAGAGTTAAGAGCATGGATAAGGGTTAGGTTTGAACAATCCAAAGAAGATATTTGTGAATGGAGGAAAGAATTAAATGAGGGGCGAGAAGAGAGTATAATGGACATGAACAAGAAGATGTACGATAGTAAGAAGTCCACAGAACCACTAAAAGAAGAGGTAAATAAAAATACTCAAGAACAGATTATCGATGATAATAATAAAAAAGAGGAAGAAATAATAAATACAAAACCAGTGCTCGAACCGATAAAAAAAAATGACAATAATAAATCGTGTCAACTTCTAAAGGAACACAGTGAAACCATGAATAAAAACATGGAAACCCCCTATATCAAAATAAATAATAATAATGATATAACGGAAGTGAATAATAAAGACACCGAAAAAATAATAAATGATAATAAAGCATTAATAAAAAAAATCATGGAAAATACAGATAAAAACACAGAATCACTAAATAAAAAATAGAAGAAACCAAAAAACCAGAAAACCAACCAGAAGAAAATCGACCAGAAACTAAAATGTCAGGACTAACAAAGAAAAAATTCCAGGAAACCATGCTGAGAATGATGTCGGAAATATTAGAAGATACGAGGAAATGGAGGGAAGAAACAAAAAACGACGGCAAACCGGCGATAGAAGAAGTACCAAATAATGAAACCGTGAAGAATTAAGTCTGCAACCTGAAGATAATGATAAACAAACCAAAGGCAAAGAAGAGACAAGTATAAGATTATCTGATAATAAACACCACAGAAATGAAGGAAATATTCAACACATAGAAGTCAACACCAAATTTGTAAAGAACCAAATAATTCCGAACACCAAGAAAATAGGAAAAATATTTCCTAAGGAAATATTAAATACGCGAGAAGGAATGGAGATGGTTAAAGGTGGGTTAGTTAACATGTTTAACCTCCCTATTAATGAACAGAGAGAATTGGTTAAGTTTAAAAATTATAGCAAGAACTTAATAAAAATGTTAAAAGTAAATCACGATAAAATGGTGAGTAAAAACTTAAATAAAGATATATTTAAATTGAATATACCAGCGATTGAAATGCATCATACAATGTTGATGATATTATCAATAAGTAATGTATCATTAAAATATTTGGTTAATAATCCAGATGATAGAATGATAGAAGTGACTATCATTATGTTACTAAATAAACTAAATAAAACTAAATACCAGTGACTATTTTATGTTAGAAGAGTTACAATACCTGTTAATTAAAAAAGAATTAACCATGACGGAAGACCATGAAGTAAATGAAGATTTCGGAGCAGCAAAGTGGAAGAGCCGAGTGATAAGGAGATACTCCACCAGTACAGAGATCAATTTGGATACCAAAATAATCCGTGGGAACCGAGTGACAAGAATAATCGATCACAGTTAAACCAAGTAATCTGCAACCATTGAAGAAAAAACGACGGATGTTATAGATAACCAAATGAAGGAAACCAGAGAAGAAGAATTATGTGAACCTGAATGAAATATATTAAACCAACCATGAGAGAAAATAAACTAATTACGGGAAGAGACGAAGACTAGACAATATCATGAACAATCCAATTAATATAAAGTGTATAATGAATAAAATGAGAAAATGATTGAATGACTAACAAGAAGATAATGATGCTAAATGAAACCATTACTTAAATGAATAATTAAAAGGACCTAACCAACATAGAGATGTTACAAACTATTATTTAAACAATGTTATGAATGAATTATGATGAAAATGAGGAAGAATAGAAAACTACAACATAAGGTGATAATGAATTTATAAATATAACTGCATAATTAAATGGTGATGAAAATAAACGTGAAAATAAAAATATGTTTAATAACAAAACCAACATCTAACATAGTATTGATAAAAAACAACAAAGCTTATGATAATACAGCATACATGTCGAAATATGTTAACCAATGACCTGTGAAGAAAAATATGTTAAATGAATGGATAAAGCATCAGAAGTGATACAGTAATGGAATTTATGTAATGGAAACTCTAATCTCTTGAGTATTCTAATAAATGAATATAATGTCTTATAATGAAATATGAATAATATATTATGTCTTATGTGTTGTGATAGTGCAACTGTTGTTATGTACAACTTCTTATTGTCTCAGACAGAGATGAAGATTCCTCTGATCTGTGAGTATATAGTAAAGGAACGGCGGCGAATGGATGCCAATGAGAGCCCCTCTGACTCCGAACCAACTATAAATGTTAGGGAAAAATGTTAGGGAAATATAATAATATTTCAAGGATTAAATCAACAATTTCGAGGTAAATGAAAGAGAAAAGGAGAATTGTTATAAGAAATAAGATGCGTTTAATGAGAAGGAGAAATGTATTACTACAAGAGAACAGGGAAATTATCAAGATACGAACGAATGTATAAATAAACAAATAACCAAGAAAATGAAAAAATCGACAACAACTATTTGTAAGCTAAGTAGATGAGACTAATGAAGAAGATAGTCTAGACCAATACACAACAAACCATTGAGTTAGATAAAGAAGAAAGCAGGAGTTTTATAATTGAACCAAACTAAAATGATAATTTCATAAAACCAAGAAACTTGTTTTTCTCAAATTATCAATTTTGAGAGGGGAGCATATGTAACGTCACAAAACGTTCCACAATAATAAAAAAACACCAGAAGGGTGAATGATACTAAAATAAAAATAAATGAGTAACAAGGAAGAATGTAACAGTTAAAATAATAAACCATTAAAGAATGAAAGGAGAGAAGAATTTCGAATGAACAGTGGTAAATCCACTATCTGCATAATATGACACTATAATATAAACAGACAGATTGACAAAGACGAATTGACAAGACAAGTTTCCCAAATAGACTGTTAAGTGAGCTTAATAAAAACTTTAATGAATAAAGTCAAATAAAATAAATAAGATAAGAGATGACATGAATGATATTTGTATCATGTATTGTTAATAGAGACAGCACATTAGCTGATTCATGTCAAAGTACTGATTTAAAAGGACAAATATAAAGAAAGATACTATGGTTAATCATAATAATCATAAGAGATAATAAGAAAACCAATTATATAAGTTATAATAATGAAATGAATTAAAGATTACAATCAATGTAACCACTGAATGTATCTAGGTAACATTATAAGAAGTTAAAATATGTAAAGAAATGTAATATTAGTCAAGGAACAAAACCTTGTAAAGAAATGATAACAAACCAAGACTGACACAAATAAGTCATGAAAGTAAGAATCAGGTAGAGACCCTACTAAGCATGGGAAATAAAATAATAATAATGATAAAAAGGATGTAAAGCACCACTCCATGAGTGATGTTATAAGAATAAGAAAAAAGAAAAAAAAATGTTGAAATGAGAATAGTAAAATATGGAAGTTTATGATCGAAAATCAACAAATGTATACTAATAATTAATATTGTTCAGCTGGACACAGCATTTATATATAATAATGCTTTCTTTTCAATCAAATAATTATGTTCAAATTAGGAATTAAGGAATAGTTAAACAAATAATAAGGAAAAAGTTAAAAATCGGATCTGCAACGTCTAGCAGACGACGACTGTAAACAATGCATTATTTAGATTAGAATAAAAAATTGTGAATGAAAACTATGACCAAACTGTCACCAAGACATGTCAAAATAAAGAGAAATAAACAAGCTATGCAATGCTAATAATAGAACCTTTTGTACTTGTAATAACTGAGATATAAACGTTAGCATCATAAATTTGGTGAATTTCGAATAAATACAATGAAATAATAACAAAAACGACACCGACGCATCCAATACAATTATGTTATGGCTATAAATAGAATTACGTCATCACGACATCATTTTCTACCAATCGCGAACGACCTTAGAAACAAGTCAACACCGCCTAGCGGCCATCTAAGAAAAGTATATATACGAACGCATTTGTAAACAAAACACATTTTGTCTCTTTCCACTCAATCAGCAACAACGAATCCAGACCGACTTATCATCAAAATTTTATAATCAACAAGAAGGAAGAAGTGTAAATAAAGTACAGTGCATCGATATCAGTAGTGATACCTTTACTAGAAGTGCGATTTAGAGAACGAGTTTAAGTACCATACCTAACCAATTAAATTGTAATTAAAGAAGAAAATAATATCGTTCAAACGCGTAACAAGTGAAGCGTAACCACGATCAGTGTACCAGATCGTGAAGAGTGTTAATAAATAATCATTGAGATTATTAATCAGGTAGTACTGGCCTATATTTACATTGTTTACGAGTAAGCCATTAGCAGTATAACATAATACACCTGTATACTGACGCAAGAAACAATAATACAATAAGTAATAAGCACTGTTTTAACATTATTTAGAAGAATTATTATATTCTGAACATAAGATTTCAGGTATTAATGTTACCGTAACTAACCTAAAATTTGTCCAGTTTAAACGAACTTTTCGTCAATTAACTTCAATAATTAAAGGTGTCTAGCCTAGTAATTTAGTGTTTTGTAATAGCATTGTATCGTAAAGCATTGGCGTTTTATCCTGTAACTTAAAAGAAGTCACCCTTGAGGTATATAATATTTATAAACAAACAATCGATTATGGTTAGAGTTGTCATTGCTAACCAACTGAGCTAAGAAAATTGAACCCGGATGATTTGTAATCCGTTAGTAGTAGTAAATTGAATGTATTTAGTTGAACCAAGTATAGAGTGAGCAATAAACAAATGAATTGTGAATTAACAAATATTGTCAGCAATTATTTAAATAAGTGATTCATTCTTTTTTACTAGTTAATGAGTTGCGAATTCCAAGCAAGCAACCAGTTAAGTTGGCTACTATTCAGACATGTGAACCGCCAACAGTTAGAATCAATTAAACAGATAAAAAAGGAAATTAATTCCTGATATTAATATAATCACTCAATCAAATACTAACTTAAATTCAAACAACATTAATCATTCGATTATTCAAAAGAATTCTTTTTTATGGAATATTTCTCAAGAAATTCCATATGGCGCCCAGGTAAAATTTATAGGTTCTCACTTAAACACTAACAGTACTATCATATTGTTTTATAAAAACTTGACAGTTTACTAATCAACTGAGACCGACTAAACTTCTAGTACGACATCAAAGGTACGTGAAGGTTTGAATTATATAAATAACTTTGTCTAAACTACACACTAACGTACAAAGACGACATAATTCAACGGGAGTGCGAACAAACTTCAAGAGGTCTACAAAGCTGTTTACATTCAAATAACGGGGATTACAACCATTTAGTTACTTAAAAATAAACAACATTTATTCAAACAAGATATCGTAGTTAAACAAAACTAATTAAAGAACAATTAACAAAATTATTTAACGTAATAGTGTTAAATTCAGTGACAAGTAAATAAATTTATCAAAGAGATACGTACAGATAGAATAAATATTATAAAGGTTTGGGAGATTTTAATGCTAAGGTAGGGAAAGACGAATTCATAAAGTGAATTGCAAGGAACTATGTTATCTACCATTATGCAAATGGGAATGGGAGAGATTTAGCTAAAATAGCTTCAGAGGAAATGTTGACAATTGTAAGTACATGTTTTACACAAATATATTGCATTGCCGTTGCATGAATTAGCCTTGCAAGTATGGAATACTGAAATGATGCCTACAGACTGAAATATTGGTATAATTTATACAATATTTGAGAAAGGGACAAACAAATTTCTCGTAATTATATAGGTACAACTCTATTGGGCGTAGTGTATAAGATCTCACTACCATTTTGACGAATAGACTAGAGCCTTGTTCTTGGAGAGGAGATCTTGGAGGAATACCAATGTGGCTTCAGTATAGAAAGAACTACAACTGACAAAATGTTTCCAGTACGTCGAACAGAAATTACGCTACTTTGAGTTTAACGCAGGCTTGTACATGGTCTTTATAGATTACAGAGAGGATTTTGATAGTACGACTATTCACAGACTGAAGCTGTTAAATGGAAATAACATTGCTACTCCTAGGAAACTAATAAACCTCACAAGAATTACTGTGCTACACAGTGAGGCTAAAGTTGTGATTGGTGGGACAATGAGCAGAATTTTTAAATGTCTGGTTGTGCTAGGCAGGCAGATGTCCTGTCAGCCTTGCTCTTTTATAGAGTAATGTGGAATATTGATACTAATGGAAATCACCCACAGGCTAACACAGATTTGTGCCAAAGCAGATGATGTCGTTCTGATTCCCACGATTATGACAACCTTAGTAGATATGTTTCAACATATAGAGAGATGGGGGTTTCAAATGGATCTGAAAATAAATGAACAAATACTAAGTACATGAAAAATTTCATCACAGGCAAGAACAATTCAAAATTGTAAAATTGGGGATTATACATTTTAATGGGTAGCAAGTTATACATATCTGGGAACAGATCTCAGTAACAGATACCATTTATCAGAGACAATGAACAAGAGGATAGTTTGCTTCAAACCTAGCATTCTACACAAATAATAAACTATTCATAATGAAACTCTATACAACTATGATCAGGCCAGTAGTAAGATATGGATCGGAAGAATAATCCTTTACAAGAGCAAATATCTCTACTTTAAAAGTGTTTGAATGGAAAATAATAATGATAACTTACGGCTGTGTAAAAGAAAGGGAAAGCTGATGTATGAGGAACAACTATGAGATACTCGAAGGAGGAGATGTAATAAGATTTATGAAGTCCAGGTGGATTGGCTGGTTAGAACAAGTAGTGGGTCAATCCAGGCAGAATGGGTCAATCCAGGCAGAATGGGTCAATCCAAGCACAGCACCCAAAGAGAATTCTCTATAGTGAAATTGGAGGAGTGGGAAGGGTAGGAAGACCGAGAAGGCGATGGCTACAAGAGGCGGAAGCGGATTTTGGAAGGATGGAAATTGGGACTTGGAGACGTCTGGGAGGAAGAAGAAGTAAGTGGAGGCGAATAACGCAGGACCATGCAGGGCTGTAGCGCTTTGGATGAAGAAGAAGCAGAATCTCTTCTAATATATTATCGATGACTAGTTTATAGGCATATCGGACAGGTCGGATCCTTAGTCGCGTCCACGGCTTTATATGGTAATGATACGTTGCGAACCCTGTACAAATTTGGTTCCAGAAAACTGTACAGGTATTTAAATTGTTAGACGTAAACATGTAGGTTTAAATAAAACTGACTCAAGCTGATAAACAACTCATTTATAGCAGACATGAAAGTTATTGTCGCTGTCTAGGGTGGTGTGTTGTACGTGATTGTAACTAGCATATAAAGTTAGTCCTAAAGAAATCTTTTCACATCACGGTAAAAAATTAATTTTCGTCGGGGATAAAATAAGATAAGAATAATGTAGTTCAAAATAAGTCTCAACTTATATTTATTTACGTTTCTTTCATTATTTAGAATCATATTATTTATTTGCTTCCTCATTACTTTTTAATTCTGTAGATATCGATTTTAATGTATGCTTCATGCTGTGTTATAAATCTACATAAATAGGTTTAACTGGACTGTCTGTCAGTGTCATGGTTTTTCTGAAAGTTATATCAGATCGATGTGGTTCTTCTTTGTTAAGAGATTTGTCTTAGTGCAAAAGTGAAAAATATAGCCTTCGTTCTGAGTGCTACGTTTTTAAGTGCAAGTGGTAGTGATTCGTTTTTAAGTGCATTTTCCTTTCTCAACGAGGTGAAATCTTTTGAAACTAACAAGTCGAATTATTTCACCTATCCAACTATCACCACAGCTAAAAAAACGTGTAGAGCGGAAGGTTTTTTTCTCAGGATATAAATCAACATGCGGCAGATGAGAAATGAAAAAATTGGCTTTTTGTCTTTAAAATGTGTATAGTATGTACGTATCTTATAGATGTGATTAAATCACAGATATTTTATTTAGCTTTTCTTTTGGTGTTTGTGCTGTTTTGATTTTTTCCAGTTTTAACTCAACTGTTTGGCATTTGTCTATCTATCTCTCGATTTGGGGCACGTCCCACGACAACTTTTGAACGTATAAACCGAATTCGTAACATTCAGTATATGTATTCATACATTCAGTCCATAGGCCTTTATTGTTTTTTTTTTTAGATTGGCGCCCCCTCGCCAAAAAATTGCTACGGGAAGCAAATATGTGAGGGTCAAAATTGTGGAAAAGTCACAAAAATCTATGTGAATACCAAATTAAAAATAATTTTAATAAAAATCGGAATATAGTGTTGATTTTTGAAAATTTCAAAATTTCGGGACACCAGAGCCCATAAAGCGGGTCAAAATTTTGATAACATCGCAAAACTCCATGCGAGATATCAAATTAAATAAAATTTTAACTAAAATCTGAATATAGTGTACAGCTTAGGGAATTTCAGAATTTAGCTTCCATGTTTTCAGTGGTACCCAAGACACTTACATGAATAGATAAACTAACATTTCTCAGTCCGCCTTGTGACTTCTTGTTTATAGTTGACGCGTTTCAACTGTAAACAAGAAGTTACAAGGCGGATTGAAAAAGATTAGTTTATCTAATTTCTAAATTTTAGGATAAAAGGGCAAGATATTAGGAAAAAGAGGATAAAAAATTTGAAAAAATTGCAAAGTTTACCCGAGTGTTGAAGTAAAGGGAATTTGAATCCAAATCTGAAAGTAGCATTTATTTAGAAAATTTCTTAATTTTAGGGCATTAAGGGCCCTAAACGGAACTCACAGTTATAAGAAAATTGTGAACACCTCTGTGGGGAATCAAGCTTTGAGGAATTTTATCCACAATATAAACTCAGTCTCTTTAACAGTTGGACATAATTAATATCTCTCTCAACACGCCTTGCAAATTTTGGACCACCTTCAAATAGTCTGTAAGCTATGGTTTGCAAAAAAACTTTAGCCTACATAATGTTATAAGTTATGTACATTTGTAAAAAATGTTAGATACAGGCCTACAGATATCAACGGGAACATTCATAGACTTCAAAGCTAAGACTAAATTATTTGTCATTTAGGCATTATAGCTGCAAATTTAACTAAAACACCAATGCAATAGTTGGGAATTTTTAGTGTTTATTGTATGACTGTCTGCGTTGCAACTGTAAAAAAAAAAAAAAACAGTAGATTAATCGGGGTTTCCGTAGTTTTTATGACAATTGAAAAATTACGTAATTATGTAACTTGTAGGTATGCAGTTTACCTGATTATAAACATTCAAACAACAGTCAGCACAGTCTGCAGCTTAGGGAGTGTAGGGCTACTGTTTTTAACTGTTTCACGTACAACCATGAAAGTTTCAGCAAGGGGTTTATTTACATGTTATTGTGGTTCAGTCCTGAAAAAAATTGTACTAAACACATGTAGCAGAAACCTTAAGTCGATGGAGCGACAGTTGTGAAAGTTTCGGATATCCTGTACAATAATCTTGAGTGTTGAACATATGCTTAAATTACATACAAGTTTATACATAATGCTATAAAATAAAATGTTCATTTTACATTATCTAAAGATAACAACAAGCAAATGTAAAGTTAGAGTAACAGAAGTTGCGTACGTACTGACGCAATGCAGTTGGAATTTTATCCGGTGCCGCCTCATGCGAGGGATTTTTTTACAGAGCTGATGATGAAGCATATGTTTTGAAACGTGCCTATGTATGAAGTCATTATTTTGTAATTATTTTTAAACACTTGTTTTTATCAGTTAATGTCACTCGCTAGATAGGGCTATCTGTGTATTAAACATGGCTGTTTTAATTATCTATCTAATGTATCTATTAGCATATTGAATAAACTGAAATCCGCTATACAATACAACCAGATACAGTTAGATTCTGTTCCATAATAGCGCGAAAGGTAAATGTATTTGGCACTACTGTAATATTATAGAGTACTATAGTTTAGCAGTTTACAACCATAGTATGACTGCATTAATACGGGACATGCGGATAGGTAGTATACAATAAAATCTCGATAGCACTAAAAAACTGATACAACCCTGAGTTAATAAACAAATTACATAGACAAATCCTATACAAAAACAACAAAACAACAAAAAATACAAACAACACACAACAATACAAATACATCACACTCACATACTACAATCTAACACACACAAAATTGCCAACACATTCAGAAAACACAATTACAAAATAGCATACAGAACTAACAATACCATCAAGAGGTGCATTAACGGCACAAACAAAGACATAGACATATACAACAAAACAGGCATATATAAATTAAACTGTAACGATTGCAATAAATTCTATATAGGCCAGACAGGAAGATCACTTTATTCCAGATTTTCTAAACACACAAAAGCATTATCCAATAACAACTTACAATCCACATTTGCCACACACATCCAGACAGAAAACCACAGTTACACCAATATAAAACACAATCTTGAAATTTTATACTACATACCCAAAAGTCACAAACTCAATACCGCAGAACAATACGAAATATACAAACACAACAAAACACAGCCAAACAACATACTCAATGAACAATTACAATTTAAATCCAACACACTATTCGACACAATAATACACAACGCATACAATTCAGAATCCCGCGCCAACCCTCTTCCATCTCCACACCCCCACACACAACCAGTCACCTAAAAAACCGTTACAGATTACCAACGCCTTGACGCATTCCGCATTTATACCTCACTGAGGAAGGAGAAAACCACTCCGAAACGACGTTTGAGGAAATAACAAAAAGTAAGTTTTTCACAAGTGAAAGTGCCTTAAATATTAATTGTTCTCAATAAAACGCTCCCGCGTATAGCGCTCAAATCCGTATAACACGCTTTTTTCGTTAACATTTTCTATTCACTTTCATCAGTGTTTAAGACAAATGGGACTATTGTGGCAATATTCTGGTTTCACCAGGATCGTCACCTGCCTCAGGAACATTGATTTGTTCTAACTTATGCTAGATGAATCTTATGTTTAAAAAAAGTGTTGTGGTGGAAAATTAAGAGAGAAAAGTGTAATAGAGCTGCTGAAAATTCTTATGGTTCTAAAAAACCGCGATGGTTTAAACATGTTAAAAGAACCTGTCATGTATTTGTAAAATCCAAGTATGTGCATGGATAACTGGCAGTTTGGTCATCATGTAATTAAATATTTGACAACATAGAGGGTGGACCTAAAAAACGTTGAGCTTTAGCCTATGAGCCAAGGGACAATAGCAGAGCACAAACATTTATAGGTCTATCGGAAACCAATTTGTGTCGAAATAATTAGGTAAATACAAGCATTTGCGTACAATATTGTGTTTAAATATGTCAATAATGGTAACACACATTTAAAAAATATACGAATATATGTTAATGCTATATGTATCTGTGTTACTTGGTTGACTCACGTCTAATACGCGGTACCGCTTATCAAGCGGATTTTACATGGTCTGTTTAATAGTGTTTTCACGGGGTCTTTGTGTATTACACACTTTTTACTGACCGTGGACAGTCCTGAAGATGGCAGTGAGTTTTGTCGAAACGTCGGCATGAATATCTGAAATTAAATGTGTTTTGTAATTTGAGCGAGCTCAGAAAATTTTTCGTAAAAATTGTACTACTACATAAAATCAAATATTACGCATTCCTTTTTAATATTCTGACATTTGGATACTGTTATTAACGGAATATGAATTTAGCCGAAGCACGTAGTAATATTAATGAAAGTATGCAGTAGTAGTTTTAAAATAAAATTGTAATCTTACCAATTTTTGTCGCTGTGTTACTTCATCTCCTAATAATTACAACGCGTTTCTAGGTATATACCTCATCATCAGGTAATCACTCAATAAGAGTTTGGAAAGACGACGTGAAGCGCGGTTCAATGACGCATACACACAACACTTTAACAGTATAAATGCAGAACGGAAACAGTATAGTCTGCACCATGTGAACCATGTTTTATCTATACACGTAATAATTGTTTTCTGTATATATCATAACAAGATTATATTTAGTATAAAGTCATTTCTTTTGGCGCTTCAGATGTGGTGATCGCTGTATCTTTCTCAAAATATCAGTATGGAGAACCATACATGACTTCCATGTTCTAAATTTATATTTAAAATCATTTTCGAAATGAAATATTTCCATAGAAACTACTTTTTTCTTCAGCCTTAACCACAGTACTGTGGTTACTAACGTATACCACCTCACGTTAGCGCACTCGATTTTCACTGATGATGGCAGTCGATGGCACTGCCGAAACGTCTGGTTTTGCAGAAAACATTGGATCACGGCCAAACAGCCCGGGATGGAATTTTAACAACAAACTACTTCTTTGTTACCGATAACGTAGTACACATATAAAAAATGTTTCCCTTCCCCTTCAACTGATGATTTTCATTTATAGAAAATTACCCCCTCCCCTTCTACTACCCTTTTTATTTATAGGTATTTCATCTACGTTTCTACAGTGGATTATTATGACATTCTTTTCAGGATACTTTATTTATCAAAATTAAGTACTTTACTCTTTTTAAAACATAAAACGTTGCAGATAAACTACCCCTTACCCTTAACCGATCTTTACCAAAATCAACAGGCCTTGAGTTCTCTACAACTCAGGCACATATGCAAAAAAGTTATTTGATTCTGTTTGAATTTGCGGCAGTTATCGTTCGCCATAGAGAAAATTCTACACATTAACACACAGACACACACACAGACGCTTTTCGAAAAATGACTTTTCTTCATGTTTTGAGGGTAGTACAATCAGGATCAGCCCTTATATCGAACACGATTTTTTCGCCATCATCATACTTCCGTTTCCTTATGGAACATGTAAGTAAAAACAGTCGTGTAGGCACCTTCACCTTACTCATCAATCCCAAAAAAGTTTTCGAAGGGTAATGGTCACAAACATTTACTGTGAAACTCATTTCTTGTCATCACTACTTTTTCAATGAGCGGACTTATAAAATGATGTTGAAACTCATAACAGTATATAAAGTTTTAAAGTTACTCTAGTTTATTACAGATGTTAAGGGAGGTGACACTTTTCAATCAAGGTTAGCTGAGCATGTGTGTGAGGGGCAACATAAAGTTTTAGGGCAGGAAGCAAAAATTATTCTTAAAGAAAAGAAACGGTTCGAACGAATATTTAAGGAACCCGCTTTTATTGTTATAAATAATAATCGCATTAGTCAGCTTAGCAGCGGAATTCCGAAATCTCTGCTTCGTTCCATTCATAAAGCACTTTAGTTGTTGGATGGCCTTAGCGGTTTGTGCGTAGGCAGTGTTTGCCACCTAATTTCACTTTTACTACAAAAGGGTTGAGCCCGTCGCGTCCTTGTCCCAGTGTTTTGTTGACGTTGTTGGCGTGCAAGTGTTCCTGTGTATTGTGCTTGTGTTTTGTGAGTGTTGTGTGTTTTTTCATAGCAAGTATTCATTTGCATTGTTTTATCTTTTGATTAATATTATGTGAACTTTTGTTATTATTCTTTCGTAATTTTATATCACTCGATGATAGAGTCTTATTTATTTCTTTACATGTATCGGCAGGTGGGTGGCCGAAACTTCGCATTTATATTTTTTCTGAGAGGGCAAAAGTCTGCCAGTTATATTCTCATTCAAAATGTAGGTCGGTAGTTAAGCAACATATTCAATGGAACTCTAAATCCCACATGTTATCTTTTAATTTTAAAACTGCTTACTTTAAAAGAAGAGTGTGGATAACATTCTGAGGAACTAGACTTAATACAACGTCAAACGTACATGATAATATAACCAATGTGCAGGCCAAAGAAACCTGAATTCACTAAATAGTAACTCCTTGAAAGGAAACCATCCCCACACTTCGTTTCCAATTTCTTCGTTCTTTACGATGGTTTATATAATTTTTGTAACGTGTATAAAAGGTTAATTTTTACGGAATGGAAATAGTATAGGAGAAGCTCCACATAGTACACAACTGCAGCCATTGGTATTAAACCGCGGTATACAAGTCAGTATGATCAACACTGCGTTTCGTCACCTTATTAACCCATGAGTTTCCTTACTTACTCCCTTCCAGACGCCAAGTCTAACTATACCCATTAGTCTAATAAATAATTTTTTCTTTTTTATTTCTGCTTTACATTTTTTAAATAATTTATTTTAAATCAACTCTACGGATTTTCGGGTGTCTAAGCATTAGGTTCGCAAAGTTACCTAGTAGCCTGGCGCAAAACGCCTCTGCTTATTTCCAAGCGTGAACTGCAAGCGCCGAAGTCGACTCTCGACATGCATATGATTGTAATTACATACTTTGTTTACTACATTGTTAAACGTCATTTTAACTTAGGAGAAAATAAATAACTTCTCAATTACTTAAAACATTAAAATGTTTCCATCATATGTTACAACGCTCTCACGGATTGTCGTATTGTACAGTGGAAACGAGATACCAGACACCAATAAAGTCACTAATTACCAACTTTAATTAGTCACAAACAACATTTGAAATCAACAACGGTACTTTCATACAATAATTTAAGTTAAATTTGTTTACACGCAAGAAAAAATGCCAGCTTAATACAGTTACTAATTAACACAATAATCACTTTCTACTAATCCACGTCAATCGATCACTTGATCCGCGCTAAATAAATCGCCAACTCTAATTAACTTCTCACCAGGCCGTTGACGCTAATGTAGGCCTATACCTGGCTGAAGTTACAGAATAGTTATCTATTCTCCTGGTGGCGTGACGGCATAATTTGAGTAGTTACAAGTGCTCGAGCATACTGGAGGCTACGTCAGTGGATGACCTTGACACGGACGCTGGACGCTCTGGGCTAGTCGAGAAACGTACAGAATGACGCTCTCGAATCTTCGAGATCATTACGTAATTGTCGTAGCAATATACAATTTACTTACTTAACCCATAACCTGTGGTGTCATGTACAAAGTACAATATTTCTTTTCTTGGTTCCATTACTGCAAAATTCTGTACGATGTCCTAGAAGTTAGCGTTTTCTGATTCTATCAAGCAAGATCACGCAGTCTGTTGTGGCTACGGGCGCCCATAAATAAGAAAGAATCTCGCTGAATAATCTCTTACAGCTGGCGATGGAAACTGAAATTGTTAGCATTGTTTGTAGTGCACAGACTGGAGAGAACGCTCTCATTTCCCTAGTGAATTCTAGATATTCTAGATACAATCGAGAAGCTTTTCAGGCCTGATATTTTCACAATCCGAAATTTCTTCACAAAGCCGCTGCCTATCAATATAATGGGCGTGGCTTGCGTCCAAACTTCAGTACACGCTTTTAAAGGCGCTGCCACTAAAATGAACACGTCGAACACACTGCGTCGACGTCCAGAAGGAATATGAAATTTGAATCTACGTCTTTCAACAGAGTCAACCTTACGACCACTTCGACTTAAAAAGTCGACTAATTCGTCATGTCTTTCTCCATTTCTTGTCTAGCGATTTTTCCGGCCTCTCTCTGAACATACTTTTCTTAGTCTTTGACGTGTCTGTTAATCTCAGCTTCACGTTTTTAACAGAGAGCGAATCCTTCTTTCAGTGACTCGTAGACAACAACTTCCCTTTCGGTTTCAAACTGGTCTCTGAGACACATCAAAATCAGAGCGATATCGTGAAATTTAATTTTAGTCTCGGCAGACTCTTTTGAACTCGATCTATTAAAATGAGAACTTTGTTCTAAAATCCCAACAATGTTAGGAACGTGTAGTTCAGGTAAGGTTGTGTGTAACTGACTACTCTACTTCTTGTTCTTCTATTTTGTTCTCACCTTCTACGTAGGCTCAATGCACTCCCTGACAGGCTTCACACCTTCTACCTTCTCACGCCACCTCGTTTGTAACTTTGGCTTTCAATGGCGTAACTAGGAGTTTCTCCTGGGAAGGGGTGGGTGGGGATGAGGCTAGCTTGAAGGTTGTACTCCCTATTTTCCTCATGACAGATGCAACATTCAGGATTGTTCCCGTTTATTTTTATTAATAAATTCATATATTATTTGCGTCCAAACCTTTTTTGAGTAAACCAACGTGAAGTAGGCCTATAAGGGTTAAAGAAAATATGGAATAAGGCTGATTTCAAAATACTCTACCCCGATTAACTGTTATTCGAATAAAAGGTAATAAATCTCATGTCATTAAGAATCACTTTATTTCTAAATTTGTGTTCTTAATAGATCTTGTGAAAATGAGTCTTTCAGAAGATATTTGGAAAAACTCAGTTTTATTATCCCTTTGCAATTTAATTTAAGAGCTTTGTCCCAAGAGTGATTTCAGCAACTTATAGTGCTTGTTAAAGTTAGTTATTTTAAATGTAAAATGAAGCAATAAAATATACTCATTTTCCGAATTAAAGTCAAGAAACTGCCGTTCACCTGTGCAAAGACGACGGTACAAACCATGGAGATATTAAACTAGAGGAGTCATGACACAAACAAACCTGTAAGTGGGAGTGTGTCTGTGGGGAAAAGGTAAAGACAGATTACTAGGCTCTGCATTCATTTTCTGGCGCGTGTGTAAATTGTTTTTTAATGCTGCAAATGAGTGCGTTGTTTACAAAGGTTGAGTGAATGTTATTATTCAGAAAATTCGAATTTTTGTTATTAATTTAATTTCTTTTATTTCTGCAGTTATTTGTAAGTCTTATTGTAACACACGTGACTTGCTGAGAAATAGGCTTACTATTTAATTTAATTAATTAAACTTCTGCTGTGATTATGGAATGTCACTAAAGTTTTTAATAGCTCTGAGGGGGGGTCCCTCTGATAAAGCCATTGGTGGCTTTAAAAATCACTTTTTTCTGCTTTTCCCGTCGAAGAAGACGCAGAATGTCTTTCGGAAACATCATCATCAATTGACGCATGTACACCCCACCAAGTTGAATGAGTGTCACAATTTACGTATTGCGAAGTTATTTTTTCTCTTAATTCTTTTTGAAACACTTGACTGGCATCATAGCAGCGGTATCTTAGCAGTTGGGCTGAGAATTCCTTATGTCCAGTCAGTCTGCCTCTACATGTTTCAAGATGCCTCAAACGAAACTCGACGCCAAAATATTTTATCATTGTTACTGCTAATGGTTAGGAAACAATAGGCTAAATTGAGAAGGAAACAAACATGCAGTTCAATTACTATATTTGTAATATGCATTCCACCGGCACAAAATATCGCAGGTTTGTACACTATAATTAGGCACATCTGCTGTATTGTTGAATTCGTGTTAATTGCCGATTATCGAATTAAATCGGTCACCATTTGTTCGAATTCTTGTCACAATTTTTTGCGACGAAGCCTGTCATCTTGTTCGTATTATCCGATGTGAAGCACGATCCATCGCCAGTTTGGTACCACCATTAAATCACGGAATGAAACGTACACTTGTTACAAAACACCGTGAGAACACTTCACGATGGTGGGGAAAGTTTATTACGTCAGTGTTACTAGCACTTGTCATTCAATTTCTGTCACTAACACAATGTTGTACAGCGTTGTACATCAGAAGCTTCGCTGCATATGATTAAATGAACGAATAACTCAACCTTGTGTCTACTCATACCCACAATTAATAACTGTAACAAGGAACAACTTGGTAATGCCCCATTACAACCTGTTATGTCTACTCCAGGCATTCCCTTTGTCCTAACTAAAGGAAATTTTGGTCTATAGCCAATTTAACAGTTAATGCTATCATGCTCTTTGAAAACAACTATAATGTCCTTTTTGTAAACACCAAACCTGTTGTTTGTCAGTACTTTAGTCCTTTAATCCTTCCGTATTTTTCCATTTACATATATCAGTGGCAGTTGGTGTTAAGATTGCATATGTTGTAACAACGACCAATATTTAAACTGTTATATGTTAGAAATACAAGAAATTTTTTTAACAATCCGTTAATATTTCTTGGCTACCTATCTGCTTTTTCACTACTTAGGCATACTACTTATATATAGACATAAACAGAAATCATGTCGAAAACGTAAAGTAAAATGTGATGCGAAACTATCTGTGTTAGTCGCAGGGAATTAACTAAGCGTTACTGCATATGCATAGATATGTTAGTCAGTTTGAAACCGGTAGTTGGTTGAGCATTACAATCAGTAGATCAGAGGCGCGCCAGTAGTGTCCGGCGCCTGCGTACAGAACTTTAGTTGGGGCTCCTATAAACTCCCTCCCCAAATAAAAAATCACTTATAAACACGTATCAGTGAGTACAAATGAAATAAGAAATATGATGCAACGATACAGCCATATGCTGTATTAAGCATTGATTTAAATAAATATAAAATTTGTAAAATTATTATAAGTTTGGGGTAAATGGACAGGTCTGAGATTGTAAAAATGTTTCCTTGTTATACTAAGGGAGAAATTAACCTGTTCCAACAGGCAAAGAACACCTGCTCGATTGTATATTTGTTACGCGTGTATCTTGTTTGTGTTAGTGATGCATGTACAGACAGGAATCACAGCTACCCTCCCCAAGTAATTACTAAAATAATTATTTTAATTCACTGTGTGAAAACTAATTAGTGTATAAACAAACAAAAGGCACCAAAGTGTGTGTAAATTTTATAGTTATCCACAGTAAGAAAATGACGTTAATAGGACACACTACGCGAAGTCAGTGCGAAATAAATGTGCCAAAAATACACAAATTACACTAAGACGCTCAAATTAATACAGTGAGTGCTTAATCAAATTAGCTATGATTTGTGTTGTCTTAATTCCGTACAAAACATTGCCATTTGCAAAAAATTGCAAATATATGAAAAGGTTCGGGAGTGGGGGCTATCATGTGATCTGCAGGTCTCGACAGGATAATTTCGGAACCAACAGGTGCGGAATCTCGAGAGGGTATAAATTAAGGGTTCGACAGGAAGCCTTCTCTCCATTTCAAGACACAGTTGCAGTCGGACACGCTGTCCGTCGGCAGAACAGTTTTATTTTGTTATAAATCTCATCTATGACGAATAAAGACGTTCAGTAATTATGTTTACAATATTACGGGAAACGTAGAGTACCGGGACCGTTTAAGTCAGCAAAAGTATCAACACAGAAGCTACAAGAGCGACACGAGATGCAAGACGTTAGGAGATGCTTTTTAGACGCCAAACAGCCGAACTAGATCCACCTCGCAGCCGATAGTAATTCTCTGGGACGGACCACACACTACTGGAGAACGACGCTGGACTCTGGACATATCCAGGACCACGCCAAGCCAGGAGCAATGGAAACCCAACTCTGGACAACGCTGGACCCCGTCAATAAGTCGTAAGATCATCAAAACTCGAGGTGACATGCATAATGCATTTATAAATGATTTTTTTTTAAAGAGCTCATAAAGACTATATAAAGAGACAATGAATTAAAACAAAAAAGTTTATAATTAGAAATAATGTAATAGAGTCTTATGTAAATGTTTTAGTCGTAAGAATGAGCGATCGCATATAGATAAATATAGAAAAAAAGGAGTTTAAATTTGAGATATTATATTTTTGTTTATCGAGGTAAATAATTGAAATGATTTGATATTTGCATTTTGTAGAAAAGAATAACTTAAATTTTTAATATGAAACAAATGCCAGTCTAAGAGTAAATAATATAATTTTAAATTTAATTCTTAAAAAAACATTAGTATAGACTGAGCAAGCTGAGGTCAGATCTGAGTAAATGAATTCAATTAAAATTACATTTAAATTTTATTTTGTTTTAGTAAATCAAATTGAATAAATGTCTAGAATAAGATTATTAACATGTCTAGATGTAAGAATGTTTTAAATGTGTAACACTGTATAGCTTAAGAGATAAACACTTAATAATGAGTGATATCTTGATCGGAGATTATTAACAATGTTTATTATTTATAATGCTTGTTAAAACAATAAACATGAAATTTTAACTACTCATAAATCTACTACTCTTATTATAGTTACACCTGGTATCGTTATACAACCTGCATAAATTACAGTATATCGAATTTATGTTATGTATCGTTATAAAGAATTTGGCGCTCCAAAATCGTGGGGCTCCACAAATTTAAATTACATTATATAACTTGTATCATTATTATATTAATGGAAAAAACCAAGGAATTACAAAAAAAAATGTATAAATAACAATAAACATACAAGAAGAACTTGGAAAAAAATAAAGTAATTTGTGTTATTTGTCAAGAAAATCATTTGCCAATTGCACCTTATAGGCCTATAATTTTACGTAAATTAACAGTTAAATTTACAATTTATAAAAATCAAAAATATTAAATATTTTTTGGAACATAATTAATATTCCCCACAACAATGAATATTCCTGTTCACTTATCGCAACAATTACAATATCTCAAGCACACTCAACAGTCAAGTGTCGCAGCGTTTACATATATACGCACATATTACAGATGCACTGAATGAAACTCTCTTTGTTTCAGCTGCTGACTCATAACTAACGATAAACAATTCACCTGGTATGAACAATGTTAGTAACGTTAGTTACAGCCATAGGCATTCGAAACCGTTCTGAGCACTTAACCAATTTAAAATGACGTGCGACTTAACACGTATGGAGCACCATACACTCATAACAATTTGTCGAGAATAACCGTCCAGAGCACCGAAAATGTTAATACAATTAATAATAATAATGGCCCCCATGTGTACCACCGAAGCAGCTTAGGAGTCAGGCAGGGTAGGCTGCCATATGGGAGCCATACGCCATACAAGGAAGGCAGTGTGGCCAGCACTATGCTTCAGCCGCCACAGGACGTTATTATCCCCAGGTTGTTATCCCAAGTACTCAATGTCAGCAGGCTGAGTCGACCTGGGGGCTGAAAAACTCACCTTGGTTTTATGGTGCGGGCCCGGGAATCAAACCCGGGACCTCTAGGTTACTAGCCAGGTGCCATACCCACTGGTCTACTGAGCCGCGTAATATAATTAACTTAATGAATAATAGTAATAATTTTTTCAAATATTTCCTCCTTGCATGACATTTTTGGGGCTTTACCCTCCTGGCGCCTGTATGCACTTCACACTTTGCACACTGTGTCGGCGCGCCACTGCAGTAAATGCGAGCTTCTTGACAGGCTTTTAACACTGCACGGAAAACACAATCGGAGATAGACATAAAACAAACTACTGTGAATTCAGCATCGATGTATAATATAATATAATATTATACATCGATGGAATACAGAGGCTGGTGGTGCATTCGTGTACTGCAGACCGCCACAGCAGCGCTACTTTGAGCAACTGTTTGCATAGTACCAGCCTAGTCCTCTTCTCCCGCCACTAGTAATTTAAAAATCTTGATGTGGCGTCGTTGGTGTTTACATTTTTGTATTAACGTATGTGATGTTGATAGTTATCATGTTTAGTATATAACAAAAAATATATTTCCTAAAAAGCGTGTGTGATATTTTATTGCTAGGCCAGTAGGTCTATGTTATTTGTCCCCTCCGAACAGGCTACAATCTTAACTAGATTTTCATACTAGGTATATGATTATCAAGGGTAGATCCGAAGAGGAATATTCTGGGAATAATTGTTAGCTGACAACGGAATTTATGTAATTTTCGGAAATCCTGAAAAAATGTAGTAATTTAAAATTTTTATTGAGGAAAATATTTAAATAATGTGACTGAGGAATTTCTTCTATCTCCTTTATCAAGCTTCTGTGTGTACTTAAATCTGTATTTTCTTACTTGTTGCTTAATGCTTACGACTGCAACCACCATTTTCAACCACGATTGCAATCACCAGCCGCAACTGACGTCTACTACTATTTCATCTTAGTGCTTGGAAACTAACCGCCTATTCTCTTCTTTTAACAAATTTGTCATTGTCACAAACATGAGAAGTGATTCACTTGACTCATTTTCCATTCGTTTTAACAATTTACATAAAAAAGTCACATCACGATACGGTTTGTGTAGATAAATAGTAAAATAGTTTTTACCTTTTTCTTTTCCGTCTGGTGCCCTTTATCCTTTTATGAATATCTACGCGTTTCGAGCAGTCGACTATAGTATTTCGTGGTGCACACCAGCGATATCGCGTGTGTTCTCACGTTTGGGGTTTTTTATATATTTTTGTGATGTGTGTAAAGTTGTATATAAAGTTGTTTTTAATATTTTAATAATTGACGAACTTCACCAAACCAAGGGATATTCCTGATGATGGGACATATGTCCCGAAACGCGTAGATATTCATAAAGGATAAAGGCCACCAGACGGAAAAGAAAAAGGTAAAAACTATTTTACTATTTATATACATATAGTGGCCTGGATACCAAATAGCTTGGGTTTGTGTAGGCCTACATAAAAATGGTTCATTAATAAAAAAAATCAATTTGCTGTAAACAACACTTTGCATTTTATGATTAGTTCTACAGTATTTAGTATAGTAATTAATTAATTATAAAAGAAGTTCTGCGATTCGGTTAAACGAGATCGCGGTTGACACACATGCTACGTTTTACAAAAATCGGCTGCTGCATTCAAAGGTTATCGTGAGGAATATCCCACATAGATAGGTAGATACACAGACAGACAAAAGTGCCAAACGATCGAATTAAAACTGAGAATTTGCTTCACTAGCTCAACTGTTTTGTTTTTTTGTACATGTCTGTTGTTAGAATTAGGCCTATATATTATTTTAAGGATTCCTCTTTTCTTTAAATACTAAGAAAGACTAAATATTATTTATTTAAAGGTGCACTTACCTGTGAATCCTTAAGACCTAGTTTTTCAGCTAATTTCTTCCTGTCGGGTTTGGAAATGTACTTTTGTAACTGAAAACGCTTTTCTAAACCTTTTCTCTGAAGATCGCTGAAGACCGCCCTTCGCATCATGCCCCGACGCGGTTTGCCCCTCGAGCTGTGCGCCCACGGGAACGATCCTGGTAACGGAAAGACGGCAGTCGAACCCGGTACTCCAAGATTACCGTGACTTGACACTGTAAAAGAAAACGTAACATTAACATTTTTAAATGTTTATTAAAAATGGAATATAAATACTCGCATTAATTAGTAATTAATAATGTAACATTACCAACATTACTTGTTTTTCACCAGTATTTTGTTATAGTTAAATCAATTAGCTACTTATAAACCTTATAATCGATTAGATAATTTAAGTACTTTAGGTAGTTAATTATTTAGACGTGTGTGTTTGTATACAACTTTAATATTCCATGGGGAATTTTGATTTATCAGATTACAAGTGGAGTGCGGAGGGCATTGGATATCAGGGCTCGGCCCTTATTTTACCAACACGTTCAAGCAGATTGTTAAAAGTAGAAAGCAGATTTTGCCTGAAGGTACAATGTTAAATTCAGTACAAGTTATTAAGTTATAATCGTCTTAAAATTATTATTTGTGTCACATAAACCGCTTTATGATGTTAAATAATGAAAACCAATACGTTGAAATTAATATTGTTTTGACATTTAGTAGAGCTTTTGAAATCCTAAAATATGGCCCACTATGATACTTACAGGCTACACGGCAATAACAAACAAGAAATAATGGACAGGATATACATTTTATTTTATGTACAAATAAAAATGTAAATTCTGCTATGTACTAAACTAGCTTAAACAGGTTAACAGAAGAACAACTTAAAAATGACATTAAATATTTTTCTTGAAGAGCCTTCAAATTTCCATACTTGGCGATTACATCATAAAAATTAATTTTTTTAGCTTCTTTACTCTCGATTGAGATTATATCCAAACTTTAAAGGTGGAAAGTTTGAAGTTTTATTGGATTTTAGTTTCCGTCCACACTACGGAAACGACGATACACACACTGACTGTAAAAAAATTGTAATTTTAAAGACTAGTTTGCTGTTAAATCGGTAAAATCCAGTTCCATAATAAATTCCAAAAACTTCAGCGATGACCCTTTCCTGAATACTTCTTGGCTAGTTTCAGACGCCTGCAGATACGTCTTTAGTCGACCAATTTACTCAGTTAGGTATGTCTTCTTTTGAGAATTCATCGAATGTTTCGGTGAGATTCGAAATAAGCTCCTGCAGTTCTCCATGTGACACTACAGCCAAATTGTTTTTTAGAACAACAACGAGCTTTAACGAAACATATTCCATTGCCTTGGATCTTTTACGGAATGAGACCTTCCTCCGTGTTAGTATCCGGAGCGGGGACTGCTCCACTGTCCCTCAGCATGCTAGGGACTTCAGACAACGCTAGAACGTATAAACTCCTACAAAATTGTTTCCTCTTATGTACGTAAGTGAGGAGCATGTGAGGGAACTGCAAGTATTTGTATTTTGTATAAGAATATGAGCATACTTATACGGATGCCGACATCTTTGGACTGGATTGTTTGATACCGGTGTGGCATAGATAAGTATGTCGATTTATACTTAATAATTAAATATTATATTTTACAGTAAGTCTTGGTAATTGAGTTTCTTGCAGTTTTCATATGTATCTTATAAAAATAGATTTCTTCTGCAAGTGTAATATTTGAAGTTCTATTAGTTTATATAAAAACCTGACCACGTTTTACATAATGTTCAGAGGTTTCAGTATACTAAAGGTTACTTTAGATTATCAACGTTACATTGAAACCTCTGAAGATACAAAATACTCTGTAAAACGTGTGTCACGTTTACATATAAACTAATAAAACATACTGTTACGGCATCACAGAACAATCTACGTGTTTATCGAACGTTCCAGAGAGATTCAGAATGTAAGCGTGTGGCGTACGTGCTTGTAGACGCATTTTGCGAGAATCTTCTCGACTGTACCGGGCTTCGCTCGGGCGCTCAGACTGCGTCAAGGCCGCAGTTAATTACGTAGTTCACACGAGAGATAAGACGCAGTTTGGAAGCTTCTGATGTGTGAGCGGGACTATAAATACATGGCGGCAGCGGCCTTAGTTTTCAGTATTAGTGTGTACGTTCAAGTAGTTATTAGTGAAGTGTTGCATTTTATAATCGGACGGTATAATTGTAATACAATTGAGTTTTAATTTTAGTGGACATTTTATTGCGTGTGAAGAATTTTCATTTGATTTGTTGTAGAGACTGTGTTGTTAATTACGAACTGTTTAACTGTAAAAATTAAAGGTGTGATTAGTGACTTAATTGATGTCTTGTACTTATTTTGTTTCCACTGTACCTACGACGATCGAGTACACCGTCGTAACAATATAAGCTAATAAAATATTATACCTTCAGAAGAAATCTATTCTTATGATTTACTTATTTAACAAGAAATAATGTTTCACTGACTCCTAACTTCCGCAAAATGTTCTGTTACCTTAATTTGTGTATGGTGTGGAACTAATCAAAGCGTTGCAATACTTGCACTTTCTGTTTGTTTTTTCTTATATTTGATTTAAATTAGCTTTTTTTGTAAATAGCTAAATTAACCTTACCCATAATTTCTACATGTTTTTCGCAAACTACCTGTAGAATCCATCGCAAATTACTAATAACTAGCTACACTAACCTCATATTGTCTTTCTGTACACATTACTTGTTTTAATTAAGAAAGTTGTGTTAGTGGTTATAATCACAAACAGAATTATCACTGTTGCACACCACTAATTTTTCTATAGTGGTGTGCAACAGTGGTAATTCTGTTTGTGATTAGTTGTTTTGTAGCCTTAGAATAGGCAGTAAAATTACTAGCATAGAAATTGCTGAAATTACTTTCCAACGAAAAAAGTTACATTGAATTTAAATAACTGAAAACGCTTTGTCACCTGGATGGTCTTTACCGACTTCAAGTCTGCTATGATACAATATTCAGCTCCTTGCAATAAAGGAAGGGCTGGTTATCCCTTGTAAGTTGGTTAGTTTTGTGAGATGCCCACTTATGGAGTCCAGATGCAAAGTAGAGATTGATTGTTCCACTTCGGATGCTTTCAGCGTAGTAGTTGGACTACGACAGAGTGATCCGCTAGCTCCTGTCCTGGTCAATATTGCCCTTCAGGCTATAGTGAATGGTACTGAAGTGGACCATTGTGGGACTATCTTTAGTAAAATGACAGATACTTGCTTGTGCAGACGATGTTGAAATTACTATTAGATCTCTGCTCTGTATAAAAGAAGCCTTCCTAAATCTGGATGAAAAGGCAAACAAAGTAGGGTTTAGAGTAAATGAAGGAAAAATTAAATTAGTGGTGTCAAGAAGGAAGAGACCTGTACAACATCAACAGGCACCATTACATGTTTGGTGATTACTGTTCTGAAACTCTATCTAATTTTCTACACTATTGTTCTACTGTCAACTAAGACCTTGATGAAAAGAAGAAAATGAGGAGAAGAATAGCAGTCGGAGCAGAGCATACTTTGTCTTGAATCAAATGTTGAAGAGTAGGTTGGTAAGCCAGTCAACGAAATTCAGATTGTAAAAAACCTTAATTAGACCAGTCGTGGCATATGGCGGTGAAATCTGGACCTTAATAGGCCGGCAATGGAGCTGCTGAGCAGATTTGAAACAAAATTGTTAACAGGATTACATGCCCACGTGTAAAAAATGGGATATGGCTAAGGAGGAAAAACAGAAAATTGTATGCACCATATGAAGACATTAGCATTACCTCCTTCATTAGGGTAGAAAGAAGGACATGAAGTGGCTAGGTCATGTTTTGAGAATGGAAGACAGTAAAAAAATGTACAAGGGTTTCCCTGGTTGAATGCAACCTAGGGGACGGCTTAGGAGACAGAGGCCTGAGTGATCTCAAACAGCTTAGGATAAACATCCCTTTGCTCAGGACCGATAGAAATAGAGGACAGTGTTTGAACAGACCAAGGCAGCTACGTGCTTCTGTTGCGACAATAAGAGGGGAGAAGGAAAACGCTTCGTGAGGCAGTTTGTTGTGCTTCGGTGCTTCACTTGTCAATGTAACTTTTTACTACAGGCCAAAAAACTACTAATCTTTTGATAGCACATTTTGATTAGGCCCACAATACACAGTGAATGCGCTTGTAATCATTACAGCTAGAGGGGATCAGAGTCACTGCAAGTAGAGGTTAGTGAACTATTGAATAAGACTAGCCAAGACGATTTGAAGGTTATCAATTTATGTAAAAGATAAGAGGAATACGTATGAGATAAGTGAATTTTCTGACAAATGCTGAGGAATAACAAAACGAAGAGTGTAAGTGAACTTAAATCATCGTTAACGCTGGTATGTGCGACAATTATTATATGAAGCGAGCTATTTAACAGTCACAGCTTATATTAACAAAAAAACTTAGTAACAGGGAAACTTAAATATAAAAAATTACAAAATATATTTAAAAAAAGACCATTATGCGGAAATATTTAACTGATGTAATCAAGAAATGTGCCATTTAATTTAAATACACAACATACGTTCTGCAAAATTAGTTAAGATTTATACGGATTACATAGTTTCTTGGAAAGAATGAAGAAAATAATTGTGCAGGAGAGACAAGACGGTCATAGTGCCAGAGGAAGGTTAAGAAAAAACAGATTATAATATTTTGAGGAACATTAGAACAACGGGAGTAAACGAGTGGAGGCCGTTGGTCCATCTAACGGGACAAAATGGAACAGCTTTATGAGGAAAGCCAAGGTCCATTAGTGGATGACTTCAGCGAGAAAGCTAAAGACGAAGAAGACGAAGAAAAATAAGTATAAGAAGCAGAATAAAAAGAAGTAGAAGAAGGAGAGTGTAAAAAACGTTGCACTTACCGGTCAGGTATGGTTGTCTGCAATGCAGAAGTGGGTGCTGCATCGAGGTGAATCCGGGACTTGGTCTGGGTATAGGCTTTGCTATCCTGGAATCCAGATTGTACTCTGACGAGAAATGCGACGCATGGAAAAACGGACCTGTAACCAAACACAAAAACAATGTACAAAATTAGTCGGTTTAAAGTTATTCCTTTGGGTATTTTAAACAAATAACTGACCGCTATCATATTGCTACGAAAAAACGTTACGCTCTCGAAAAGTCGGCAGGTGCAGTTACGTGAAAGTTCCACACGTTTCTCGGCTAGCCGAGCAGGTGCGGTACAGGTGTCAAGAGCGCGCAGTAAAGTACCCTCTAGACAGTTCGAGTACTTCTAACGGCGCAAATTATGACGCCAAAAGAATGGAAAATTATTCTGGAACATCTGCGGGGCCTATATAAGCAACAGCGGCCGGCTTAGAGAGTTAGTTACAGCTGACGAGATTGTAGAGAGCGGATCAAGTGGTTGTGGCGGATTAATGGAAAGTAGTTATTGTATTTGAATAGTGCGGAACTCTATTAGTTGACATTATTATTACGTGTGGACAAATTTAACTTGAATTATTATATGAGAGTACCTTGTTGATTTCAAATTGTTATTTGTGACTAATTAAAACTGGTAATTAGTGACTTCATTGGTGTCTGTATTTTGTTTCCACTGAATAACACAGCTAGATAAATCCGTGGTACCGTCGTAACAATATTCTTTGTGAGAGTTTACTGCAACGAAGGAAAACCGAGTACGTTGTCTCGTCTGCGTAGGAGAAGACGATAAAGTATAAGTAGTAATAATAAACATTAAACACTATAACAACCCAGAACGTCGCACAGTAAAATACACAAATGCGTTCTGGTCCTATCACGACTCTTGCGTCACTTTTGATGCCACCTTTACAATAATAGTTGGTTAATACGTCGCCTAACATCAGTTATGGTTATGGCTAGACATTTACTAACTGTTCCTGTATTTCGGTTTTGTACTTTCTGAGAATGAAACGAAAGCTTGAGTTATCATTACTCACGCTAACTCAACAACTCAACAATCTAATCAGAAGGACAGAGTTCGCACGAACACGGGCATTAATAACAACAAAATGAAGACGAAGTCACGCATTCGCACGAATCGGCCACGCTGGCACAGAAATAGCATTTTTTTTTTTTTTTTTTTAAGAAAGACAGCTGTTCAACGCACCTTTCACTGTACGTGCACCTTTCATATTCAGACATCTCGGATATGTGTCATATGTGTCAACCGGCCGGATAAATGTTATCAGGAAAGCTCTGATTTAATCCTCACTCACTTTCCGATCACACAGAAAGAGCAGCAGCTGATAACTAATGGCGATTCTTAAGAATGTTTTAAGTTATTGCAACGTGATATTGTAAGTTTATTTGTTTTTAACTGTGGTTTAGTAAATTTATTGTCTTTAATAATTATTATTTAGAGTGAGAATAGAATGTAAACGTATTTACTATTACGTTTGTATAGTAGAATTATTGAATTATACGTGATTTGTAAAAACTCTTTAAGAAAACTTGTAGTTGTTACTGGTAACAATTAGTTCTACTACACTAAAGATTACTATCCGTGTAACAATACTTTGTTTTTAATTCCTTAGCAAATTAATACTAGTTGATGAGTTTCTTTTATTTACAAATTTGAACTACATAAACCTGACCAACAGTTGGGAATGCCTGAGTTTCAGGAGGACATGTTTTAAAGGATGATCATTATCAGGCTCAAATTATTTTTTGATGAATACAATTGTATTAAGCACGTTATGTGTGTGATAGTAAATATGCAGAACTAGAAACTTTATATGGAAAGCTGTATGCAAATTTTCGCTCAGCCAATATGTGGGAACCAGTATTCTGGAAGATGAACTTGAGAATATATGCGATGGTTGAGAACGCAATGCGTAATGGGACATTCACGGGCCAGTGAGAATCAGTCACACTATCATTCACTACAAACTTTAACTATGTAGTTCAAAGGAAGGAAAAATGTTATTTCCCACGTTGTCAACTTTTAAAAATTTTGGTATAATTTGTGTTCTGAATGTCTTAAAATCACAGTAGAAATTATTTTTTACGACTCATAATAGGAACTTTAACATAAATATGTTAATGTAAGACATTTTCAGAGAAAATAATTGATTTCTTTGAATTAAATAATCTTCACTCAAATCCGTGTGTTTACCACGTCTTTTCCTACACAGATCTTAATATTTTCGTGTATTGAATACTAATAAGGATTGTTAGTTAGACCCACTATTACTCATCGTATTGCTATCTCTGTAATCCGTTGCTGAATGATAATGGCAGCGCAAACAAAAAGAGAAAAAATATCTTTGATATCACGGTGTTTTGGTGTGTAGTGATATATAGTGTGTAGTGATACAACATTCAAGGAAAGCTAGGAGCAGTCAGTGAAAAAGTGAGCAGAATCTGTATTATCCGGGGCAAAATGGATTCAAGCACCCCTACTCAGTAAAGAAGTTGTTAGGATGTCTTATTCTAAATGAGAACATTACATAAAATTAGTAGACTCACTCAAATAATGTAATGTCTAACCATGAAATAATGTCTAAAATAATAATGAAATTCACATTATAAATGTGTATTTCAAACACTTTGTTTTAATTTCCAGAGAAATAAGAGAAAGTGGATAAAGAAAGCCACAATTAGGCTATCAACAATATTTAATTGTGAAATATACGTCCATTAAGCAACTTGTTTATTCTGGTTCGTTTAATAATTTAATAAAATGAGTAGTGGTAATTTATTGTTAACAAATTAGCGTTTTAACATTGATGCTTCAAGTTTTAAGAAATTAAAAATCTAACAGAA
This sequence comes from Magicicada septendecula, assembly GCA_034769895.1. Lineage (NCBI taxonomy): Eukaryota > Metazoa > Arthropoda > Insecta > Hemiptera > Cicadidae > Magicicada > Magicicada septendecula. The sequence continues at coordinate 248,462,115 of CM068376.1, read as the reverse complement.
TTAACACTGTTGCACACCACTATAGAAAAATTATTCCGATTAGCGCTTTCAAGCTTTAAAGCTCATCGTCAGATCGGAAAAAAGTTTCCGATCTGACGATGAGCTGTGAAGCTTGATGGCGCTAATCGGAATAATTTTTCTGTAGTGGTGTGCAACAGTGTTAATTCTGTTTGTGATTATAACCAATAACACAACTTTATTAATTAAATTTAAAAATCAGTCTCTAAGAGTTAAGTCTATGAAAACACGTTCTGTTACCAGTTTAACTTGAATTTCCTATCTATTTAATATTAATTTTAAGTAATTAGTTTTTCTATATCATACAGATTTTAAATTATTTAGGAGAAGGTTCTCAAATATTTAACTTCTACTCAACTGTGGTAAGAACCAACGAGTTTTGGTACTTTTTTCAACGAGTTGTCTTGAATTTTTGGGCTCAACACTTTATTAAGCCCACTTTATAACATTTTATTAAATTTCTGATATAAAAGTCGTACCCAATTATCCACTCTTCTTCAATGGCGCCAGATGCATAGCTGCCTGCGTCTAAGAGCCCCCCCCCGCCGTTGTGTCACCCTCTCTTCACATCCAAACAAACAGCCATGCAGATATACCTAAACTGTAAACTATACTGGCAAAACTCTAACATATACTGTGCAGTTTAATTTCTTGGTACTGAGGAAAGTAGTAAACAGAATGCAGATATTCAAAACGTAAGTGATTAATTATTCAGTATAAATACAAATTTATAATAATTTGATGCAAGTTATTAAACTTTGAAACGCAACATTTTATGTAGGCCCCTTTAACACCTGTACCCCCGACAGACGACTCTGTCTGTGGCCAATAGAACAATAGAACTCGCTTTTAATATTGTACACGCCTGATTCGTTCTGACGGCTTTCAGCCCGGTTTCCAATCCTGCTTGCTCCCTCAATGTTGTGACACTGTCGTGATGCATGCTGAAATACCGTTTGTTAATATGTTTAGGCATTAAAACCGACAGTTTATTTTTTTGTTAAAATTACTTCCCGGACTGTTTGGCCGTTGTCCAAAGTTTATAACAAAACCAGACGTTTCGGCAGTGCCACCGACTGCTATCTTCAGTGAAAACGAGAAACGCTAACCCAAGGTAGTATGCGTTATGACCACAATACTGTGGCTAAGCCTTATAACCACAGTACAGTACTGTGGTCCTAACACATACCACCGACGTTTCGGTAGTGCCACCGACTGCCATCTTCAGTGGAAACGAGTAACGCTAACGCAAGGTGGTATACGTTAGACTGCAGAGGTATGGAAATAAAATTGAAGTTGTTTAAATAATTTTCCTCAGTAAATAATCAGTGGCCGTGGTTCATATTTCATGTGACGGGACTGTTCTGACCAAAATCAGTAAGTGGTAAGGAAAATAACCTGAATCGGTGTAATTTCTCCTTTTCTCGTAAAGCAAATACACCTGTGGGTTCGGATTCACCATAGATCCTTGTACAGATGTTGAACACAGAACTCACAAAAGTTCAGTTCGGTAAAGAGTACTGGTCACACTTCATATTTCGCCTCATAGTTTGTGGCAAAAAAGAACATTTATCTAAACCATGGAATTCTCGGCTTCTTAATTAATCTAACCGATATCCTAGAAATCATAAACTGTACGACCATCATGGACACTCGCAAATGTGACTCAGTAACGTATCAATAGACGAATTCTAAAATTATAAAAAAATTGCAATAATTTTTTCAGTTTAATAATTCGGTCAAAGTATACGTATTCTCAAGTAACAAAGATTAAGTTTTCAAGAAATCGTATATAAGTATAAATCCTTGTTATCACACTCTTCACTTGTTATTGCTTGTACTGTTTTGTAATTACCTGTTTCACCTGCGCTCTACATTACGTAAACACCAACGTCCAGTACCCGGAGACGCAACTAAACATAGTTCCAGCCACAGCACTAATAGAGCTTGTAGACTTAGACTTGGTAAAAGCTCAGATAATTAGAAGAATGAATGCCTATAAAACATTATTATCCCCCCCTTCGTTATAGTAACGTCAACAAGCTAACAGAATGTAACCAGCAGAGAGCAGAGGTAGGTCAATGAAAACATGTTGAAAGTGAAAAAGATTTGAGAGCGATGGGAGTTTAACAATGGTGGAAAGTTGCCAATGATATGTAAGAAGTAAAGAGAAATTTTCAAGTAGGCTAAAAACCACTTTTCCTTGTAGCGCCGAGAAAAGATAAAGAAAAAGTTAAAGAAGAAGAAGAAGAAGAAGAAGAAGAAGAAGAAGAAGAAGAAGAAGAAGAAGAAGAAGAAGAAGAAGAAGAAGAAGAAGAAGAACAACGACAACGACGACGACGACGACAACAACGACAACAACAAAAACAAGAAAAAGACTAAGTATTAAGGCAGTAACTCGTACGTATATGTCGGTGAGTGTAAACGGTACTGAAAAAACAAGTGATAGCCGAAGCACAGAGTCGCTGTCTGGTAGTTGTCCTTCGTTGCGATTCTCTTATTAGATCTGCACTGTTTTCAAATTAGAGTACCGGGTAAAGATTTCCTTACTGTTCCTAATGACGTCAGTGGTTGGTCGTCCGTGTGTGTTACGAAAACAATCAGTTACATAAATAACAGAAAATTGGAAAAAATAAAATTGTGAGGAATACAACACGTCAAATTTATTACACCGTAGTCTAAAAGAGAAACTTAATATGTATTTGTTTATAATTACCGTTTAGTCACACGAATAATGTACACTTCTAAGTTGTCCTACGCTACTAATTACCATATGCTTAGGCGTGTCTCTTAGCTTAGTTCACACGCGCGCGCGCGCGCGCGCGCTTTCATCTATATATGGTGATTTTTTTAAGTAGTAATTTTCTCACATTTGGTTGGAAACCTTTGGATTTTGTCAGCCACTGACCACATTTTCAAATCCCTAGGAGTTCGTTATTAAGAATGAACCTAGCCGTATAAACCACGTTTTGTAATACTTTATTTTGGAAAGTTATATATTAGTGTTCCTCTTCTTGTTAACTTTCTTACAAGTTGACGGAGAGCATTCTTTTCCCGTCAATCAATACAATTGTTAGTATATAATACTTAATTTTCTCTTTCTCTTTAACGTGGACCTTACATCTAAGAAAATAAAGCTTGAAGTTGCTTGTTTAGGTTTCCGTGTATAATAGTTTATAGTAGCTGTGACAGTGAACTAAAATTCTGTTTCCTTAACATAATCGACAAAGTTGTTTTGAGAATAACGTTTGTTGTTGTTTGTCTTAGCTTTCTTTTCTTGTCTAAACGATTTTTCATAATGTTTATAAACCATAGAGCTTAATCTGATTCTACGTTCTGAAATAATACATATAATTACGAAGCAGAATGTTCTGGCTATTTAGATTTGACTTATTACCCTTTCCTCGCTCAGAAACACTGTACACAACTCAATACACAGCTATTACTAATCCACTGAGAATACCTGGCGAAATTTCCACGAAATAATCGCTACAAAAATTACTAACTTTCGACTGGTATTGAATCTGTATACTTCAGCGGGATTCAGCTGCTATACTGCAAGCACAACCACTTGTACAACGAATAATACTGGCCTAAACAGTTCTAACACGCGGACTAACAGAACAACTAACAGTTCTAACAGAATTCTAACAGAACAACTCGCAATCATACAGAAAGGCCAAAATTACCAGCATTTTTAAACGATTAAATAATATTGTCATTACGCGACTTAACCAGACTGTATTTTATAGTAAATTAACGAAATGAAAAGATATTAAGAGAACAGTAAAGTAAAGGTGAGATGGGATACGTCGAAACTACAAAACCTCAAACAAGGTTTGAGAAATCGAATCACAATTTCTGAAGTATCAAAATTATCGCGTTTGTATGTGACCTTCGCTTACGTAATACCTTAATTTGCATGTTATTCGAGACAGTCTAGACTGCCTCTAGAGAATAATTACGTTAGCAATTAATTAAAGATGTTTTTGTGTTCCGAGTCTCTCGTTCTCTCCGCTATACTTTTGCTTGTACCAAATCCTGTACGAAAAAATGGACACTTATAGCCTAGAGTTACCTCATAAACGATAAGGTACTGACTGCCACAGCGGCATAGACAATGAAGTAAGGATATAATGCAAGGAAATCAACTTCTTGGAACATCTTAGTATGTCCATTTCTTTCTTTCTGTGTGTTTTTGCGAAAGACTGTACATTCATTACACGCTATAGTCATTAGGAAGAGATGCTACGACTTTCGGGAGGATACGGGGTCTGGTCTGTAGAACGTATGTTGTTTGCCTAAAGTAAACAAAAAAATAAATAAACCTAAATTATCATTAAATCCGACTATTAGACTGCATGAAGATTACGTTAGAACACAGCAACTGTTTTTTGATGGACTGCACAAACCGTCTTCTCTCGCCGCCCTGCCTATACGGAAGTTTACGTAGGCCAAAACTGCACAACGCGCGTAAGTAACGAATTTTTTTTATTAGAAAATGAGAAATTTTCTGTGAGTTTACAATAGGCATAACACAGCATGACAGTGGATGAGTAATTTTCTTCTTTTTTTAGTTAAACTTCTTCTTATTTCTTTATTTAAACTGTCTACGACAGTATCAGAAGGGTTAGGTTATTAGCGTCGTTAAAATTTACCAGGCAACATTTCGAGTGCTAAAAATTCGTTAAAAAATCTGTGGTCGTTTTCAGGTGTAGGATAAACTATACATTAAATATAAAGTTATGCCTACCCGGGATTCATTCACTAACACGCATGGACCGTCAATCACCACCACCTACAAAGTTAAACACGACTATCCTAGAAAAACTATATAAAAAAAGCTACATAACCACACTGACGCAAGCTTAAACAAATCACAACGTCAGAGACCAACAACGCCCTGTTTAAATACACAACTAAACCCATGGACCCGCCCACCCGACATACATAATACACAACTAAACCATGGGCCCGCCCACCCGACATACATAATACACAACTAAACCCATGGAACCGCCTACCCGACATACATAATACACAACTAAATCCATGGGCCCGCCCACCCGACATACATATTCTTTAAAATTCCTAATCCAGATCGTAGACACATCTACACTACGCTGACTGATACACTTATCACTTATCATAAATGATGTCCTATGATTTTACGTTTATTAGTATCAGTTTATCGTCCAACGATATCTACCAGATCCCACAGGATTTTATCCCACGTTTGCTCATCCCAAACTTGTTCAGCTAATTTCGATTCGTTAGTCGAAATAATAATTATTTTTATGGTTTCAACTGTTTGCTCTCCATTTTCTCGGTCCTGTGAATTTGCCTTCATCTGACTATTGCTCCTTCTTTTTTTGATGTCATGAAGTTTTCTGACCTTTCTTTTTCTCCTTTTCCTTTTCCTTTTCCTACTTGTCCCTCTATGCTTCTTTGCTGATGACAGTGTCTACGCAATATATTGCCTAACCAAGATACTTTTCTCTTTCTTATTACTTTCTCCTATTGTCGTCAATACTTCACCGTTTCTTGCTACAACAGTCTATTTTACCTTAATAATTCTTCGTCACAATTAACTTTAGAAATGTTATAGGTACCTTTCTTCTTTCTTGTTTACGGTTCATGTTTCACTGCCGTATAAAACCAGAATCCAAGTAAAACATTTAGAAAATCTCTTTTCCATATCAATCGGAATTTTTCTTGTTATCAGTAATGCTTTTACCATTTCAAAATCTCTCCTACTGCTGTTTTCCTCCGTGCAGCTTCTATTCCATGTCACCGTACTCCTCCATGGCCCCCACATTCGATTGCGGGCCCTGCAACCAGGATCAGGCTCGCCCCCCCCCTTCGTGTATTCGGATGGTATGCTGTATTTCAAAAATTAATTTTTTTTATTGTATTTTAATACTACACAAATTTTATTTAAACTGGTCATTTATGGAAAGAATAATTAAGGCTACCATTTCAATCTAAAAACCAAACTTTATTGACAAAATAATAAGATTAACATTATGGGAAAGATAGGAGCTAAGCAATTAAAATTAACAGTTAAAACTAAAACATTACTAAGATAGGAGCCACTGATAGTTGAAATACTTTATTTCAATATAACTTTCCTAGCTTTCTTTTCACTAAATTCAGTTATAACATCTGAGAAGTCGACAGTTTTGGCTAACTCATTTTCAATTGCCAAAATTGCGAGATGGTTCAATCGGGTTTGTCCAGTTGTGCTTCTTTGCCAAGTTTTTAAAGAATTTGACAATCTACTGAAAGACCTCTCAGCCGTTGATACTGTCACTGGAATAATACAAAAAAGTTTAATAGCTGTACAAAAGTTCAAGAAAATGGGCTGGAGGTTTTTTTCATTTATAGAGTTCAAAAGCTTTAACGGGTCCTTTTCCGAGTGGAACACTGTTACAAAAACATTCTTCATATGAAGAGTTTCTTCAAAGAGAGCTTCTGAGTCAGCAAAGTCTGAAGGGTAATATGCGACCAGATTGGCAGATTTAAGCTTCAGCTCCTCCTTGTCTAGATCCATGAATGCTAAAACTGGAGCAAAAAGTTCACAAATTTCTTTACAGCTAGCAAATCTGGTTTTCAAATCAGCCATTATAAAATCCAAAACAGGGAAGACAACTGACGATTTGAAATCCTGTGAAGCTTGTTGCTGAAGTTGCTCTGGCGTGCTTTCTGGAACACTGGATTTTCTTTTGAGAGGGAATTCACATTCAGGTATAATACCAACTGCTTCGGCGACGTGTTTTGCTTCGTTGAGGATGGTTTCCCATGAATCCCTTAGAGCCTGCAATTCAGACAACAAGTCTTTAATAAGTTGAGTTTCAGTGTTTAAGGAAATTCCTTTCCTTTGTATGATCTCATTTCTTTGATCAATGGAGGCTAAGATCTTGTGCCAAAACGATGATGTCAAGAGGCCTTTAAAAGACCCAAAGTACCTCTTCAACGCCAAAGCAATGTTTCTAGCTGCTGGTGTCAATGCAGGCAAATCATTTTCTTCCAGAAGCAGGTCCAAAACCCTGAGAATCGAAGGATAATGTTTGACGATCGGTCGTACAGCTTGAATTCTTTCACTCCAACGAGTCTCGGAAAGGCTTTGCAAAGACAAAGGAACGTGTTGCTTCAATAATTCCCAACGGCCAGGGCTACTGGAGAACAAAGAATAGAAACTATCAATGTTACCGAAAAATGTCAATACGTCATGGTTCAGTTTTGCAGCATTTACACCAACTCTGTTGAGGGAGTGTGCTCCACAGGGAGAAAAAATAGCAGACGGATTTTTTTCAAGTATTCTTGATTGTACACCTTTAGTGTGTCCACGCATGTTAGAGCCATTGTCATATCCTTGAGCTCGGCAGTCGGGAAGTGGGACTCCAATATTGTCTAAAGTAGACACACTTAATTAAATTGTAACTAACATAGAATTTAGGAATAATATTATTTTACGAAACTTGCCTTTGTCATAATTATATATTCGAATTTATTTATCTTCGAAACCGTTAAATATTCTCTCTAAAAATAAATTTAAAAAAAAATAAAATAATTATGGCTAGGCCCGGGCCCCCCGGGGGTCCGGGCCCTGCACCCACAGTTGCGGCAGCCCCCCCCCATGTGGGGGCCATGTACTCCTCAGATAATTACCAGATCCAATAGTATGTCTCTTTTATTGGAAGTTATGTGTACACGATTTCATGATTCAGGCTGAATTATTACTGCATCAGGTTATTTGATCCTTTGGCCATCTTTTCTTTAGTCTTCTTTAGTGGACGATCCGCTTTGAGTTGGGTGACCGTTGTGCGAAGTAAGAAAGTGTTTCTTGTCTGCCTAGGTAATTATGTCGCCTGCACACTGGACGTTAAATCGACTGTGCATTGTGTTGTTAGACACGTACAACTGGACGTTTGGCAGGCATCTGAATTAGAGGTGGGCCGATATACCTATTACAGGTATTTTGGAACGGATGTAACAGTGACTGAAAAGTTTAAATACCTATTATTCGCTGCTCGCTGTTCCGAGTCGCGTGACCCCCCCCCCCCAAGCAACTAACGAGTACACAAGTAACAAGTAAACGAGTACTACAAGTATTAGGGGTATTACGGGTACACAAGGAACAACAAGTAAACGAGTATACCAGTATTAGGAGTATTTCGGATAGACAAGTAACAAGTATTAGGAGTATTTCGAGTACACGAGTACGAAACCACTTTTTGGTGCTGAATACTTTCTGCGCAAAGAGACGAAGATGTTTTTAATAAATGAAAAAAGTTCATACTGATGTTAGATTTATTTTCGTGTGTTATGGAGATATATAATACAGATTATAATAAATTATGCATCATACTAGTCACCAACTTGGTAAATTTTGAAAAAAAAAACGAATTATATTGTGCTATCGGAGTGGCTGATAGTTGATAGGCCATATTATAGTCTACTTTTGTTAATGTGATTTTAACTTCACTGCACATCTCACGTAAATGACGAGATTGTTGTAACGGACATTTATGCACTTTATCCAGTCCTGTTCATTAAATCTTTACTGATCTGATAAGGCTACACTAAAACATAAGGTGTTTTTGTAAATTTGTTTCTTTTATCTAAACTGCTGATTTTGGATTTTTGTCTCTATCACTTTACTTATCATTTGATTAATAGTAGTTTCCACTTAGTAAAGAAATAAAAATAAAGTCCATAAGATATAACACATTTTGGTGTAAATGGTCAAAGTGCAGCCTAAGATCTGATGAAGATAAGAATTTACTAAACTTGTCAGAAGGCCATCAATAAAACAAGGTAATAAGAAGAGAAAGCTACAAGTTTATCTGAATTTCTTGGAGACCGTAAAACATTCATGATTGATTTATGATATGGCTCGAAGTTTCCATTATTTGCACAACTTGTCATTTTGTAGTTGCATGGTTGATCTACTAGTAGTGGTTCCCAACCTTTCCGGACCTGCGTACCACTTCGGTCTTCCGCGTTCTTTTCTAGTCCAACCTCATAATAAAATAAAAGAAGATAAGAGCAGATATCTGATGCAATTTTACCACAAACTGTTTAGGTTGTGTTTTTATAAGGGTAATCGGTTTAAATCATATCCGATGAATATTTATTGTTGTTTTGAACATAAATTTGTATTTTTTTTAAAGTAAATACTCTTTTCCTAGCTAGGTCTTATTGTCGGGAACCCGGCAAAGTATTGCTGTCCATTGTGACTGTTTTCAGTTTTGCTAGGTTATGTTCGTTATGCTAGGTTATGGCCTATGGGTCTTGTTTCTTATTTTATTTTAAACAGTATTAGTTTAATAAAGTCATAGTGTAAAGTAACACTGTTAATAATTTAGTTTCAATTTATTTATTATAACAAATTATATAATATAGGTATATGTATAATGAGTAGCCTATATAATAACAGGTATTTGTACCTGTTATTTTTTGGAACTGTATCATTCGTACCTGTTACTTTAAAATACTAGTTTAGCACACTTTTAATCTGAAACCTCAGTATTACGCTGTCACGCAAGCAGCGCAGACGAACGGAGTGGATTTCGATCTTGAACAAGTGAACTTCGTGATGGTTCAGTAGATGTTTTTTTAGTTATGGAGCCGATTTTTACGTTTTTTGTTGACACAGGCTCTTCTCGTTAGCCTCCTGTCAAAGGGTAGGTTTAGGTCAGGTAGTAGAATAGGTTCAAAAGCAAATAAAGACAAAAAATTGTGAAAATAATACAACTGATCAACATAGAATGAAGGGATTATATCAGTGGGCCGCCGACACGCGTGCTAAGTGTGCGGCGCACACAGGCGCCAGGATAGTAAAGGCGCCAACAATTTCTGGCGAGGGGGAAATATTAAAAAAAAAAATTATTATTCAACGAAAGCTAGAAAAGTTCAATTCACTAAATGATTTATCTTTCTGCTTAAATATTTACTACCTATTTCTTTACCAATTAATGTTTGTAATATTTTCATATTTTATATACTGTACTTGTAAGTTTATCTGTTTCTCATTTATATGATACCTATACAAAGTACAAATGTCTAAGTGATTTTCTTGCCTAATAAAATATAGTAAGTTTAATTATGTACCAAAAAATACCGGTATTTAATATTTTTGGTTTTATAAAACTGTAAGTTTATCTGTTAATTTACGTAAAACTATATAAGGTACAAATGGCGAATGATTTTCTTGAAAAATAACATAAATTACTTTATTTTCTTCAAAAAATTATTTTTGATAAAAATATTTTTGCATTTTTGTTTTTGTATCCTTCTTGTGTGTTTATTTTTTAAAATATTTTTTGTATAATTCGTGTTATAAAGTGATTTTTTTATGGTGTGGGGGAGGGTACAGAGGAGTCAACTAAAGTTCTGCACACAGGCACTGGACAATACTGGCGCGCCTCTGGATTATATTCCCACACACAAATCTCACATCCCAACACACGTACACACAAACACACACACACACACACACACACACACACATTTGTAGAAATTCCGTTGGTACAAGATAAAAGAAGCGGAAAAGCGGTGGTAAGACAATAAAATCAGTTTACGATTAAGCAAGGTTATACCGAGGAGCGAGGTTATTGCTCGAGGAAGCGAGAGCGAGGTGTCGGCTGTGTACAAGAAAGGGGGAGGCGTCAGAGCGTATACCGCGTCGTTATATAAATAATACTGGGGGAGGAAAATGTACAGACAAAAGGCAACCACATCCTTGTGATCAAATATTTCGGCAGCGGTATTGTTCCCAGCCTAACAACTTTGTTTATTTGATTTCACAGTGTAACAGATAACAACTGAGCGGTTTCTTCCATAATGCGAATTCATGAGAGTTAAACTGTTACGGTATTGTAGCATTCTAGGTCAGGAACGAGATCAATAACAAGCACTTACTAGATAAAGTCAAGAGTTAAAGGCAAATTGCCACAGAAATTTACAATAATAAGACTGAGGAAGATTCTCTTGGATATTTTTACTAAGTAGAAGTGTTTAAAATCGTGATTGATGAAATAGAAGAAGCTTTAAGAATTAATAAAGAATGTATAAACAAGATAAGGTACACAGATGACATCTATACTCCCTACAAGCATTGAAAGTGGATTATTGAAACTTATGGACAATTTAGTTAGAACTTGAAATTTTTTTTGGAATGGAAGTTATCAGAAGTTTATGACAGCTAGCACGAAACTGAATATAGATGCATCGATGCACGTAAACAAAGAGATATTACAAAAGTACAGAAGGAATCTATAAGGGAAACAGCTGCCAACCAGTCTACAAACAGAGGAACAGACAATAAGAAAAAGTACAACGATGACGTATCTTGGTTGCGTTCTTAAAGATGAATGGAGTCGTTCTGTAAAGAAAAGAACTCTAAAGCGCGATCATCGTTTGTATCAGATATAAAACCCAACATACGTCTCAGAGTTCGGGCCTTGAGATGTCATGTACTTTCGTTATTGGGCTTTACTTTAATGGGCGGAAAATTGGAAGCTTACAGAAACGGCTTACTGTGGGACGCATTGTATCTCGTGTTCACGTTATACTTGCGCTCAAGAAGTTCTTAGGTGAAAGGAAAGAATCAGCATTTGTTACGATCGTAAGGGTAGATAGATGCCACATTTCAGACATATCATGCAAAATGAAATATACAGAATATCTGCTGAAGATAAACGCCCCTAGGTAGATAAGGCAAATCTACTTAGAGCAATAATAAAATTAAAGGCTCAATAATAACTTAGAGCAGCTGGTGACAGAGTGAAGTCAATAATTCTCGGAGAATAATAACAACAACAATGTTATCATTATAATTATCTTGTTGATATTTTGTTTGTCTACGTGTGTTTGCTTGATGTATTTTCCATCCGTAATAAAATTTAATCCTAGAAAATGTGTTTAGTTTGTAGAAAATTAAAGTTCACGGATTTAAGTAATCATTGGAAAATACGGCACTGACTAAATCAAAAGAAAAATAGATTTAACCGGAATAGCAACAACAAAATAAATATAAAGCATTGCAAGTTCAAAATAATTTAAATATAGCAAAAGAAATAGTGATTAATACTTAATTGACAGTCCAATATTGGAATTAACGAGGAATTGACGAAATATTGCCCAACAAATTGCGAGTTGTTGGCCAGGAGGTCATAGGAGTTCTTAGAAGAAGACGATGCGTGTACATTCCAATACATATTTAGGCATACATTGCAACCAGTACATTAGTACTTGTATTTCATAAAGGCTGAGGGAAACAGGTTTCCACATTTTAGTTCAACCCATCAAAGTCTTTTGAAATTTCTGTTTTGTTATCATTTTTCAATTTTATGAAACTTTAGGTAACTAAACAATTTAGGTAAATGTGGCCGTAACGTGATCCAGTCCAAATTTGAATCCTAACGTTTCTACTTTTGAAGTATTTAAATAACTATAACAAAATAATGTCTTTGACAAACGTTTAGAATATGTAAAATATTAACTTGTCTGCAATTGACACAAGTTTTAAGACTATGTAATTTAATTTTCCTAATGGTCTTGGCAGATTCTATTTAATCTACTTATCAAATACGGAATTACAGTTAAGCGGAAAAACCAAAGAAGTTTTTGTACATCTTCAACTGCTAATCTTTTGAGCAAGATCTTCATTTTTTATTGAATACAGAACCTGCTCCACAAGGCGAATCCAGTGTTGAACTGATCTAAACGAAAAGAGTATTCTTTTCTAATTTTTCCTATTTCAGGAATTCAGCTAATCTGAAAACCATAGAATGAAGTATCTGAAAATATACGTAAATTTTAGAAAGGAATGTAACTATTTTATTAATGAACGTGACTCCAATAAAAAAGTTAACGTTTTTCTACAAAAATTGTGCGGCTCAATAGGAACGCAGTTAACAAAGCTTATATTAAACCCCTCAACCATTTCATTCTCCAGCGTTTTAGGATTTCTTTCCCCCTCCGTTGCCTAATTATGGTTTTAACAAAGTTACTAGGCCTATATTATACACCAGTTCTGAGGTTAGAAAAGAGGTCTTTTAGACCCTTTTGCCACTACCCGTGACGTTGGATTTTAATTCAAAGTTATTACAGGCCGTAACTAAAGATAAGATTTGCTAATACGCTTCAAAAAATGACACAGCTGGTTTTGTTTTGGTTCAGTGGCATAAAGCCGATTCTCTACATCTTAATAAAAGTGATCGTTCTAACAAATGACTAAAATCTGAACAATAAAAAAATCGTTCCAGCACACGCAAATCAACGGCCAACATACAATTTGAATACTTATAACGTAATCAAGAATTATCATTGTTGATTTTTAAGTCTGACTTCGAAGTAGAACATAGGAATGGCAAATTATTTTCAGTAACTCGTTGTCTCTATCATAGTGTGTAGAGTGCTCAGTGCGTTTCAGCACGGCAAGTGTCCTGATAATCTCTTTTCCCTGAAATACTATGGAATAATCAGGTTATTAGTGCTTAGATTATGAATCGTAGAAATGCGTTTTTACCCGTTTGTTGCCTTGGTGCTCATCGCCACTCGATGTGGACTTATATTAGGAAAGAAGTTCTCGTATTTCATACTGTAAGCACAATAATGATGCCCATCGTTCATCTGTCACAACCACACAGCACTCATACGTCTTACATAGATGTTTGGCATCCAATAGTCATAAGTACAACATTCACCCACTACAATATGCGTTACCACTCATAAAAAGTACAGCGATCCTCTACCAACAGTTCACAGAACTTGACTCGTAACTCTTCATGGATTTGACAATTAAAGCATCGTATGACATTTACTCATCGTGAATATGCGGGTCGTGTCATAAAGCTTTCACGTATCATACAGCGGTTTATATTTCCGAAACTGTTGGCAACTCGTCTGTCTCACCAAGCTTTACATGGGTGAAGTAACAGTTATACCAATCTTATAATTACGAAGAAAAGAAGAAAGTTGAAAATAAAATAAAATTTGGACGAGGAACAAAAGACGAGGAACGCAACGAAGTAATATACAAAGAATGTAACTAAAAATATAAGGAGAATTGTACTAAAGAAATAGAAAGTAGAAAATGAAAGAAAAGCAAACAAGAAAGGATATGTGAAAAAGGTAAAAATACAAAAGATACAAAAAAATTAAAAATTGAACTAATACGAAAAATAAAAGGAAAAAGGAAAGGATGTATAAAAATTATGAAAAATGGTGGAGTAAACAGAAGGAAATAAAAAGAAGACGAAAATGCGTAAAAAAAGGGAGAAGACAAGGAAATAAAAAAACAGCAGCAATAGCAGTAGTAGTAGTAGTATTAGTGATAGTATTAGTATTAGTAGTAGTAGTAGTAGTAGTAGTAGTAGTAATAGGAGTAGGAGGGTGAGGAGGAGGAGGAGGAGGGAGGAGGAGCAACAGCAGCAGCAGAAATAGTTAAAGACGAAAAAGAAGCAGAATGAAGAGGAGAGAAGAGGGTGAGGAAAGTAAGACGGAAAGGATATAAATAGGATATAAAAGGATTTATTTTATAGCTTAATTATTAAAACTACTATCTGGGTTGTAAAACCGTGGTCTTCCATTTACTTCGTGTCGAAAGGTGTTCACTCGAGCAGACGTTTCGGCATCACCTCTGGAGGCCATCTTCAGTGTAATAAGGACTTAACGACTGGCAAGGCCTTTGCCACAGTACTGTGGTTGTACTGATGTGGCAGGCCGCAACGTCTGTTCGAGGCAACACCTTTCCAAACTAAGAAAATACAAGACCACGGCCTTACACCCCCGGATAGTACGAGTACTGTAGTACTATAGTACTGTAGTTTTAGCAATTATGACACCGGCCGTGAAAACCTGAGAAACAGACGATTAGTTTATTTCAATAAATTTGTTTTTATTGAGGCCTTAATCAACAAGTAATAGTTTGCGGAGACTTCAGAATATTGTTTCGTGGAACCAGAAATTAATCGGTTTCGATTTGAGCTCATATGTTTCATCAGAGTTAATTAAAAGATATAGGTTCTGTTCAGAAGAGAAGATTCAACTAAGTCGGTAGGATGACGTAGGAGGACGTTATACAGAAATAGAAAATTGATTTAATATTTACCACTCTCTGCAGGGAAATTATTTGATGCAGTCGTTATGTAGACTGCAGCAATAAACGGTAGTACTGACTGCTGCTTCAGAATCGACGTGTCTGTTTGACGGACAGAGTTTTACCCGGACGGAAGGACGAAACTGTCACCATTATGTTGGGAAGTGTTTAGCAGCGACCGTCATTATGTTAGACTTCCACTTCCATCACGAGCACGCCCACTTCGTAGACGACTTTAACCGTCATAATTTAACTTGCGTGGAGTTGAATCTATTGTTATCTGGTTAATGCTGTCGGATAATAAGATTAACTGTCGGATCTCCCAGTTTAGTGGGGCGGACCTAGTTTTTATTAATTTAGTTTTAAATATATTAAGTAATTAATTCTATTGCGGAGGCTATCACTACCGGAGTGATCAATTAAACGATTAATTTCCGGGCCTTTGGGCCGTGGCAACTTGCTTTCGCCTCAGCTTGGGGTACGTTCGCCCTACCGTTCTTGTCGAGCTATTTAAAAATTTTTACTACTGAATAAGGCCTCCTGTAGATGGCCGAAACGTCTAGTTATGACAATACCAGTGAGCAATCGACAACGGCCCAACAGCCTGGAAACTTTAATTTGAGTATTAACTTTTAAGTTGAGTAGTTAATATTTTGTAATTGTAATTTTTTTTTTTAATATTGCGGAACCTCACTAATTCGCCTCCCTCTGTAATTCGTCAGCCACTCAAGCTTTTCTCTTTTTCTTTGTTAACAAGCGAGTAACATATACTCTCTAATTATAGACGGGGTAAACCAGAAGCGTGCTGATTGTGGCCGGGGTTCTAATAATAGCCAGGAGAACGGATTGCGGAAGGTATTGGTTCCGAGAATGGGCATTTCGTACTTGTGTACACGGCACAATAAGTGATGTGTTGTGTTGTTACGCGTAATACGTTTCCGAAAATTCAGTCGGATTGCTGATGTATTTCGGAAAACACTCTGAAATCTGCCTGAAATAAGTTACGGCCATCTGATTACAACCAGCGTCTACAGAACCAGGTCTTGACTCCATATCGGAATTGTAAGATATCTGCTAAACCTTACCAGCATTTAAGAGTTTGAATGAAGACGGCGTCAAAAATTGGTGTGAAATAGACTTACCGGATGTAGGCTACGAAATGTTTAGTGATGATAAAATTGTTACACACGTAACCACAGAACCCACAGAAGCTAATGATGAAGAAGATGACCAGCCAATAAAACCTGCAATCTTTCCTATGGAGCAATCAAGTGGTACGAAGGCCAAGATGAAGTAAAACTGCCTAAAATACATAATTTGGCTCTTGAAAAGTACGGTCGAGAGAAAAACAGATGGAAATTACAGAATTTTCACAATCATTAAACCAATTTTAGTTTTGAATTACAGGCCTTATCTTGTTTTTGAGTTTGAAAATTTCCACCAATAAATACGTTCGAGCATAACATTAGTACTGTACATTGCCTGTGTTGTAATAAAACAATTTATATTGTCTTTAATGGGTTTGTTTCTTACTGTCTCACAAATTCGTCTATTTCACTAACTCGTCACACCTGCGGTCCCGTAGGTGACGAATTAGTGAGGTTCTACTGTATTATAAAATATATTTATAAAATTTAAAATTTAAACTGTAAATAAAAAGTATTTTAGAATTTTGTTTCCATTATAAACTTTTGTTTGATGATTCGTAAATAGATAAAAACCAATTTAGCTGTATAGGCCTATTGCTCGACGATCTACTGCAGTACTCCAAATCTAATATTGAGTCATACCGAGGCTACTAAGGGACGTAGTCAATGCTCTTTTGGTACATACATAATATGCACCTCCGTAGAGGTCTACAAATTAAAATATGATCTGACGAAATAATAAAGACGGCAGAGAAACACAAACTGGGGCTACACAAGCTGGCAATTGCTTGACGGCAATAAGTTATACAGTAACAGCAATCGAAACATTGAAGAGAGAGTAATATGTATTGGTGATATGATGCAAGAGCGTGGTGAAGCAAATCCAAAGATTCCTTGGTGGCCATATTCACAAGTCACCACGTCATTCTGTTGATTGTTCTCTGCTTTAAATCGCTGTGTGCTTTGAAACTTGTTACACCCAACAACTGATTGAAGTACATGTTTCTTAGCTTAACAGTAATAACGATAATGTTATTTTTTCTGTACTACCGAATTAGCTTAGAAGTACTAGCCAGGGTAGGCTACCAACGAGCCGGACAGTGTGGTCAGCACTACTCTTTGTTAGTCAAGAAATATGTCTCAGGTGTAGAGAGATCTTTCCTCATCTTAAGTACAACATTTCTTAATGGTTGCCGGCTCTTTCCTTTGTTTTTAAATCTATTATTGCTTGGGCTACGTAGATTTGATATCTTTGTTCGGTCTTTTACCATACGTCCCATCTTTCTGTAGAATATTCACTTTATTTATCATTCCGACTACCATCACTTTTGTTTCCTTCTTGTTTATCATCATCATGGCAAACTCACACATTTTCTTTTCCTGAAAAGCAGATCGTCCTTTAGCGTTGGGTTACTTTCATTTTCATAAGTACTACGCCACCTACTAAACCTAAAAAGTCTACAAATCAGAATAACTAATAATCGTCAATGAAATTTTCCATTTATCATTTACGACAGAAATAAATTAAAGGCTGGGTGCTGTAGGTTAATTTAAAAGGTCACAGATTTTTATACCACTGCGCCTCCTTTTTAGTGTAAATAGGGATACCAGAATATTAGGGTTTTGTTTTAAGAGTGCAGTAAAATCGGATATCCATACTATATCCATAGCAGTCGATACTCGTAGTAAGCGTGTACAACGGTGAAATCGAAATTAAAATAAATGGCAAACTTTATTATATTATTTGCTAAATCGGTGTTAATAGCACTTTATTATTACACCCTTTGTGACATATAGGCTTGTGCAAGCAATACAAACGGACTTCATGAGGTTGTAGAAATGAACGTACAGAATTTCAAACAGCAAATCGACACTCGAATATGAATAGATAAAGAATCATCTAGATTAGGTTGATACGTATGGATATATCCTCTATTCGAACTGCTTCCGTCGTAATATTTTCTTGCTAGACGTTTCAGTCCCTGGAGTCTGGGATCGTCCACCGAAGCTGTGAGCAGCGGTTGAAAGTCCCTGTTGTTAGCAAGAAAAATATTAGGATGAAAGCAGTCCGAATAGAGGATTTACCGTGAGAAATCATCCATCCCTTAGAGGTTTTAAAAAATGTATGGTATGTATCATGAGTAGCTACTGATCGATGGGTAGCAAAGGTAGGAGGTTCGATTCTTGTACGCAGAAGAAAGAGACGAAGAGTTAGAAATAAATATATGGAGAAATTATATAGAAAACAATTAGATGTAGAATATTACAGCTTCAACGAGACCATAAGAAAACGAGCGAAAGTCAATCAAAGTATTAATGGTAAAATTGATCTGTCTAGATTAGTATAGCGTGGGTATTAATTCAACAGCTGTTGAGTGGCGACAGATGGTCTAAAACGATACTAGAATATTATCCGTTAAGTCGTAGGAAAACGGTAGCCTGATTTCGTATAACTTTGAAGGAAGATGCGGAGGAAGACATGATGAGCAGAAATTTGCGTAAGAGAAATGGAGAAAACAAAGCCTATTGGCGGAATGCAACGATGACGTAGTCTCCTTGCAATATGTTGACTATTGGCGGAATGCAACGATGACGTATCTTCTTGCAATATGTAGCCTATTGGCGGAATGAAACGATGACGTAGTCTCCTTGCAATATGTAGCTATTGGCGGAATGCAACGATGACGTAGTCTCCTTGCAATATGTAGCCTATTTTTCTTGGCCAAATAAAAAGGAATGCCAATGCCACCAAAACGTAAAACCATGTATTAATACATGGAAAAAATATACAGTATATGCAATTTTAAAAATTATGTGCAAATATAGTATAAAGTAATTTTACTAATTTATTTTGATATAGGCCTACATGAACTGTGTTTGTAAAATAACAACAACAACGACAACGAAAACGACAACGACAATAACAACAATAATCATAATAATAATGGATCCTTTTTTACCTCATAAACAGTTTAGGAGCTAGGCAGGATAGGCTGCCTCGACATGCAGTTAAGGTAGTGTGCCCAGCGTTATCCTTCAGCCGCCCATTTTACCCAAGGATGTTATCCGAGGTACCCGTGTCCACAGGCTAAGTTGTCTTGGGGGCTGAAAAACGCACCTTAATTTTATAATGTTATAGTGCGCCCGGGAATCGAACCCGGTACCTCTAGATCAGTAGTCAGGCAATGATCTAGGATTCAATCCCTGCTCGATATGGGAAAAAATCCATGGAAAAACAATTGAGTTGTTTTGCACGAAATTGCGCTAGGACGTCTCTCTATCATAAATGCACGGCATCCTCTCATAAACGTATAGATTTCATGTAAGATACAGAGGAAATGGTTTATGGTATTTCCAAAACTGTTGGTAACTTGTTCGTCTCACCCAGTTTAACATGGGTGAAGAAACTGATATACCCTAATAAGAAAATAAAAAATAAAAAAGCCATATAAAACAAAAGAATGGTATGAAATGTAACGAAGTAAAAGTAAACGAAAAATAAAAGAAGAATAACACAAATCGTGCAAGGATATTTACCCGTGTTAGTCAAGCAATAATGAGCGTGCCAAAATGTAATTACTCGTGAGTATTTTCCCAACCGAGTTTTGATTGTTCTCTTTCTTGCAATCAGTCCTGGTGAACTGAGTCCTCTGAATCGTGTTTTTTATTAAATTATTTAAAAGTATGTACAACAGCAGCGCGTAGAATACTGACTTGTGGAAGACCTAAAGACCGATCGCATTGTGGTCGAGCTACATTCAGGACCGCGACAGTCAGACGGCAATAGTAAGCAAGTGAAGTGCGAGTTATGTGGTCCTGTTGTTCCATTAGGTGCATCATGCTACCTCCTTTTCCCATGCAGATTGATAGTTTTTCAATCACTTGTTTTAAAATCACCAATAAATTTATTTTTCTATTACGGTACTACGAATACGGTGTAACGTATATAATATTTAACAAAGATCCAAAGTTTGCTGTGACAAATGATTGAAACAGGCAGCTGTCATTTATTATGCTGCGCTGTGAGTTCGGCTCAAGGTCGAGTAGTCCATCCCGTCTACCAACCGTTGGGGGAAGGCAACTGTCTAGCTGACAGTTACTCAGTAACAAAGCACCTCTAAAACAACATCCTTCCCCTCAGTGAAGCTAGTCACTGCGCGAGATTAAATGCAGACTGATTTCTCTGTGTATGAGCTGTATCACGGCTACTGGTCACAAATATTTAATGGGTTATTGTTATATTTGATTGTTATGTTAAGAAATTGTGTTTTTTATGTTATATTATAAGTGAAAAACTTATGGTGGAAACTTTTTCGATTTCTAGAGTAGTCTACCGTGAATTCATTTCAGAAGCTAAACAATAAACAAGAAACGTAGGCCTCCATTGACACCGTTTGACTGAACAAAGCAATCATAAGAAAGCGTCCAGACAAATGGGAAAAAAAACAATCGAGTTGTTTTTCATGAAATTGGGCTAGAACGTGTCTCCATCATAAGTGCACGGCATTCTTTCACGTACGATACAGAGGAAATGGTTTATGGTATTTCCGAAACTTGTCCGCCTCACACAATTTAACATGGGTGAAGAAACTGATATACCCAGTTTCGTAAAACGACGAAAAATAAGAAAATACAAAATAAAAAGCAAAATAAAAACAAAAGTAAGATGTGAAACCTTACGAAATAAAAGTAAACGAAATGGAAAAGGAGAATAACTCAAATTGTGAAAGGACATCTGTTCATGTTAGTCAAACAACAATGATCGTGCCAAAACGTGATTAGTCGTGAGTATTTTCCCAACCGAGGTTTGTTTCCTCTCTCGCGATCAATCATGGAGAGTGAAGAATGGCAAAACCGCCACCTCAACGCAACAAAGCTACTGAAGTACGGTTGAAAAGCTGGTTCTTGGAATATTTCCGTAACAGTGGTGGTGGTGACTTGAGTTTTGAACGAAGTGTAGCGTAAATTGTTTTCGTAAAATAAATATTGCTCTCCATAAACTTTTTGAACTTAACGCCTTGTACGGACCGTTCGTTTCAAAACACAATTCACAGTTTATCAGCAATGATTAGATATAAGGAGTCCTAAACATTATGTAACACTAAGTACAACAAATATCCCTAAATAAGGGAATGTACGAGGTTTGATCAAAAAGTTCGTGCAATTTTTGGTTTGCGTACGCTATAAATGTCAAATTAAAAACTTGTTTTCGTAGGATACGGCGAAATGGAAGGGCAGTTTATGGACGTTGCACGCGGATAATGCACCAGTCATTGCTTCTTCAAGAATTTTAGTAAAAATAAAAAAATTGTACTGACGTAGCAACCGCCATATTTGCCCCAACACGATCTGTCTTCTTCCGAATAATGAAAACCACCTCTAAAGTACAACGTTTCGCGACTATTGTAGGCGTAAAAAGAAAATCGCTGAGCGAGCTGAAGGCTACACGAAAAAGTGCGTTCGAGAACTGTTTTTAAGACTGAACAAAACGTTGGCATAGTCGTGGTGCAACCAATTGATGCTATGTCGAAGAGAGCGTTGTAAATGTAGATGAACCTATGCTTAATTTTTCAAATGAATAAAAATTGCACTAACTTTCTGATGAAACCTCGTAATAGGTCTGTGTTGCTTCCTCGATGGCACAGTTTATTTTTTTAGTTTATATTTATATTTTGAGTGAAGTGTATTTGACAGAATACACCACTAACGCCTATCGCTTTACAGATTTTTCTTTAATAATCGTTGTTATAAGTCACACACCGACCATAATTAAATGTATATGAAACACTAGACCTACACTTTAAACCCTTGTCAAAGAAATCATTAAGTATGGAATCCTCATGAACGTAGTGACCAATTCTGTTTTCCTGATTTCCCGTCCGAGAGTTGCCATCTAAATCAACAAAACCCGGTGGCACACTGAACGAGGTTGATATTAAACTGAACTAAAAAAAACCTATACAAAAAAAATCACGACTCGTGTCGAATAAGCTATAACTCTGTGGAAGAGGGCGGCGGTTCTCACAGCGTTGGCCGTTAAACACTGCCAGCAACTAAAAAATCTCTATTAACCTGCAGCGTCAACTGTTGAAACCACGTACGTGACAGGGTTTAACTGCAGTTGATGTTTCAACGAAAGGACTGTCAATAATTTGCATCGAAAACTTTAGTGAAAAGGTTAAAAGCTTTTAACGCGTATGTGGATTTATCGTTTCAATCCAAACCGTTTTATAGATACTGTTGTTATTCGTAGTTTGTATCCGTTGAGTTGATAATTTTTAACACTTGTGGAAAATGTTATTTCTATACCACTTTTGACAACGCGTTTGTGCACTATATAAACTTTATTTCCTTATTCAGTCAAAATATTCTACCATATTTGTGTCGGGCTTTATAAACATTTGCTCACATTGTATTACAAATATCAAATTATCAATACTATCAAATTACAAATACTACAGATTATCAATTTATAATTGTATTTGTTTTATATAAAATATATATATATTTTATTTCTTTTATATTGTAGTCATATTTATCTTTTCTACGCATGCTCAATATAATTTAATCTAATGTTTAAAGTTTATTGTTTCCCAGCTCTACACGAATATATATTGTTGATGTCTGTGTAATCATTGTTATATTCTTTTGCGGTCGTTAATGACTTACGACGTTGAAGCGACCTGATAAATAACAACTAATTTACATATAAACATTCAGAAAACTGTACAATAATGCCAGAAGTTTTAAAAACATATAGTTACGACGGTCGCACGAATCGTCGAGTTCCACAGTGGAAACGGAATAACTGACACCGGACGAAACTGCTAATTACAACTTTATCGTGGTCACTGACTACAAAACCTTTGCCAGTGTTTTCAGCCTTTTGCACTGAAGATGGCCGTTGAAGGAACGGGCGGAACGTTTGCTATTAAGAACATCGAACCACGGCCTTACAGCTCGGAAAGCCAAAATTTTAACAATTACAACTAAAATTACAGTTAAAAAAGACACACGTATGCACTAAAGGTTTCCCAACACACAGTAATGTGACAAACAATAACGGTCATCACACATGTGACAAACAATAACGGTCATCTTATTAACAGTGTCACACTAAGTAATATACAATAATTACTTTACACCAAACCGCGAGTTACAATAATAATTCCGATAATGCATTCGAGGATAAACTGAAATTTGGCTGGTCACAGGCGCTTACCTAGCCGAGGTTTGAGAATAATCTACCATTTTCCAGGTGGCGCGTCGAGAATATCTGTGTGGTTACGGGCAGCTGGAACTCTCTGGGAACTATATATATGTCCGACCTTGTACAAATCCCGCAGACCGAATGCCGGCACGTCACACAAGTTGCCTATCTTATGGGCACAAAAATTTCGTAATTCACAGTCAGTTTTTAAAAATAACAGAAACCAGTCTATTAACAGGTAAATAAACACACTACTATTCCTGTGGTAAGAGGTTATCTACAGGTAATGGGTATGGGTTACAAAACTTCTGCTACTGTTCTCTACTTCTTGCCACTACTTTTGTCTCATTCCAGTTTCTCTTCCTTTCTGAAATTTTCCCTACTACGTCTTCCCACATTTCCTTCAGGCAGCCTCTCTTTCTTTTTAGTCTTATGTTGGCCTCCTGTGTTCTCCTCGCCTTCTTGTCTTTTCTTCTTCTTTTCTGACGTCACAACTTTTGGCGAGTTTTATGAAAGTAGTTGTATGCTATGTTTTCCCAAAATCCGGACAATTTTGTCAGCCGTCACAAATCTCAAGTCTTAAAAGTTAAATCCGTCCTCCACATAATTCTTTTGCTCTCTCAGCTTTATTATGAAATTTCTACTTCATAAAATTAGGTAAAATATTACTATTCCGGCATCTCTTCAAAAATTTTAATCTCGACAGATTACTACTCTACTTCTCTTTCAGCATCTCTGATATTACTACTAATCCACGGCGCTACAGTTCATAAAGAGCCATAGACTCCAGAACGACGTGCCACCACTCCTCTCTATCCTGTGGATAGAGACTCTTCGTCACCTTCTGACCCTCAGTCTTCTCAAGTCTTCATCTACATCGTCCATCCATTTTCTTCCTGGACCCCTGTTGCTCTTTTTCCTCCTGGTCCTCCAATGTATACTTTTTTCACTGCCCTTTCCTCTGTGATCCTTTGCACGTGACCTGCCCCCCTAATTCTACGTTGTTTTATTACTGTGACGATGTACAGATTTTTCTGTAGTTCGTACAATTCGGCATATGTCCTCGTACGCCACATTCCGGCATCTAGTACATCTCCACATGTCTTACTCAGAATCTTTCTCTCCCATTTTCTGACCATATTTTCTTATGCCGAGGTCATGGTCTAGGCTTATGAAGCATACAATACCAATGACCGCAATACGGTTTTGTAAATCTGAACCTTGGAGGTTCTAGACTTGACTTCAGGATAGGTAGCAAAGAAAAGTACTACCTATTTTCCATGGGTAGTTTTTCTTGAGTTTCCATTGACATCTGATTTTTTGACGTCAAGAGGGACCCAAGATATCTAAAACTATCTGCCCTCTCAAATTCAAAAAAAACTTCCATTAACTTTAATTTTTGGTATTCTTTCTTCTCGGACATTCTTCTCCATTGGCATATACTTTGTCTTTTGGCTGTTCACTTGCAGCCGTAGGTTGGTCCAGAGAGGTGTACGCCTCTCCAGAGCCTGTTTGTTACTTGTAACGAGAACAATATCGTCAGTAGCCTATGTGCAATGCACTGCGACCTTCTATTCACAATTGTGCCACCAGGGTTTATTGGTAGCTGCCTTACTACTTTCTCTAGGCATATATTTAAAAGGAGGGTAGGCAAGACATCCCCTTGTTTTACTCCTCTCCGAACTTGGAAATTCTCTGTTAAATCTCCCTCTACTTTTACTTTGCATCTTGTATCCTTCAGGGTCATGTGAACCAGGGGTATTAATTTGTTGGGTATCTCAGTAACTCCGTTAATTTATCGGGATTCCGCAATCTTGCTCGTAAACTTTCGTGGTTTCGTTCAGAGAAACGGTTTTAGAAGAAATAAAACGACGTATTTTAAACCTAAAAACAGTGTTGTTATTTCAAATAGTTATTGTCACATAAAAAATATGTCTTAAGTGGATTACGATAAATACGAAAGATATCGGTAGGCCCCACGCGACTTTAGTTTAAGAAGAAAAGGTTCCAACGGAAAGGCCGGCTTTAGTGTTGTCCAATCCTGGTAATACGAATTCTCATAATCCGAAACGCTTAGTAATCCAAAACGATTTTTTTGGATTAACACCTATTGTAGTTGTGAAATTTTACAATGCTGATAAGGAGAACGCTGTTTGTGAGGTCTGTTGGTTGTTCTGAGTTAAGTTAGGAGCGGTGTTACAGTAATAAGTAGCTGACGACTGCACATTCTGGAGACTGTCCATTTAGAATTACAGTGAGTTGTTAGTGCAGCAACTGCGTAACTGTGGAGGGATCAATGAGATCAATACCCCCCTCCAGAAGCTATTAAAAGTTTCAACGAAATTCCATAATCATATAACGTAGATGTATTTATAAGCCAGTGCTAAACTAGGTTATAATATAATTGTACAAACAAAAGTAAGTATAGTATGTGTAAATTAATAAAATATAGTTATAGTTTTCTTAATAACGATTATTACTCAACATTTGGTAAATAACGTATGTATTTGCAGCCGTAAAAAAAAAAACAATTAGACCTACGCACGTACCAGAGAACAAAGGTACAGCCTACTATACAGCCTACTTTTCCCTCTTTTGCCTACCCAAACTTTCCATTACAGGGTTGTCTATGTCATGACTCCTCTAGTCTAGTATCTCTACTGTTTAAAACCTCATATTAGCCCAGATAAATTAGTAGTTTCTTGACTGTAATTTGAAAAATGATAAGATTTTGATGGTGGTAATAAGAATAACGCACTTTAATACCAATTAAACTTTGGTTAAAACATTTTGGGACAATATCCTTAAAGTGCTGAAGGATAATAAAAATGAGTTTTTCAAATACCTTGTAAAATATTCATTTCCCCAAGATTTATTAAGAATACATAGTCATTCGTAATGATATACGAATTATTACGTTTATTTTGAATAGCAAATAATTAAATTTGATAGAATATTTCGGAATCAGCACTTTTCCATATTTCTTCAAACTTTATACTTTACATTTATTTACTCGGAAACGTGGAAACGCAAGAAAATTCATACATTAAAAAATTGTTTTTAATTCTCTTTGAGCTGAGATGATTTAGTTAATTATCTTGGAATTCATCATTATCTTGAATACTTCATCTACGGTTTGCAATGAAACAATAAAAAAACAATAAGTTGTTGCAAATATTTTGTTTATTCTTTATTAACATATACGTAAGTGTAAAGAGAAAGGTATGAAATAAAGACAAAATTGTCATTTTATTGCTTTGTGAAAAAAATCAGTAGCTTAAATGTTTCTTTTAAATTTATTAATAAAGAAAATATAAGGAGAGTTGTTGTATTATAACTGTTAGAACTCGTCGTACTTGTCAATACCTATGTTGCAGACAGATAGAGAATCTTCGTCTACACCTGCTGAATTTAGACAGTATACGATATGGTAATGGGAGTATTTGCTGCAGTATTAATGATTTTGCGGGAAAACCACGATATTCAAATTTCTTTATCTTGCTTAAATTTTATTCAAACCGAACGTGAACAAAAAAGTATCTCAATTGTATATTCGCGTTTCTGGTAAAATTTGTATGAAGTGGTTAGTTTTAAATATAAAGCCGCATTTGTCCTGAGACGCCACATTCCGGAATCTTGTTTGGAGGTACGCTAATTAGTATACGTAAAGGCTCTTGTGAAGATGGTTGGGTTAGTGTTTTAACCACTATAACCATAAAGCCACTATTTAGTGGCTGTTGTACCAAGAATTTTTTTCGTAAACGTTTAGTACGCTAAAAGTACTTTAATTTCAATAGGCCTATATTGCTAAAACTTTCTGTCCTATTTTATCGGAATCATATCTAATTAACCTAGACTCTAGTTTACATTTTCAACAGAAAATACAAAGCCACAATTCACGAACTTGCATACGTATACGGATCCACTGTTTCTCAAGTAGTTTGAACTTTCAAAAAAAAAAAAAATTGTATTCAATTATTAATCAGGCACAGTCACGTATGACTGTCCGTAGCAGGCAATTATAGTTCGTTCAAAATTATCGTACTTTATTTATTCAAGATACTGCAAAACATATTCAAAAAGTATAATTTTCCTGTTTCTTGCAAAATAAAAATATTTTATTAAATTATCATAATGGTGAGAGAAGAGAGAATCTTAAAAAACATGTTCCCAGAATACAACTGTATCAGAAATCAACCCGAGATCCTACAGGTACGTCAAATATGCAATATAATTTATTTTAATAAAATTTTCTGCTTACGTGTCTGGCCATAACGTGATCTGTTTTTAATATACAGAACTGTGATAAATCTCAACTTGAAGAGAATAAAATGTGACAATAGCTTTATATACAGCGATTTTATGTTCGACATTTACTTGCAGGATAAATAGTAGGCCTAAATATATTGCTAAACATTCATTTCTAAAAATATTCCAAACTACGATTTTCAAATACCTACGTAGTAAATTTTTATCCAAATTATCCAACTAATTATTGTCAGATTTTATAAATTGCCTCAATTTCAAACTCGTGTTTTGTAAATTTTTGTGAAAATGCAAACTTTTGACGGTTTTTTGAAAAAAAGTATTTTCACTTTAAATCCTTAATTTAAGAAAGGGTCTCAAGACTTTTTTAAAAACAGTTATTACATGCTGAAACAAGTAGTTTTTAATGTATTTTAGTAATAATATATTGCATTCTATTTTTGCCTAATTAATCCCTATTTACGTGGTATTTGCAAGGAAAGTGGAGGCATATTTCAGACGATAAGGTAAATTTTGTTTTTGTGCGGAAGAGCATCTTACGACTGATACGATTTTGGATCAATTTTCAAATAAGCCACGAAAAATGTATCTTATTCTTTAAACTATTCTGTAATAGTTTATGTTCTGATAACTTCAGTAAAGGGAACTCTTCTTGAATAAGTTGTCTCATTGTCTTTCCCGATACAGAATTTCAGAGAATAAATGTTTTATATGTAATACTGGACGTTTAGGCTAAACTAACCTACGTACAATGATAATTATAACTGGTAATTTTTAAAAATGAAAGGAAACGTTTAATAACAAAAACATCCAGAAATAATGTTGTAATGAAGTTTTTTTTTAATATTTTACCATCTGTTGTGATCATTTAATGTATTCTTGGATTTCGTTGTCCATGACGTGTCCGTTACTTAACTAAATATAATTATTTCACTACGACTCGGAATACAAAACTTTTTATGGGTAAAAACGTAAAAGTTTTACCTTATAACCTGAACCGGTTTTCACTTTTAAAAAGCTTCTTCAGAGGTTCAGGTTATAAGGTAAAACTTTTACGTTTTTACCCATAAAACGTTTTGTGTTCCGAGTCGTAATGAAATAATTACGTTCATTTAATGTAGTAAAACTTCCTTAATAAAAATCCTTTGTTAGATAAGTATTCTATTTTAGTTGTATGCGTTTACTAGTACATCCATTAGAGATAACTTACTTATTACATTGTATAGTAAGGTATGTATAATGTTAAATAAGGTTTTTTTCGATGAAAGCGTACGCTGCAAGTTATATTAAGAATAACAGGATGTAATTCTTACACACTATCGGAATATTTATTTAATATTTTTACTGTTTAATATTTAACTTGGTAATATTTTTAATGACATTCGAGTGACATTCTTAAGGGATACGCGAAAGAGAAAATAACGTCAAAAGCAGGTTAGCAGAAGCTTGTGAGTATTCGGAGATAGAGCACCGCATGAAATCAGGTAGACACTGCGCGCGCGCGCGCGCTTGTATGTGTGTGTGTGTGTGTGAGAGAGAGAGAGAGAGAGAAGTGATCTTAAACCGAACAATATCGTAGTGCGAAATAATCGAATATTTCTATTTTTATTGTGGAATTTGGGGGGGGGAGTGGTTGACTATCTGTTTCTCTGTTAGAGAGTAATAGGCATATAGTCCTACAAAGATGCAATTAGGACTGCTCAAATACCAATATTAATCATGATCTGTCGGCGTAATATAATACCATCTTGTTCTGCACTGTGATCGTAAGCGAGTGACAGATTATCGATACTCGCTGCAAACATATCGTTCAGAAATTCACATCTAACGACGCGGGACAACTACTCTAGTTGAACGACTACATCACTATCCGACAGAAAGATTAGGTTGGAATTTAAAATAATTAACAGTAAATATGGAACCATTAAAAATAGCAACACAATAATTTCTACCCCTAGCGTGTGTGTTTGACACGTGCCCCACCCCGAGCCGAGGTTGACATGTGCAAATTGTTTCGCCTTTCTCTCTTACTTTTGTCGCACGTCTCTCTTTCTCTTCACCACCCCGTCGGCGGGCTCTCACTTTCTGACGCTTTCCGTCTCTTTCCCCCTTCCCGCACCGACTCCGAATCAATTCCAGCCATTACCGTGTCGCCCACAGTAACAATCTGCTTTCGGATATTAACAGCTTTCTTGTTTTCCATGAATACAACGAAGCGGTTGCCATTTTTTAAATTAATTGAATCTTTTATTGTGTTCGCACGTTTAACGCGTTATTTAGCCAGCTGCTGGTGTGAGGAATGCTAAGTAGGTCAGCTATATTGGTTCAATAAAAACGATATGTTGACGTTTTATCAACATCATATTCGTATAAATGTTTGTCCACGTTTTGTCTTATACTCTCATGTTCCGTGGAAAATTGAAGTACAGTTATAACTTGGAAAATCGTGTTCGAACTCATAGAGGCCTATTCATAATCGCTGACCTTCAACATAAAACGTTGCTTCCTCACGATTTGTGTGTGTGTGTGTGTGTGTGTGTGTGTGTGTGTGTGTGTGTGTGCGTGTGCGTGTGTGCGTGTGCGCGCGTGCGTGCGTGTGTGCACCATAGAATCATACCGCAACAACGAGAAACACGTAACAGAGCGGCAGTACATTGCCCCTGACTATTCACGTAGTTGTTCAGCTTGATTAGCGTATAGGCTATATAAACAAAGAGGGTTATAACAGCCGGCGTTATTTTTACAATACTGAGTTGATCTGTGCGGAGAGGAGTTAAGTGTGTATTTGTTTGTACTATTATTTGTAAAATGTAATGGAATAGTGATTTTTATTAAATTTTTGCTGCTAATCGATCCCTGTATTTACGATGGATATTGTTGTATCAGACTTTATTTCCGCTAAAATTGTCAAATAAAGTCAGAAACCGTTTACTCGCCTGTGTTCAGTTAAATTTCACCGCATTAAAGACACCTGTACCGTACTAAAGATCTTTTTGATTTTATCAGTCCATTATGATACTCTACAAAAGCTTAACGTGCTTTCGAATGACAATGACCAAGTACACGTTCAGATTGTCAAGTCCATTTGCCGAGTGATAAGATTAGATGGCGGTGGACTTTTGTCGTGAGCTCTTTATTATCTTGAATCCCTTCTTAACCAGTTGCCACTTTCTCGTCCAACCAAATATCTGCATAATTCAAACTAATTCCCTTAATTCTGTAAACAGTATAATCTATGCTGTCCTATCTCGCCTTGTTATCCCTGGTATAATCTTCCCAGTGCCTCTCCGAGTTGCTCTTTGTACTATCCCTTGTTCATTCTGCAAGTTTATAATGCAGGAGCCACTTCTGCAAGCACACGCTAATGAAAATGTTGTTCTTAAACACAAAAACAGTGAATTTGTTTCTTCACCGCGTTATTCATTTCCCAGAGCAATTCATCGATCAACAATCGCATTGCATTTTCATTGCTTGTTGCTGTTTACCTAAATAGGCACACATAACTCTGATCCCAGCTGTCGTGACCTGGCCAATAATTTGCTTCTCCTTAGTGGCCCTGTCTTTTCCATATTCATCCTGAGACCAATCATACTACTTACCTAGCTAAACTCATAATTTTTCTATCCATCACACAACGAACAACTTGCGTCAGTGTGGTTGTACTTCCCGGTTCTGGCCAGCGGACTTACAGGGTAAGTAACGGTACTTCACTTTGTACAGTTTTTCTATAGTTATGTTTAACTTTGAAGGTTGATGTCGGTTTATTCTTTAGACGATTCACGCTTGTTGGTGGATGAATCTCGGGTAG
Organism: Magicicada septendecula; assembly: GCA_034769895.1. Classification (NCBI taxonomy): domain Eukaryota; kingdom Metazoa; phylum Arthropoda; class Insecta; order Hemiptera; family Cicadidae; genus Magicicada; species Magicicada septendecula. The sequence continues at coordinate 248,430,556 of CM068376.1, read as the reverse complement.
GCCTAAGTTTGTATTTAATGTATTAGTTTATCTTACACCTGAAGACGACTTTAGATTTTTCAGTAGTACAACCGTTGTGTGGTGAATTCTAACGATGGTAATAGTGCAACGTAACTCTTCTGATAATGTTCGTGTATCATCAAAGTTATGATGTAAAAGATATTATTCATTTTGATCATACAGAATAAAAGTTGGATAAAAATGATCGATTACTATACTTTGTGACTGTTTTTACTACCTCTGGTATGGATTTTCTTTCACTCACACGGAAGACTTTCATTTTGTAACAATAATGTGGCCTTCGCAAAGCAGATTTTGCTAAATAAAATATCGTTGCGGTAAATATCCTAGATACAAACTAACACTTAAAGTTCTTGTCACTGAAGCTGCATACATGTCTGTTAATGAAAAGTATTGCAGTACTTTAATAAGCGTTTCGTACAATATGCTAGTATTGTAAATATTACTTTTTGCGATCATAAAGAATTCTACGGGTTAAGTAACGCGTTACGTTACTTAACTGGTTAAGTAAATGTAAAATTTGGTCCGAGAATTGTATAAACGTGATCGATGACGATGATATCCTGTAATCTTGTACATCTTGTAGACAGTGATGTAATCTTGTACGTTTGCATCTGATGTCAATAAACGCTATTAAAACATGGCATAACAATTCTTTAATATATTGAATGCTTGTTAAATAATTGCTAAAGTAAAAATACCGAAGTACTCGACGGCTCAGACGAGGCGCCGGGAGTAGAAAGTGAAAATTACATTCACAGTGTGATGACCTCAGACGAAAATAAAGATTCATAGAACTCTGGTCAGACGAGTGTTAACATATGACTCTGCTCAGAAGATCGGATCTTTACAGGAACAGATTCAGTATTTCGACTGGAAAATATTTCGAGTGGAAAATAATCAGGAAATTTTATGACCTTATAAAGAAGACGAAAAACGGAGGTGAGGAATGGCTGTGGGGCAGATACCAGAACCAAAGGGGAAACAACGAAACAAATTGTTGAGGTTGTTAAGAGTCGGTTGCTGCGTTAAGTGCAGGCGGATTTGAGAAGAACAGGACTTAGGAAGGAATGGGAAAAAATCGTGGAGAATGTCAAAGTTCACGCAGGACCGTAGCGAATCGGTGAAAAATGAAATGCGGTTGACTCTTCCTCATAAGATACCTACAGTTGATAAGTAGTAACGCTATGATTGTTTAATTGTGTCTGTTGTACCATCGAGTTACAGCTGTTACTTCACCACACACAGAGTTTATAAATTATAATCATTTTATGATGAGGTCTATGATTTTTAAATTTGAATCTGAAATATTAGGCTACATAACTAAAATATAAGAAAAACCAAAAACAGTTTAGAATTCGTAAAACTATTTGTGTTCAGTCAACTGATTATTTTAACATTTTTCGTAATTACAGTGCCACTCAAATGCTGTCGAATACGTCTGCTAACGAGAAGGAAAATACTCTGCTCCTCACGGCTGACACCAGTGTTCAGACGTTCTCTCTACATCTATACGTTGAATTTATACAGTTAATTCGTATACGAAAGTACAGCTCTTAAGACGCGTTTAGATCGTTGAGTAAAAATTTTCTAGCCCAAGCACCTCGCGTACAAAGTAGAACAGACAGTTGGTGGCAGTAGCGTGGCGTCTATGTAACCGCTGTTGCCGGCGGCAACAGTCCTGGAAACGAAAGAAAATAATATTAGTTATATCACAACAATAAATAGTTTACTTATTGAATAATTTGAAGTCCGAACAATATTAGTAGGGAAATTTGAAGAAAAGCGTAGCACTGCTTTCGAACTGATGTGCACTTGCACCGTCTTTTGTTGCCGGCTCAGACATCGGCAATGTTTTACTGCATGTGGTCATTGACCTCGTAGTAATTGTCACCGTACAAACTGGAGGGGGGACACATTCGTTTACCCAATGTGTTGCCGCTGTACCGGCAAACGCTCAGTTAGCAGCTATGTTCGTTTCGGAACCAACGTGCAGCAGTTACTACCTAGATAATTATGTTTTGTTTCTTTTAGTTATGCGTTTCTCTGTTTGTCTTTATTATTATTAATTCGATTATTTGTGTCCTCATTTATTCTGTGTAGGGTCTAAGTATAATGGAGTCAGATCCCGTTTAACCGGGACCCTATTCTTCTGCCAGCGAAAGATAGAAAATATTCTAAAAAGATATTTTAGCTCTAAAAAGAACACTTGGTACTAGGAAAAATTGAAATTATTTTTAGTCTAAGTTTTAGGCCTATTACAAACGGCAACAGGTTTTATGTACCCACGCCACGCCACTGGTTGGTGGAATCTGTTTTCCTTGGACACACGATCTTACTGAACAAAGTTATTCTTAAACCGTTCTGGACTTAAAGGACCCAACTATGCGGCAGCGCCAGTGTTTCCAACATTGGTAGGCCTATTCTTCAAAGAGTTCAAAACAAGATTCTTAATAGCATTATCGATGGACCCTAATAAGGCCAGCCAACGTGATGCAGTATAGAACGTCAAGGACCGGGGCCAGTCAGCCAAATGTCCGGGACAGCAGTGAAGTAAGTCATAATCATCATCATCATTGGCTCAACAGACCTTTGTGAGCCCTGGCCTCCTTCAGAAGATTTCGCCATTCTCCTCTGTTCGTATCTACACTCCTCCTGTTTCTAATTCCAAGAGTACTGATGTCACAGCAGTGAAGTATGCAGTTAAAATATCATCAGCCAGCAGACTTATTAATGCTACTCAGGTAAATGAATATAGGTCTGTATATCATATAGGCCTACATGAATTTATACATACGTATATCATTAAAATATATTATTTAGTTAATTAACAGAGATCGCTCGTTGGCGTGGTTCTGTATTTATTCTTTGACATTCGTTTACAGAATAGGGTACGTTTACGCGCCGTAGCTTGCTGTACTCATAAGCTTCTGTTTCCTTAATTTGAGGAGGACATTCAATAAAACACGTGAGTCCATATAGAGCTACGTTTATGGAGGGAACGTAAATTTTATCGTGGAAAGATCAGAACCACCGGGCGTTGTTCCATAAAATCCTTTAGTCACAGTATCTTCCTTACGTTCAGTATCTGTATTAAATTCTTCTGTTCATTAAAACTATGGACGCTGGGCAAAACGTAAGGGCCATGACGTATTTGTGCGTCACGATTCCGGTGTAAATTACAACACTTAAATAAAGGACTCAACGCTCTACAATTACCACAGAAGAAAATCGTTTTAACAAAAGCACAGTTCTAGCCGGATGCGAGGATAGTGGAAAAAGACATCAGATTTGTGTAAATAGAGAGCGAACAAGGCAACAGAAGGGAGGCGGGAGGCGCGTATCGATTAAGGTGGTGGATGCTGTCTGCCCGCGTCCAGAGTGGGGTACAATGTGTGAACTGATCCTCCCTCTACCCCTACACATTCCCCCCCAGGCTCTAAGTGGCGGCCCAGCTGACGCCCCGGACACACACACACACACACACATGTACAGAATGTTCAAGGAAATCACGACGCGGATTGAGTTGAATACCAGCACCACCTAGCCCCTGTTTTTATCTTTACAATCATATTTACACACTCGAGCGCGCGCGCGTGCACACGAGGATAATTTACTTTAGTAGCATGTTGTTAGTATTAGTTTCGAGTAATTAACCACGGCAGTGCCTACTTGACGTTTAAATTAATTAGTTATAGTTCAAAGTTAAAAGTGTCACGCGCTTAGTAAGACGTTACAAAATTTCGTCTTTCGGTTCTTCCAAATTCCTGTAGGACCGGTGTTGCCTTGCACACCTGTAAGCCGTGTAACATGCACAATTGTTTGGGAGGTTTCGTAAGCGCGTATGTCTTGTTATCTAATGACGAGAACAAACTTTCGTGTGGTCAATTATAGTATACTTAGTGTTCATTTCTTGTTAGTATATAGCTAAACACAACGCTTGTGAAACAGGTAATAATAAAGAAAGTAAAAGAAAATATACAGTTATATACTTCATTGCAGCAGAAAGAAGAAAATTCAGTTCAGAAAGACGATGACAGCAGAAGACGACGATGAAAGAAAAACAACGATGAAGATAAAGTATGAACTAAACAAGTTATATATGGTACGATAAGGTTTAAAGAGTTGAAAAACTACCCAGATTAGTAATGTAATGGGACCTCTTGATAAAAATAAAAGACCAGGTATGACTGAAACCAAAGGCTGTATTAAATATAAGTTGAGATATACAACTTTATATTTTACATTTTTTTTACTTAAAAAAAAGAGTTGTTCTTCTTTATAAAAGTTTACATACAAGTTATGATTTTAATATAGGCGTATAAGATAGACAGTTATGCGATTTTTAGTCCGAAGGCAAATTAGCATATAAAACTGAGGGGTATATATATATATATATATATATTGCAACGTTACAAGTATTTCAAAAATTACACAAATACATTACCATGTACTCAACGCAACTATGAAGTGTATTACACCGGCCAGGTCGCAGGATTTTTTTATTCTCGTTGCGTCAAGTATATGTAGTTGCACAATAATAAATACTTTTCAAAGAGGAGTGAGATGTTGTTGACATGAAATAATTAATTAAAACCGTTTCAAAATAATCATACTAAGATTTATTAATATTAATTGAAAGATGAAAAAATATTAAAATTTAGAATTATAAAAAAAATATTCTCTTTTATAAGTTTACATAAAGTACCATATAACCTTCTCTGCTGTTCATGACATATTAAAATAAATAATCATATAATCTTACTAGCTAAACAGACATGTTAAACAATTTATCTAAACCCTTTCTATTTCAGTGTGTCTGACTTTTACCCCAATTTTAAAATAATAATAGCAACTCATATACAAACAAAAATAATATTAAACTCAAGAATAAAATTACTTGTTGCTATAAACAAAATACAATAATAACATTTACTTTCAACCTATTATTTACTTCTACTGATACCCAAATTTTAACATATAACAGAAGATTAGTATTTTTTAAATTTTCTTATTCAATTAAATTATTTACTTTAACTACTATTTAAATTTAAAACTTTAAGTCTATATTGTTCATGTATAATTTTCTTTTTGAAAGTTCTCTTCACAAACAAAAATATAATAGTTTATTCATCACCTGCGTACTGCTGACGTTACCGTTGCGTGCGTGTGTGTGTGTCCTGAATCCTGAGAATTTTATGATGATGATGATTATGCTGATGCTGTGTTCTCTGCCTCTACGGGTTGTTGTTTGTGATGGTCCAGAATTCCTCCATAAGTCTTGGTGTGTGTGGTAACGATGATCGGTCCATCGGCAGACCAGCAGCGTGACGTTGTGTGAAGATATCTTGAGTCTCTGAGACCGCCCCAAAATTGCAGGTGGTATTTATACTGGACGGCAATCTGACAGGTCCAGGACTTTTTTCGACCTGTTAGATATTGTCACTTCGTGCAAAGCGTCCTTTTAATTACAAATCACTTTTTGGTTCATTTTCGCGATTTCGTAAACATACTCGTAGCACGAGCGTTATCATCGTTTGTGTAATTTTTTTCTGGTCACTCACCTATAACACCTATAAATTATTATTTAATTACACTAGTAATTAACATTAAATTACCCAGCCTCTTTATTATTGCACATTTTGCAATAATTTTTATATCACCATATTCGTTAAAAATTCCTTAATGTAATGGTGTCTTTATAATTTGGGTAAGTCTTCGTTCACAGGTTCAAAACCTATTAATTAGTTTATTTTTATCCGGTTAAAACCTGATTACAGCCGTACGCATCACCCCATCTTTTCCTGTCGTTCACACACACAAACACACAAGCGCTGTATTCACGCGGGGGCAGGTGTACGCTATCTGACAATTCTGAGCCTGCATAATATTGTTAAAAACTGTTCATCATAATCATAACAAATATGCTATGCTTCATATCTGTACTTATCTATGCCAAGATACTGTTCATACATACTCTTCATATGTACTTATACTGTTCATATCTGTACTTTCTATGCCAAATATTAACAAACATACCGCCCTGGGCAAATATGCAAATATATGTATTGTTGCAATATATATTCAAACACTTTTTGCTACAGTCCGTTTCTTGATGTATATAATATATTTAATATTTATAATGAATTTACCTCAAGATATATATATATATATATATATATATATATAGAGAGAGAGAGAGAGAGAGAGAGAGAGAGAAAGAGAGAGAGAGAGAGACAGACAGACAGACAGACAGATACATCGGCAGACAGACCCTGTGTGTGTGTTCCTTGTGCATCAATTTCTGAAACATCTAAAACCTCTCTACAAAACTATCGTACTCTTCAGCGTTTCCCGGGCCATGTAGGGGCCGAGAGTAATGAAATAGCTGATAAGCTGGCCAAGTGAGATCAAGTAGATATCGTTGGTCGGGAAAATTATACTTAGAAACCTAAAATCATGGAGGCATCTTTTATGTCTGTAAATGAAAATTGTATCAGTCAGCCTAATAAAGAGATGTCTAGGATCTGGATTAAGATATGTATAATATGTATGTCGTGGTGGGCGGGCCCATGGGCTTAGTTTTGTATTTAAACGAGGCGTTGCTTGTCTTTGACGTTGTTCGTTGTGTAAACTTGTGTCAGTGTGGTGGTGCTTCCCTCTTCTGGCTAGCGGACTTGGAGGGTAAGTAACGGTTATTTTTTACATAGTTTTTCTATAGTTGCATTTAACTTTGTAGATGGCAGTGGTTAATTAATTTTATGTTGACGCTTCACGCTTGTTAGTGAACGAATCTCGGGTAGGCTTAAGTTTGTACTTAATTTACTAGGTTAACATACACCTGAAGACCTGAAGACGGCAACAGATTGTTTAGTGTCGAAGCATTGTGTGATAAATTATAACGATGGTAATTGTAAGATCTAACCCTTCTGTTAATGTTCACGTACCATCGAACTTTAGGTTTAAAGATCGTATAAATAAAAACCATACTACGTAGGATGTCTGTGAGCCTTACCAAATTCTGTTTAAGTTTTTAATTTGAAAACAATAAAACGGCAACCAGCTTTATTAACCATTTCTATTAAAAACACACTTAAATCAAAATTTGTTTATTTACAATGTCACAATCGGCATAAATTGTAATAATTGCTAAAGTCATTACATTTACTAAACAGTAGTTGTAGAAATGGATGTTACATAGTGTTGTATGTTACAGCTATGTAACCACACAAACCTGCATTTGTCAACTAAATCACAAGTCGAGCAGTGCTCACATGTTTTTGGCTGTTGTTTTTTAGAAATTTTGCAAGACTGGTCGAATTAGTGTAGACGACTGATTATAATTTAAATTACTTTGGTAGTGCATAGAGTTGTTAGCTTATTAGATCATCATTGGGCGGAGCCTGATGAGCGTAGCGAAATCAGGCATAGCCCTCTACCTATGACTCGATGCACAACTTAGACCGCGAACTCCTCCGAAACCACTCAACCGAATGTTATAAAATTTTGCATACATATCCGGACTTTATTGTAGAGTGCACACATGTAATCTTTATTTCTCTAAATTATTTGTTTCAAAAGATATTCCGATTTTTTAAAAATCTTAGCTTAAACGTGTGAGAGGAAGAGAAACAGAAATATCGCTGGCTGTCGCCCGATAAGATAAGATTTTGCTGTATCACAAATGCCAGTGCGTGTGCGTGTGCGGCTCCCGCCGCCAGCACTGGCTGTCGCTCGATAAGATCAGATTTACGTGAAAACAAACATAGGGACTAGATCATCCCCATTGTCATCATTATCATTATTAACGTCGTCGTCGTCGTCGTCGTCGTCATCGTTATTATCATTGTCTTCAAACGGGAGGTGAAGAACTCTCTCTTCCTTATTAGTGCTGTAGTTTTAGTTTTTCTGTTATCTTTAAGACATTCAGTAGTTAAAAGTCCCCTTCTTCTAAGACACCTTATTCCCTTAAGTGCTCCCTTTATTTCGGTCAATAATAAAATAACAGTTGTCCGAATATGGCCGTCCACTTTGCTTTCTGTGACGGGTTTTCCAAGTCGGTTCTTCTTTCACCCACGCACATCTGGACTGAATGTAATAACATATTTTTCACGTTTATGAAAACGGTAACTTGTTTTGAGATTACGCAAAGCAATCTTTTTCCATCCGAGGTCCGGTTTGTTCTGGGGAACATCTGACCGCTTTCGCGCCAATGAAAGTAAACGTATTTTTAGTTTTACTCATTTTAAGAGGTAAGTTAAAAATCTCGCTCGTTACCTTTGACTGAGAAGTAATGTAAACGTACGGACAGAAATGGCTACGAAAACAAAACAACTATGCGATGACAAAGTGATGCGCAGTGGGGAATAAGTAGCACGTTTTGACCTTATCGAAGCAACAGAAGTATCGTGGCAGCGAAGATTATGCGTCATACGTGGCTTTGGTTTTGACCCACAGAGAGAGCGCAGGAAGTCAGTTGGTAGTGATTTTTTTTTTTGTGCGTTACAGTTAATACTAAGTAATATTAAATATTTTTTTGTATAACATTTAGGATACTTAATGTCTTTAGTTGCTAGCGTACGCGGAAGACATAGATCTGAACGCCAGATAAAGACGGGAACTTTTAATGCATTCGAGAGACCCCCCCCCCCCAGAAAAGTAGGATTGAAACTCAGATACGCGGAAACTACTTGCAATCTAATACAGTAGGTTCCAGAACCTAACTTTGTATGTATAACATAGAGGAGGTAAATCAATTTATACACCAGGAATCTCAAATATAATGCACGACTGACATCACGTCAGAAATAAGAAGAAGATTATATATGTCAATTGGAAGATATTGTGGACTAGTTCACATCGAAGCTCAGATGTTATTTCACATCGCAAAATGTTCAATCAATAAACACTTATTAGGACAGGGTTAACATGTGACTCAGAAACACAGATATTAACACAAGTTAACGAACATTTATTAGGTTGGTATGAGAGAAGTGTGTTAAGAATATATGTATAAATAAAAGAGTCGTTCAGTGATTTTGCGGAGACAGCATGATGCTAATCTCTTCCATCTCTGTGGACGTCTTGACACCGTAAGATTTATAAAATAAATAAACTCAGGAGGATTGTGCACTTAAAAGGAATGGAGGAAACACAGACAACAAAGCAAATATTTTACAAGACATTTATGGATAGTAGGCCCAGGAGGAGACTAAGAATTAGGTTAAAGGACCGGGTGGAGGAGGACCTGGGAATGCCTTGTTTTTGAAACTGGAAGGCTAGAGCGATGAATAGGGACAACTGGAACTCATGAGGGGTTGTAGAGCCACAGATGGTGATTATGTATGTCGTTAGTGATTATGGTTGAGCTTTAACGATTTATTGAATTAAATGTGACTCTGATTAACCTTTTAATAAAACTTATTTCTATCTGGTGATGAAATGAGTTTACACAAAAAAAATTCTTTCCCGTAATGTCAGGGTATTTATGGTTATTCATATTCTGGAATCCTGTTGTAATTTTAAAGTACCTTTTGCGTTTTCTAATAAATATTATGTTTATATTTTTGCAAATCGGTTGCTGGTATTCAACACTGCGTACGCCTACCGATCATTCTGCTAGCGCGAGTGTAAGAGTGCGGGCCGTCAGTTGGATTAAAGCAGTACTTTTTACCACTAAATTTGTGTTTAATGCAGACTACAAGTCTAAAATACAAAGATTGTATAATCATTTTTAGTAGTTTCCTTGTCGATTCTATGTGCTCGATTTTTGTACATAGACAACTCGAAGATGATTACAAGCTTTCTAGTCAAATTATCGCTGTTTACCTGTAGAATCGCATCGTCATTGACTTTTTAACGAAATCTATCTTCATGTTTTGCAGTGAAAACTTGACATCACTAACTGCATCACGGATTTCAAGGTCAGGATGAATGTCCTACGAAGGTACCACGTCCCATTTACTGTATTCTGACGCTTGTTTGAATCACTGTATAATTGAATCAGCCGAATCAAATGATGAGTACCCAAACCACGTTAACATAAAAGTTACAAGATACAATAATCAATGTTTAGTCATATTGAATCGGTTTCACTAGTAATTTTAAAAACTTTTTTTTTTGTTATAACATGTACTGTACTTTTGTAATGAATTATTTTCTTCTTTTTTAAAAGAATAAACTTTTATTAGTGGTTACGTTCACAAACGGAAAATCGGATGTCGAATGTGGGGTAGAAATTATTATTATCAGCCGGGCTGTTAGGCCGTGGTCCTCAGTTGTCGTTACTGAAAAACTTTTCGACCCCACAATCATCAATGTCTAGATTAGCACAGTGTACGCCAATTCACCTCAGAGATGATGTAGAGACCATGTGTTATGCCTGAGAAGGTCTACTTTTATACATTTTTGTACTAGCACGATCTACGCTGGGAAGCGTCATCGACCAATCAGCATCGAGTGCTATCTGACTGGCTTGTGAGCCAATTTGTCCTCAGCTTGTTTCCATTGAAGAGACAAACAGACATGAAGAGAGTGACCGTAGATATACACGAAACGTCTGTCTCCTCACTTCTGTCCCCCGGACAACAAACAGAAGTAAACATTGTTAATTGAGCGAGTTCTCGGTTTTAACTCGACCGTTTGGCATCTGCCTGTCCGTCTGTCTATTTTGGGTATGTCTCACGATAACTTTTGAACTCATCAACAGATTTTAGTAAAACTTGGCATGCGTGCACATACTGATACCCTACAGAACTATAGTTTTTTTTTGTAGATTGATCCCTCCAAAAAATATTGGTCGGGAGGTAAAAATATGACGGGGGTTGAAATTGTGAAAAATCGCAAAAAACCATGTGCGGTAGCAAATTAAATGGAATTTTAACCACACTTTGAATATAGTGTTCGTTTTTTAAAATTAAAAATTTTTGGACTTCACCCAAAAGTTTTGGCTGAAAATGTTTATAAAATCGCTGAAAATTCATAAAGGCTATAAAATTAAATATAATTTTAACTAACTTCTGAATCTAGTGATACGTTTTAGAAATTCCTAAAAGAAATATAAAAAAAATTGAAAAAATGTGAAAATCCAGCAGGAGGTAAGACTAAAAGGAATGGTAACCGATATCCGAATTTTTCGAAGTTTCAGTGTTTACTGTATGATTGTGTGCTCTACAATTGTTATGTTACTAAAGAAATAGTAGAGTAATAAGAATTTCTGTAAAATTATCTACTATCGAAATTTATGTAATAACAAATGTACTTTTTTAATTCGAAATGTTGAGCGAGTTCTGCAGCTCAGGGAGGATACTAATATTATACATGTAATAGTAGTGGTGGTGGTAGTGGTGGTGGTAGTAGTAGTAGTAGTAGTAGTAGTAGTAGTAGTAGTAGTAGTAGTGTGAGTAGTAGTAGTAGTAGTAGTAGTAGTAGTAGTAGTAGTAGTAGTAGTAGTAGTAGTAGTAGTGTGAGTAGTAGTAGTAGTTGTTGTATGAGTAGTAGTAGTAGTAGTAGTAGTAGTTGTTGTTGTTTTCTTAGTTGTATGAGTAGTAGTAGTAGTAGTAGTAGTAGTAATTGTAGTTGTAGTAGTAGTAGTAGTAGTAGTAGTAGTAGTAGTAGTAGTAGTAGTAGTAGTAGTAGTAGTAGTAGTAGTAGTAGTAGTAGTAATTGTAGTTGTATGAGTAGTAGTAGTAGTAGTAGTAGTAGTAGTAGTTGTTGTTGTTGTTGTTGTAATAGTGATTGTAATGCTAAAATCAGTGGGCCTGTTACTACAATTACCACGATAAAAGAACAAAACCATGCAGCAACTGAGACGAACAATGTATTAGAATGCAACCAACGTTTATTGTGCAGTGAAGGGGAGAGAGCAGAGTTTGGCCCACAATGAAAGGAGGATAGATTAAATCGGTAAACAATAGAATTGTTATTTCAGGCGTGATTGTAACCAATAAAAAACGCAGCAGTGTTTGCTTAGAAAACAGTGTTAATAGATTTGTATGTTTAGCCGCCGTATCGACCCTCTTCATGGTTAACTACACAAACAAAATAATAATTAACCCTTCGCCATGGGGAGCCTGTATTATTTTTTCACTACCTACAGACGCATATAGATATAATATATAAAAGTAACAAAATCAACGCACTGGTGCAGAGAACATTTTACATGTAACGGTGTTTACTCCGCTATGTACATCGGATGTCAATAATGTAGGCTATATCAAAGCAAACGCCATGAATAACTGAATATTTTATTTTTAAAATACTTTTTTTTAACAAGCTCTTCCAAAGGTCTATTTTTGTATTATTCAACTATTCTGATTCGGATGGATGATACATACTTTTTAGTTATTTTTTTATGTGACGTTTGCTTGTTTTTGGTGTCGTGACTCGTGTTTGATGGTTTATGTATTACTGGTTTTTATTGAGTTGATTTGCATCAGGGATTCGAAAAACAAAGAATTAATTAGTGAAAGTAAAGCTTGTTTAATACGTGTTCAGTCATGACCACTTAACAAAGCGAAATATTGCAATTTATCGTAACGAACAGAAAAGACAAGTCTGAAACTGTGTAATAGGCCTATTTTACGGCGTTTTCTGTGATACAGCTGAGTGACTGTTTGCGGAAAGCAAGTTATTCGTCGGTTACGAAATTACCAAAGAACATCTTCACGCTCAGTGGCGAAGTTACTTGGAGGCAATTGAGGCAATGTCTACCCTAAAAAATTCTGTAGAATAAAAATTATAAATACGTATGAAGTATATAACGTAAAGATTATACATTGTTACTGTAATTGTCGAATTTACTAATTACATGCTTTACTCAGCCACCGCTAGACGGTGACAAGTGAGAGCAGACATAGTTTAAAGCGAATGAGGCAACGTGAACCTGCCTCAGCGTTTTTTGTATACATCGTATGTAAGCAATGTGTTGGCCCAGACACGGCAGTGCGGGGAGCGGGCGATTGACCAGCGCTCCACACACTGTAGCGTTGAGGCTGTTGTGGGAGTTTTAAAGCGCGCAGTGTTGTTTATAATTGTGTTTATTTTGTGCGGTTATTAAAAGTGTGCCTGTGATTCCGGTGAACTAATAGACGATCAACACTGTCATTTAAATTATTTGTGACATTAAACATATATATAGAAACTAATCAAGTTATAAATTTGGAAGTTCAATTTGTTATATTATTGTGTATGAATATAAATGTGTCGCCCTAAATGAGTGAACGCGGTCCTTTTAATACTTTTCAGGTCTTTTAAACTTATTAAAAAGTAAGCCGTTTTCTTCTTGGAGTTACGAAGAAAAATGTGGTGTTCAAAACAAGAGATTTACGCCTAATTTAGAAATTAAACATTTTGATGGTAAAGTATCTAGAAAATTTCAGTTTTCTTGGTACGAGCGATATTCGTGGTTGACAGGCTGTTCCGAAACCAACAGACTTTTTTGTTATACATGTATCTTGTTTTCTGGTGAAAAAGAATGGATTTTATATGGAGTGACGGTAACAAAAAACTTTCTTAGAAAGGCAGACAAACACCAGAATTCAAATAAACATATTCAAAATGAAGAGCGGTACTGTTTGCTGGGACGCGTGAGGATTGAACATACTCTCTCTGAAGGGGCTAGAATTCAAACTGTTAAACATAATGAAGTCGTGAAACAAAATAGGCTTGTTGTTGAAAGACTTGTTGATATTGTGTGTTTTCTCGGGAAACAGGAGCTTGGATTTCGAGGTAATTTCGAAGGGGAAGACTCAGTCAACCGGGGTAATTATCTAGAATTGTTAGATCTTCTTTCTAAGCAGGAGCAGTACATTCGAGATCATCTCCAGTCTACGTCAGGATTTAAAGGTACATCAAACGACATTCAGAATGAATTAGTTGAATCTGTAACTGATATAATTCAAGAGAAGATTAAGGCGGAGTTAGATTCTTGCGATTTTATTGGAATTCAGGCAGATGAAACTTTAGACATATCAAGTAGATCTCAAGTCAGCATAATTTTTAGATTTTGTTCAAAAGAAGGTCCAATAGAAAGGTTCATTGGGTTTTATGATGTTTCAGTAGTTAAAACTGCATCAGGCTTATCAGAATTAATTGTTGACGTTTTAGAAAAGTGGGGTGTAACTGAGAAGGTAGTCTGTCAAACATATGATGGAGCCTCTGTAATGGCTGGAAAGCATGGAGGTGTTCAGCACTTTGTAAAACAGACTTGCCCAAGAGCATTATTTCTACATTGCTATGCTCACAAGTTAAACCTCGTACTTCTTCATTGCACTAAAACAATAAAATCGGTTAGGCTCTTCATTCACAATCTGACAGCATTTCACACATTTTTTTGTAGATCCTCAAAGAGATCACAGCTTTTAGAATCTAGAGGATTTAAACTTCCACAAGCATCCACTACCCGCTGGAACTTTCATTCCAGAGCAGTTCATACCATCTTTTCCCACTATGGTGACTTGAGACAAATTTTTGAGGACATTACAGGGAATGATGAAGGATGGGATAGTGATTCGTACAATTCTGCTGTTGGATTGCTTAACATACTCAAAAAGACCCATTTCATTTACTTACTTTGTTTTTATAGGGAAATATTCGTTTATACTGACCATCTCTTTTCTCTACTGCAACACAAAACTATCTCCGATATAATTCTGTGCAACACTGAAATTAAGAAAACTACTGCTATCCTCAAGGACATGAGATCAGAAAACACTGTGTCGTCTTGTATTGAAAAATGTCACCAAATAAGCAGCGAGGTAAATATAGATGACAGTAACAGGAAACTGCTGAAAACGTTAACTTATGAAGTTCTTGACACTTTGATTATGCAGCTGGAGGTACAGTTTAGTGATTTCGAAAGTATCCAGTTTGTTGAGTTGTTGGATCCAAATCACTTCATTTCTTACAAAGAGAGTTTTTCTTCTACTAAACTGAACAGCCTTATAAATAAATACCCTTTTTTCAATAGTGAAAGACTGGAAAATGAATTAAAAAACATTTACTCAGATACTGGAAAACATTTGTTCCCTCAAAGACTTTTACATTTTATAATTCTTAATGACTTAGAACCAGTGTACGTGGAAGTTTCAAAATTAATTCGTTTGATTTTAACGTTTCCCTGTTACCACGGCTTCTTCAGAAAGCAATATGAGTACTTTGAAAAGGATAAAAAACTACTTGCGCAATACGATGACTAATGAAAGACTTAACTCTCTTAGCACCATTTCTATTGAAAAAAAATTTGTGAAGGAATTGACGAGTGACCAGTTGTTCAAAGACCGTGTAGTTGACAATTTTGCAAGCAAGAAAACTCGCCGTGTTGAACTACTCTACAAAAAAATTTAAGGTAAGACTTTTGCCTACCCATTCATTAACTACTAGCTTCGCCACTGTATCACGCTTGTCCGATAAAAATCGAGCGTGTAGGGCCAAAGTCATAAGCCGAAGCTGATGGAAACAACGTGCAGAAACATCTGGACTGTTAATTGGTTCTACATATAGCACAGCTCTTGTCAATGACGGAACCCTCAGCAAGCCCAGAGGCGCCAGAACGAAACCGGCTTCCCTTCTCTCGCGTAGTGACAGACTGACAGCGCTCAAAAGCCACACATTTGTTGTTGTTGTTCTCTCTCTCTCTCTCTCTCTCTCTCTCTCTCTCTCTCTCCCTCTCTCTAATATATATATATATATATTTTTTTTTTGCAACAGAACGCAGGATTTAAGTTCATATAAGGGGAATACTAATACTATAACGAATTTTCTGACGGCCATAAACATGTTAAAAAATTGATTTTGTTCTTTTCTTTGTAAAGTAGTCATAAGTTTTGAACCAAGCTATGTTTAGAAAAGTATGTTATGTCAAAATGTTCATAATTTTGTACTCTTTTATGTCATGTGAAATATTTATGTTTAAGTGCGTGGGTGCGCGGGTGATTTACATTTTATTTAACAACTTCATTGAAAATTGTCATTTCGTTTTGAAACTTGGACAGGGTATTCTCACGGTTGTAAGCTACATTTTCCATACACTCAATTCTCTACAGCTATAATTTTTATATGTTTTTTTAAATGAAATCAGTTCTTCTTTTATTTTGTTATCTCCTTGAAATTAATAAAATATGTAGATTAAATTTAGACAGGCCTTTGAAGAATCGGAGAGAGTTTCAACCTGATGTCTGGCTATCACTAAGGATATCTATGGCGTTGCTAGATTTTCCACCAATCAGAAGGTCTAAAAATTATTTTAGTCGGTCGCTTACAGCGTACGGATGGTTCAGTTCGTTCCGAAGTCTTGCCAAAGAAAGGCGTAATCGCTGTCACGAGATTTTCGTGGCAAGACAAGTCGATTTCCATAAGACTTAGTAGTTGGTTCACGGTACGAGTTCTTCGTAACCATTGCCACATTATAGAACTCAAGTAATTGAATAGATCATATTCTTGTGCTTTTTCGCGAAGAGTGGAAGATTTCCGTTAGGGGCAGAATACCTACCGTGGTATTCTGATTATTAACGCGAGAACACTTCAAGAAGCCGGAATTGTGTAAGCCTAATACACGATCTATTTATACCCAGTTTTGATCCCTAAGATTAAGATTATTTAAGTTATAAACAACAGCAGTTTCATACCGAAGTGCGTGAGCGCCGAGACGTAGATATTCAACGGGGGGATCTTCAATCAACGTGCAAACGAGCAGCGAGCGGAGCGCCTGGTGTCTACGCAAAGAGTTTGAATTCTACGCACAAGTAACTTATATGTAAAACTAGCCAATAATCTAATTTGTTAAAAGACAATTCTTTATTAATCAGTTTTATATTATAAGGCTATAAGACAATAGTAAATTTTATTGTGTTAATGAGTAATATTTTCCTACCTCCAGATATAGACTCTGTTGTAGTAATTTCAAATTAACCTATCTACGCAGTAATAATTTTTATCGTTGCAATATATATATATACATGTTGCGT
Source organism: Magicicada septendecula (assembly GCA_034769895.1). Taxonomy (NCBI): domain Eukaryota; kingdom Metazoa; phylum Arthropoda; class Insecta; order Hemiptera; family Cicadidae; genus Magicicada; species Magicicada septendecula. The sequence goes on along the minus strand of CM068376.1, from coordinate 248,413,571 downwards.
GTCCGTAGGAGGTGGGGTCCTGAGCGAAGACCCTGGGAGCGAGCGAACGAGAGGAAGGAGCCTATACCGCCTACAAGATGGGTTCTGACTTCTGCTACCCCCGCCTGATACACACCGCCCTGTGGTGTGGGGTTGAACCACCATTTCGGTTAGATTGAAGATTGGGGCTCATGTAAGCCAGGCCAAGGTTGTGACCTGCAAACGGGAAAGAGAGTCGTCCTGGCGAACGCTGTCTTACGGGGCGCAGGGTTAACCGGGTTTTCGGCAGTATCAGGGTCGATAATCGGTACAAAGCGTATATCAATACTATGTTCGACCGGCCTTTAAGCGGCTCGAGTTCAGGGGAATGGGTTAACCTCCCCCGTCTGCCTCTCTGGGTATCGAAACACCGCCTCCTCGTTGGCCAGTTATGTGTCTTGTATCATTTAATGAGTAGTTCATGTTTTTACATGCCACAGCGGAGAAGTGCGTTAGCTTCCTGTATGAGGAGAGGGTTCCGTAAACTAGTTCCAACTCGTTTATGTATGGAGACTAGGCAGTTTATGTGCTTTCTTGGTAAGCTTATGTGATTTTCGGTGAAGGTATTTAGAAACATGGGTAGGATTGGTCTTCAGAGATGATTTGGGCAACCACATAGGTATGGTAAATCTTAACATGGGTACAGCGGTGGCGCTAGGTCACTCCCGACACTACACGCGCGCGCGCGCGCGCGCGCGCGCGTGTGTGTGTGTGTTGGGGGGGGGGGGCTTGTGAACCTTTTACAGTGCATATGTATAAGTTGTTCCGTGGACCATGTGTTGTTCTCTCTTACCGACCATCAATAACTTTAAGATCGAGAGTAACGTTCTTCCTTTGGTCGGAATCTGTGTTTTGTCATAAATTATGTAATTCGAAAAGAACTCCGAGTCCCACCTCGCTTTTGTCCGGTAATTGAAAGAAAGTCTTTTCTTCTTACTCTTGACGTCTTTCTTCCCTTTCCTACGTAGGTACTATCAACTCCGTAGTTGTCCATTGCATTTACCAAGTGGAGATTAGATTAGTTTTATCGTGCGAGATAGACTGGGACTGCACGTTAAGCGCCCATCGAATGCTGTGAGTTACAGTCTCCGGTTGAATTTGTGAGCGATTACAGAAAGCGTACAACCTTGTAGAAAGCCCGACCGACGCGGCACCGCAGGGTTATCTTGGGAACTGATATAACTCTACCAGCACCCAAGTCTGATGCGGCCGCTTCATAGCGTTCAGTGGAGTTCATCTGCCAGAGTATAAAGCCTTGTTAGCGTGGCCTGCCTGTCTGTACAGTTAAGTTTTGTTACTGCGAATTGACATGTGATTTGTGATCAGTGCGATGTGATATTAAGTAATTATGTACTGTTAACTAATCTTCTTCTTCCTGTCTGCTCAATTAGTTGAGCCCATTGGATCCTGTTCTTAACAAAATGGATCTCATTCCAAATTCTCCTCTCTTGGCCAACAGCACCCATGAAAGACTTCCCTCACGTCTCGTGCATCTTTCGTTTATCCTCACGTGGCCATACCATTTCATCCTCTGTATTTTTATGTACACAGACAGTGGGAGGAGGTCTCAGTATATCTAGTATAAGCCGTCGCAGCCACTTTCCACTGCCTTCTCTAGTGGACTGATTATTCTCCTGAGGGTTTCAAACCTGTCAAGTTGTTCTCGAACCTTCTTTACTTTCTCATAGTCCATATCTCACAAGTATACATGACTACAGATCGAATAAGCGTTTTATACAGTTTCAACTTTGGTTTGCTTTTCCTCAAAGCTTGACGAACTTTAAGTAGCTCCCCAAAGTCTTCCTTACTGCAAATATGCTCTATTGACAATTCAGATTCTTTGTAATAGTTTTCGACTACGATTTAGTAAATTCAGACATTAGCTAATTATTGTAGAGGGTTTGAATTATAAACATAGAGACACACATTGGATTGTTATACTTCTCGTGAGGAAGAATATAATTACTGGGACACGGATTTGTATGACTTAACTATCTGGAAATGTGCATACATTCATGGCCTAAAAACTTGAAAAATTTTATTTTAATTTTAAATCGAATTAATTTTTTTACACAGCCAGTCGTGGACCACGCGAATATCATTTCCTTTTCTTCTCCTGCCAGAAGCCCCCTCATTCGCACACAATGCGCCGCCTTCCTTTCCACTGTCTACCCCTTTCTCGTCTTCTCACCGCAGAGAACCTCAAGATTTCCCATTTTATTTTTGTATGTATTTCTATCCACACAGTCGTTCAAAGAGATACCCAGTTCCATCATTTCCTCCTTGAGTTGTTTCGTGTATCTGTTCAGACTGGAAAGTTGCCAAATATAGTTGAAAATTTGTTTATTTCATCTGGACCGATCCATTCGAACCATATGTCCAAGGAATCTCAGTCTTTTCCTTTGGAAAGCTGTTTCCAGATCTTCCAGACCCCTGAACAGCTCTCCTCTGGGTCCACGCCTGTATACCCATCTTCGGTTTTCTTGGCTATTTGGGAACTGATTTAACTCTGTCAGCACCCAAGTCTGACGCGGTTGCTTCATAGCGTCCCGTGGAGTTCATCTGCGGCAGTATAAAGCCGTGTTAGAGTGACATCCATTACCTTTCTTGCACCCTTTCTGATATAGTCTTCGCTTATTCCTCCTTCGTAGAAATTGTTCTTTTATGGCGCTCCTTGGTATTCTCTCCTCTTCCGGTCTTTCTATGTGCTTTCTCGTCAAATACTCTGTCACAAGGCTGTAGTCTTTGCAAACCTGCTTCAGTTGTGAATAATGAGTATTTTATAGGTATCGTTTTCTTTAACTGGTCATACATATTTCGTAGAACCTATTTTTCGAAATTATCAAGCATTTCCTCAGCCGTTTCTATTAGTTTCCATGTTTTACTTCCATAAGTGACTATAGGCCTTATATTATGTTAGCTTCTTATTGAGCAGCACTAATCTTATGGTATGCGTGAAGTTCCCCGTTTCCATTCACTTTGTATGACATAAGTATTGCTCCCTAAATACCAGACGTCTTTGGCCACTTCGACGATTTCATTTCCTGCTGTCACTTTTATCGATTTCTATTATTCTATAGTGCATATGCATAGTTTCTTGTTGGTTCCCAATTCTACTCTGCTCTGAACATTATCGTCACATTTGCCACTTGGTTTGATAGTAAATAATAAATATTTAGGCCTAAATCTGTTTGTTGTATAAACGTCTAAAAATATATACGTTTCAGAACTTACAGTACACGCACGTTCAGAAAGTATGTTAAATTTAAGTTACAAACCATTGGGCTTAATAGACCACTGGATGTATCGCCTGCTGTTAATATAGAAGTCCCAGATCTGACAGTCCCAGGTCGACCCTGTTTTTGGAAACGGGTAACTGGGATAACATTCTGGGGGTAACAATTGTCGGTCACACTCACACTTGGCGTACGCAGAAATCAATCTTGGGGAGGGGCTGAACCTTAGCAGTCCATATATTTATACAGCACTCTTCTACAACTTACAGTATAAGATACAGTACATACGCCAGTTAATGGTTACAGTTCATTAGTAGGAGTATTATTTTTAGTAGGTTTCACATTTTCTTTATTAAAAATGTATTATTCGTGATTAGGGGACTTATCCAAAAATTAAAAAAAATTATCCAAAAATTTCGTAAGAATATAAAGTGTTTTTAAAGTAATTTGTTTTCATTATTACAGCAGCATTATTCAAGATATGAAATTAGGAACATTATTAAAATTATCGTTTTATTTATCGACTGATATCTGCAAAAACGTTCTGAATTTAACTTAAGTATTAAATAATATTTTTATGAAAAAGCTTTATGTACTTATTTAAGTTTCATAAAAATATTATTTAATACTTAAGTAAAAATTCTTAGGGTTCACTGGTAGTAGTGGCCGGTGGCCGGTGTGGCGCCGTCAAATGAGAGAGAGATAGAAAGAAAACAGGTAGCTTACTGAACGTTACACTCAGCGTAATACACCGCTTAGTGCACTGTAAATTATAACTGAAGTAATAATCGTTTTTAAACTACTTATTTTGCTAGTATTTATATCCCCGTACAAATCGGCCGAAATATGCAATTTTGTAATTTTAAACGAGAGACTAAGTAAATTAAGGAAGTGCATATTACATTTTTCCGGTTGGGGGGGCTTCAGCCCCCTGAGCCCCCTGCGTACGCTAGTGGTCACATTGGCAATATAACCTGTCTGGACCGCTTAACTACTTCGATACAGAAAGGAACCATTATTTTTAAACTACGTCTTGTTTATTCTCTACGTAATTCATATTCCACTTCCCATCGGTCTCACGCAAGAAACACAAGATTGCCTGGAAGAAAAGAGCAAATATTTCGTTTCTTAACCTACTTCCCATGTTCGAACATATTCTACACGATTTCGAGCACTTGTTCTATAATCATCCTAAAGAGTAAACGACGAAGACCACAGCGTTCATTAGCTGCTTTGATAGTCTTGAAGCTTTCTGTTAATCTACTTAATCTGTTTAATATAATGTTATGATATTAAACGGTCGCACGGGTCGTGGTGTTGTACTGTGGAGACAGAATAACTCACATCAGTTGAAGTCACTAATTACACCTTTAACTACAGTAAAATATAAACAAGACATTTTTATACAATTGTTCAAGATAAATAATGTTCAACGCACAAATAAATGTTACCTTATTACAGTTTTGCAATAAGCAACACAATCATAACTTTACTCTAAACCGCGAATCGCAGCAACAGTTACTCCGAAACGCATTGTAATATCCCAAACTGAACTTGCCCGACTGCTGCGTGCTTATCTATACCCCGATAAGGGTCGAGAAAAATCTGTCACTTTCCGGATGACGCGTCAAGGAAAACTGTGCAGTTACAGGCATTGGAACTACGTCAATGTCCGACCTTGTACACATCGTGCAGACCAAATGCCGGTAGAAGAATAGATAAACGTCTGGAATGTGTATCTGGAACAATCTCTGATGATGGAAAAGCTGACGTTGGTTGCGAACATGTTGATGATGATGAAGTCGACGACGATGACGAAAACGACAATGATGAAGGAAAGGAGAAGATGAAAAATAAAATTAGAATACTATTAGTAGCAGTAGCAGTAGCAGCAGCAGCAGCAGCAGCAGCAGCAGCAGCAGCAGCAGCAGCAGCAGCAGCAGTAGTAGTAGTAGTAGTAGTAGTAGTAGTAGTAGTAGTAGTAGTAGTAGTAGTAGTAGTAGTAGTAGTAGCAGTAGCAGAAGCAGCAGCAGCAGAAGCAGCAACAGCAGCATGCTAAGCTGATAGACATAGAATGATAATAATAGTACAGTAGTAGACTCTCGACTATCCGGGTCACGATTATCCGGCCTATTTTGAACCTATGTGCCGTGTGTAACAAAACACAAGTTGCGACATGAAAAGCGCGGATATCCCCCCGCCCTGCTACCTGCTCTTTGTTTCGTCAAGTGTGTATCGGATGTCAACAAGTGCTGAATACGTGTTCCACTGTTCCTGGTTACGTTCGTAAATTGTCTTTTGGTGTGCTTCGTTGATTTTTTTTATTAAGATTACGAAATGGGTGATAAACAAAAAAGGGTTGTAGTGACTATGGAGGAGAAACTACGCGCTATAAAACGACTGGATTCTGGGGTAACGGTAAAAGCTATTGCTTTGGAGTTAGGAGTTGGGAAAAGTACAGTTGGTGGCTAGAAGAAAAATCGAGCAAAAATTGGAAAGTGGTGTCTGCCCAAGCTAATGTAAGTAGTATAAAACTAAAAAAAACCATGCTGAAAAGTAAGCATAAAGAAGTTGAGGAAGCTTTATTTTTGTCGCATGAACACTTAAGAGAAAATTGCTTCCCTTTTACTGGGCCGATATTGCAGGAAAAAGCATTGCAATTTAATCGACAAATAGAAGGAAAAGATTCAGAATTTACTGCTAGTGATGGATTGTTAGATCGGTGGAAAAAACGATTCGGTATTCGCCAGATTATCATAAGTGGGGAGGCTTTATCTACTTATAAAGAGCCTGTACCTTTGTTTAAAGACTATCTTTTTAAGCTTATTGAAAAGGAGAAAATTTCTGAGAAGCAGTTGTACAACTGCGATGAGACCGGTTTAAATTATAAGATGCTCCCTAGAAAAACGCTTGCATCAAAAAAAGAAGCCGCTGCAGCAGGATACAAGAAAAGCAAGGAATGAGTCGCCATCTTGGCTTGCAGTAATGCAACCGGCACCCACAAGCTTAGGTTGACTTTAATAACAAAATCGAATAAACCTAGAGCTTTTAAAAAACTGGAAAATCACCAATCATTACCCCTATATTACGCACATCAAAAGAAAGCATGGATAAATTCAGAAATTCTTAAAACCTGGTTCCAAAATGAATTCGTACCGACTGTAGAAAAACATTGGAAAGACAACAATTTTCCGAGAAAAGCTGTGCTAACTCTTGACAACGCACCTTCGCATCCGGCCACTGCCGAACTCACAGATGGAGACATCAAAGCTTTACTTTTACCAGGTAATATGACGGCTGTTTGTCAGCCGATGGACCAGGGCGTCCTTGAAATACTAAAGAAAAAGTATCGCCGGCGTCTTCTCAGTTCGTTGATATCTGCGATTGATAATAATGAAGACTACATAACCACTCTGAAAAAGATTGACATGCTAGATGTCATAAGGTGGTTGGCCGAAGCCTGTCTCTGCATTTTAAAGCTGCAAACAATAGAGTCGGTATCGGCTTGTAAACTACGGACAATTCCGGAAACCATTCCAAGTAGTGCTCTTAGAAGTAACAAAGGTTTCCAAACAGTATTCTACTATACTCAGTTGTTGGTGGACAACAGCTGTACGGCCGTGCTATATAGTTCATAATTGAAAATTAGGGGTCACTGTTGCTCGCGAGCACTTTTTTATACATCCATGATGAGCACCATTTTTAGTTACGCGAGCACTACAGTGCTCGCGAGCACCAGGTTGAGAACGGCTGCTGTACAGTGTACATCATTTTATGTTTCCTGCAATTAAGTTAGACATTATAAAATGTATCTTAAAATGTGTATACAATATTTTTATTCTTAGACTTCCTTTTTCTGTAATAAAATTTTAAAACGTACACCACAGTACATAACAAATATTTATAAAGTACTGGCCTGTTCTAAGAGGTCATAAAATATGAATAAGAGTGGGTTTTGGTATAAAAAGTGTGTTTACATTGGTATGGGTGGGGCAGGAAGTAAGTAATTATAGATCCCCGGCCTAACCGGCTTTTTGTTATCCGGCCTGTCCTTCCGCCACATTAGGCCGAATAGTCGGGAGTCTACTGTACTAATATAGAAGTATAATAGATCTATCAGCAGTTCACCTTTGCAACCGAACAAGGAATGTGGTGACGTATGCCATTCCACTGCACGCATCACTGTAATACTACACATTTAAAATTTTTTTAATACAGTTTCGGTATTACTTGACTGTCTCTCACAAGGTATTTCTTGTAGGAATAAAAAAAACATTTTAACAAAATATTCAATAAATTACGCTTACATATAATGTACGAACGTTCAATCTAATACGCACACAAAATTACAACTAAATACGTCTGAACAATGTTTAGAGAACCAGTAATACCGCACCAACACAAGCACGCACAATCAGTCAGTAGACTCCCCCCCCCCCCGCTCTACAGGCGTCTCGTCAGCAAAACTGGTGTGCGTGTAGTAGCAGTACGATTCAAGATGCACACATTGGCCCTGTACAGGGACAAATGTAGGAGAATGTTAATGTTGTCGTCCAGCAGAATACATTGCAGTTAGTTTATAAACATATTGCTTTCCCTTATTTTATCTCCACTGAACACAGACCTGAGGTTCTACATACTGTAACATCATAACTCGTGTACCCATTGAGTGAATCCATCACATTCTCCTTGGAACCTCACCCCGTACATTGGTGTGAGGCCGTATTATGAAGTCGCTGTGTCGTTATATTCAACACATTAAAACCCCTCTATACTTTCGTACCTGTTTCCGCTGCCACTTGATTCAAAGATTTTACTAAAAAAAATAACCACACATTATGCAGATTTAAGCATCCTAACTATCGATATTTCCTTCTAATTATACTTTTTTACAAATATTTCTCACGTGTATTCTTGAACATTTAAACATTCTTAACTGTATCTCTCCATAAATTTTCCTCTTCGTTCTCCTCCATCAGCACGTCTCAAAAGCTCCTAACTCTTCATTGTCTCTGTTTCCAATAACCTGCGGTTCACAACATACAGAATCACGCTCCGTACGTAAGAATTTTTCCTTATTATGGGTTCAGTGTTTTTTCAAAGTTAGGAGCTTGTTAATTTCTACAAAAACTGTTTTTACGTAACCATAATGCCTTCAGTGAACTCAGTTTTTTTCTTATCACCTGTGCACAAACTTTGATCACTTCTTCTTATTCATTCATTTTTCTCTGATATACCCCTTACTGATTTTTTCACTTCCCTCTTTAAAATTACTTTTGCGACTACAGTGTGCCAGTCTTCATGGGTCTTCCTCCATCTTTCTTTTATGTATTCTAACTTACCATTTATTTTTCATGGGTATGCTATAGTTCTCAATGGACGTTTAAATCGTAGTGTTTGCCACACTATCGTCGTTGTATACCAAACGATTTTGTGCTACCAAAAGGGAACCACTGTTGTCTTATTAGTCGGTTTTGCCATAAGTCTCCCATCAACTCAGGTGTTTCTCCTAACCACCAAAGGCGTACCGCTAAACTCTATATTAATTTCTGTTACCGTTTTCTTGTCTCTCATGATCACCCTTTTCGCTCTACATAATTATATTTGATCTGAAAATACCGGTATTTCAAACTTCATCCCCCTTGACAACGTCCACCGAGACGGTCTCGGTGACTTGCGACGAAACGACTTTCTTACCCGGCCAATTGCTCCCGTACTTGCAACTGACCGAATCCATGGTAACTAGTAGAAATGTTTCTACTCCAGACTTCGGTGCGGTTTCAGTTCTGTAACTTTTTCATTTGTGCGAGTAACGTCTTTCTTCCAATATTTTTGTTACGTTAAATTAGGTTAGGTTAGGTTAGATTAGGTTAGGTTGGGTTGGGTTAGGTTAGGTTAGGTTAGGTAAGGAATGAATAGAATTGTAATGATAATGTTTATTTCTGTATCATTACAATAATAATATGAATATGTTAGTAACGATCAGCGCCAGCTTACGACAACCTAAACTTCACGCTGCGATAGCACAGAGAAAGTTGATTGGTTGTAACAGAATATAGACACTACAAACTGTCGTAGGGCATTAACGTTCCAGGGGTGAATCTTCATCTCTTTACACGCCTTTGATAGATGCAGTCTGTGTCTGTTGATTATAGGACGATATTTTCAATTGCAATTGGCCGAGTCGCAATTTACCAGTTCAAATTTCCACCGACCACTGACCGCAGTCCTCCACCGATGAGCATATAGTATTAAAATTTGTCCCCTTACCTTTCTTCTACATTTCTCTTTACTGATTCAGTTGTTCTTCATAGCTTGGAATATTTGTACCTATAGCTTTACTGCTTCTCTCGTTTATGTCTGTATCTTGTCTTTTCCTTACGCCTACAATACTGAAATGGATTCGATTCTTTGTTAAAACGATGATGTATGCATGCGATGTACGCGTTGAATGTTAAACGCACAGCTGAGTTTGACAAATTACACCACCATATTCACCCATTGTAGTAGAAGTTTTCATTTTTACTTAATATCTATTAAAGCAGCCCTGTTATTAGAACTTGCAAATAAAAAGCTGATGCGCACAGGAATATAGAGCGTAAAAAATCTTATTAAATTTTTTTAAGAATCATTTCTGTTTAGGAAAACATTGATGTCGTTATTATAGGGCTGAGGGGTCGAATAGAATACCACTGCGTTTTACAAAGGCGAAACTTCAACCATTGTTATTTCAGGCTTCAATACAACTAACAATATGCTTTGTAAGCTGTCAGCACAGGTTTACGCCTGCGCGTATGTCGGACTAATCCGGGACAGGGATGTGTGTGTGTGAACTATAGAGAGCCCGTTCTCAGCATTATTAGGAACTGAACATGATACACCGAGCAAGGTTTAGCTGATCTTAATTGATCCGTTACTCTTACTGGAAAGTTATTTATCATCATCACCACACCACCAAACAGATCTTAGCCTTCTCCACAGCATTTACCCAGTCTTCTGTATTTAATACGCCACTTTGTCTATTTTGTTTCTTATTCTTATTTCTTATATCCCTTACTCTAATTTATCAGGGGGAGAGATTCCTGATCTTCTCTTAGGTTGTTCAGTTGGATAGTTGGTCTGCCAAGTTTATTTTTGAGAGATCGTGCTCTATAAGCGTGCTTATCTCACCCTACTCGGCTTCTTTCAGACGACATGTTACTCTACTGACTACATAAAATATGAGACATTAAATAGTCAGGGACATATGAGCCTGCACTTGGTACATGTATAATCGCTGCTCGCCTTGTCACGTGTGGGCGAGTTTGGTCAGTTGCGCCCAAGGTGTTTTATATCTAACTTTACGCGGTTACTTGTGATCAGGCTACCGTGCTTTACATAGGAGCCAGCCAGACAGTTGAAATAGAAACTATGGGATGTACAAAGAAAACGCGGATTGGGCCGTATGTTGGTTTCATCCGACATCAATCTTCGACTAGATATTATATATGAATTATGGCTAAAAATGTAACACCATTAAATAATGTAGTGTAGGATATTGTATTCATAGTAATAAAAATGTCTTAATGATTGTCCGCTTTACAATTCCTTCTTGATTTTCGCCACTGGAATATTTTTTCAGGATGTTTTGACGCAACGTTTTGGTTGAAAAGAGTTGACCAGTTTGTTACTTAGCAACAAACAAACAACCAAAGGCAAATGTTTGCAATGGAACCTGGCAATGTTAACCAGTTGCTCAAACCTTTGACCTATAAAACTACATTAAAATTGTTATCGACATTACACTGTCTGCTATTGGTATAGAAAATAAGTTTTCAGGAGAAGCTATGACGAATGATCGAAATGAATGACGATCTGATATGGAAATATATTGAATTTTAAGCCAAACATTTGTGCAAAGAACTCTGGAAAACAACATTATTTTGGTACAACGGTCAGAACCCATTTGATTTAATGGACGGAATGAAAAATGATTTTTTTTATTTTATTTAAGTGTCAGGAAATATTAAAGTCTAACCTCATATCTTTGTAATACACTTCTAGATATAGCCCTTATATTACTACTATTTTGTTACTACTTTACATACTACTTGGCCTACGTGCATGTATAAAGTAAGGGTTTATCAAATTAAATTATTCAATGACAAAATTAATATTTATCACATATCAAATTTTAACAATAAGATATCACACTTACTTTCGTGTACCGACTCTTTAGAATTATCCCAGGGCGCCAGTAATAAATAAACACAATTTAGTTGTTATTAATTAAGTTTTTTAATAACGATTGCATTCAAATATTACAAAATTTATAATTCAGTATTTCAATCATTTACTGTCTAAGATTGACATATAATTGAAATTAATAAGCAATATGAAAATGATTGTTCACTGATGTTATTTACGTGTTTGTTGAATTACTCTGCAAAGCGATGTCATCCACGCTGCTGGTTCCAGGCTGGTGATCCGAAGTTATCCGTTGGCTAGTTATCCTTGTCAAGTTGCACTATTTACACTGGTTTCACAAGTATTACACCATTCACTCAACTTACTTAGTGATAATTACACAAGTGCTGTATACTAATACACTTGTAGAAAAACACAGTATTTCAT